>ML792160.1:678228-719485 GCA_009831015.1 Picea engelmannii | reverse complement strand
ATACACACTAGCCAGAATCCTGCAGACATGTTAACAAAGGGAGTAACCAGGGAGAAACTGAGTTCTTGCTTAGTTTCAGTTGGTCTTCAAGAATGAAGATGAAGATGAGAAATTTTCCAGGTCCAAGAAGGTTCAGAGTCCAGGATATATAGCAGCGGTGGAGTTGTTGAGATCAGTCTCCAAGTGGGAGATTGTTGGTTGTGGAGCCTGATTATCTTCCTGATTCAGAGGTCTTTGATTTCAGCCGTGTTTATACCCCATGAAGTATTTACACCCCAGAAGTATGTACACTCTTCCATGTGGGGGAGTGCAGAGGGGGGGTACCCCCTCTTCGGGGTCCAGGGGGTGCATCCCCCCGGTTGGGGGGTCTGGGGGCAAGCGGGCCCCCAGTGGGGGTTTGGGGGCGAAGCCCCCGAAGGAAAAATTGCCTTATAAAAGTTTATTGTAATTTCATTGTAAATCTAGACCATTCATTATAAGGTCACAGATCTAACGGTAGAGATTATGTTAGGTTTTTTTTCCCTAGAAGGCAACCCTCTTTTATGAGGGAAATTTATTGCGGCTATGGTTGATGGTGAATATTGTATTTTGAGAGAGGAGACCGTGAGAGAAAGAAGAGGAAGTTACAATGGGTTTTGTTGTAGGTTGTATCCCTTCATTTGCTAGATAATAATAAAGGAAGGACCTGGCAATTTCTCTAGTGGACGTAGCCCACACTGGGTGAACCACGTAAATCTGTGTCTCTCTTGTATTGTGTGTCTTCTATGTTTTGTTTCTGCATTTGTTTTATTTTATTGCTCCGTGGTCCTGTTTTTCTAACAATACTTTCACTACCAGACCTGCAACATCCTTTTGAGATCGAGACAGATGCTTTAGACTATGCTGTGGGCACCGTTCTCACTTATCATGGCCACCCCATGGCCTATCATAGTGAGACATTGTCAGATATTGTCTGTAAGTACCCTACTTACGAAAAAGAAATGTACTCCATTGTGCAAGCACACCGCCAATGGAGACATTATATTCTTTGGAAGGAGACATTCATCCACACTGATCATAAGCCACTACAGTTCATGCAGACGCAGGGAAAATTGGTCCACATACTTGCAACAATTCCACCTCAACATCAATTATAAAACAGGAAGCACTAATCGTGTCGCTGATTGCCTTAGCAGACCACCAGTCACGACACTCACCATGGTGCTAGACTCTTGCGGCCATGAGACATCTGGATGGCCCTAACTCTATGAGACAGACCCTGACTTCACCACCACCTACCAAATGTTGGGTGCAAATGCAATTATCGATAATTTCCATCTTTAGGATGGGTTGTTGTGTTGTCTGGGCCATATCTGTGTTCCATCAAGTGAGCGAGCGAAGATGATCTGGGAATCCCACTATAGTCAGGTGGCAGGGAACTTCAGCATTGAAAAGACAGTGGCGATGCTATAGAAACATTTCTACTGGCCGAAACTTTGACATGAGGTCAACAAGTATATTAGGTCTTGCACTACCTGTGCTATTGCCAAACCGACCACTAAGAAACAGGGCCTGTACACCCCTCTTCCTACTCCTGACAGACCATGGGAATCCATCTCAATGGACTACATGTCGGGCCTCCCATCCACCAAGTGGGGAAATGAATTTGTTTTTGTGGTTGTTGATCGGTTTTCTAAGATGGGGATTCTGGTTGCCTTCAAGAAGAGCATCACAACAGAGGCCACTGCCAAGCTCTTCTTTGAACGAGTCTGGGTACATTTTGGAATCCCAAAAACCATTGTCTCAGATCAGGATAGTTGATTTCTTAGCACATTCTGGTTGAGCCTTTGGTCACTGCTGGACACCAATCTCACCAAATCCATGGCCTTCCACCCCCAAACAGATGGACAAACTGAGGGTGTAAATCGAATGATTGTGCATATCCTTTGCATGTATAATTCAAAGCACCCTCACACATGGGATGAGAGTCTTCCCTATGTCTAGCATGGCTACAACTGAGCCCTACATAGCTCAACCGGCCACAACCACTTTCAAGTGGGGTTTGGATTCCAACCATTGGGACCCATAGATGTTGCACTTCCCCTTGCGGTCACCTCGACCGACTCATCTCCTACTCCAACTAAAGCTGACAAAGCCACCTGGTTCATTGAGAAGATCCAACACATCCATCGACAGGTTCAAGATGTCCTACAGAAGTCCAATGACAACTACAAACAACACCATGATCAACATCGACTGTCGCATAAGTTTTAAGTGGGAGAAAAAGTTTGGTTTCACTTACAGAAAGAATGCCTTACAGGACCCCATCAGAAGCTTCGACCACTCTATTATGGGCCGTACACTATCACCAAGGCCATGGGGGATAATTCTTTTGAGCTTAACATTCCTCCTTTCCTTGGTCTACACCCAGTGTTCAACGTGGATCTCCTTCGCCCTTATTTCCCACCATTATTAGACACCTCAGAAGTAGCAGAACAACTGACACCAATAGATCTCAACCCCAATTTCATACAACAAGCATCCAATGATCAGATTGTGGATAGGCAGATCAAAATCACTCGACAACAAAGGATCCATCTTTATCGAGTCGTCAAAGAAGGGCAACTTCTGCACCAAGGCAAGTGGCTCACCCAGGGCCAAATTCAGTAGAAATTTCCTCATTTGATAGGGGACCTCAACGCAATGGAGAACATTGCTTCCTAAAGAGGGAGGATTGATATATATGGATATCGGTGGTCACCCACCTTTTCCAACTGGCTCAAAATAGTTTTCTGACAATTTTGGCAATTTACTATTTTTAGCAGTTTTAACTTTCGGGGCCATTTTGAGGGCCTAAATGAAGGTTTTTCGAGATCAACCTCCTCAATGATAGCCAATAGAATTATTGAGCCCCCAAAATGAATCTCCTCGACAATACCTTTCCAATGGGCTATCACACGCCTAAAACAAAGATCGTATGCAAAAGTTACGACCTCGAGAAGTTGATGTACTAACTTACCCAAACGGGGCCCACATGAATTTTGGCGCTTCATCTCCTAGGGTTAGGTTTTTGGATGTCTAGGTTTTTTGGCATTCTTTCTTATTGTAAAAAGGCCTTCAAAGCCTCATTGTAATCATCTTCTTGTGAATGTGCGTTGCCATCACATCTCTTCTTAGAGATAAGACGCCACCATTCCAACAAGCTTGTTTCCGCTGCATTTTACAGTTTCAACTTATTTCGTTATTGAATAGAAAACCAATTTTACTATATATTTTTTATTTTATGTTAAGCACCTATTAATAATCTGTATTCATTTCATTATGGTCATAAAATCTGGATTATCCCATCTAGTCAAATAATCTGTAGTAGTGATAATGTATCGAGCTCTTGTGCTCTTTCATGGTGGGTTGATAAGTCCCAAAAAGTCGATAGCCCATTTCTCAAATTCCTGTAACGTTAACTAAGGTGCTAAAGGAATATCATCCCTTCTAGAAGGCTTCCCTATTCTTTGACATACATTGTAGGCTCTGCAATATTCCTTAGCATCCTTATGTAAAGTGGGCCACCAAAGGCTAGCTCTGAGAACCTTCTACATTGTTTCTTTCCCTACATAATTTCCTCCTATGATGATTTCATGTGCTTCTGCAAGGATCAATGGTATTTTTGACTCCATAACACATCTTCTTAAGATCTCATTTGGTCCCATCTTATATAACTTTCCAACTATAATTTGAAAATTTGCAGTGCGAAATACCAATTGTTTCTTCTGAATAACTGTATACTCGCGAGGTGCTATTCCTGTGGACATGAACTACACTATCTCGATGAAGTGATCATTGAATTTCCCGATGGACAACAAATATTCTTATGGTAGTGTATCATCCAAAGTGTTAGGTTCCTCTCCATGTTCTAACCTAGATAAGTGGTCAGGTCCCTTATTCATTCTTCTTGGCTTGACCACGATCTCAAAGTCACACTCCTAGAATAATAATATCCATCTACATATTCTTCCCCCCAACACTGGCTTGTTGACTAAGTACTTCAATGCAACATGACTAGTAAACATCTTAAAATGTCCTCCCAACAAGTAGTGTCTAAAATTATGCAATGCATATAGCATAGCTAAGCCTTCTCTTTCAGTGGTAGTATAATTTATTTCATGTGTGGAAAGATTCTTGCTAGAAAAGGCTATAGATTGGTCAATATCGCTTGCACATGGCTGTGCTAAAACTGCTCCTAATGCAATGGATGAAGCATCAACATGAACATGGAATTCCTTACTCCAGTCTGGAAAAACCAAAATAGGCACAGTGACCATTTTCTACTTTAATGTGTTGAGGCTCTGTTGGCATTCCTATGTCCATTGAAACTTACTATCCTTCTTTAATATCTTCTCCATAGGTGTTGTTATCTATGTGTAACCCTTAATAAAATTTCTGTAGTATCCAGTGTGTCCCAATGAAGTGTGCAACTGTCTAACTGAAGTAGGAGGAGGTAGATCAACAATGATAGAAATGTTGGAAGGATCTGCCAACAACCCCTGCTTACACACAATGTGTCCTAAAAATGCTCCAAAAGGTGAAAATAAAATACACTTCTTCAATTTCATGGAAATTTGACATTGCCTTCATTTATCTAACATTAATATCAAACATTCAATATGATCTTTTAGTAGACTAAAAATGGTCCAGTCATCAAAGTATGCCTCCAAAAACTTATGTAAAAATTCCTTAAATGCTTCAACCACTACCTTGGAAAATATGGTTGGTGCATTCTTCAAACCAAAAGGCATCATGGTGTACTGAAAACAACCCCATTCTGTTGCAAATGTAGTCTTATGTATGTCCTCCTTAGCAATTTCGATATGGTGATATCCTGAAAATCCATTTGTGAATGAATAAACTTCCTATCCTCCTACATTATCTATAACTTCACTAGTAAAAGGTGTAGGAAATGGATCATGTAAACATGCATCATTCAATTTCCTTAGATATACACAGATTCTGATTTCTCCTGTCTTCTTATCTTGGACCAGCGTAGGGTTGATCCATTCATATTCTTTGACTGGTTTTATTATTCCTGCTTCAAGCATTCTATCTAATTCAGTCTTAACTTTCTGCTTGTACTTGGGATTCATTCGGTAAGGCCTTTGCTTGATATGCCTTGTATCTACTTTGAAAGGAATGTTCATTTCCCCATGGGCCCTTTAATTCCATTCATGTCTGTGAACTTGGTTGGAAACAAGTCCTGATACTCATGCAATAGTTCTGTAATCTTACCAATATTAGCATCATCCTAATAGTCTCCAACATTTTCCAACTTAGGTGATTTCTCTATTGAAATATTAACTTTCTTAATTTTAATAGGCTTCTCAACAAACGGTAATTCAATCCCTAACCCTTCTATATCTCTTTGTCCTTTACTTTCTGAAGTTTTCACATTCCTAGGGTCATCATCCTCATCATCATTAATATTATAACAACCCTATAACTACTGAAGAGGCACAGTCCATTCATCTTCTTCTTATTCAAGAGGGGGGTTAGGTGCCTCCTCAAAGACCTTCTGTCTTACATTTTGTAAAGCCTTATCTACTGTGGGATACTGGCTTTCAAATAGGAACACAACTATAAAGTTCTGGGTCATACCATACCGATATGTAGTGACTAAGCAAAATTTTTCTTGAAGATACCAGTTGATAGGCATAGTATCTAAGGTGTTAATGAAATTATGTACCCATTGTTATTTAGGAATGCTTCTCCAGGATTCCTCACAACTTCACACATGGTCCTTAGGAAAACACTGACCTATGTATCGAACTTCACAACCTTCAACTTGGTTTGAAAATTGCATTGTCAACAAGGTGCGACATTGTACCCACTCTGCGATGTTCTTCTTGTTTGTTCCCAACCATCTAGCTAGTGTTGCTTTCAAGGATTCATCTAGTTCCAACAACCTCTGTTGTATTGGTACAATTCCTTCAAATTCAAATATAAATGTCTCTAAATTATTCAATCCCTCAAATGTAGGAAGATTAATTACTTTTGTGCCAATCCAGTGAACTTCCTTAGTCAATCTGGGACACATCCACATAGAGACTTCGTACATTTTGTTCTCCCAATTTTCCAATGCTTCTTTTGAATCTGACGAGCATGGAATTTCACTTCACCAACTTAGATTTCCTTATGTTGTAGGATTAATATAATCATGTTGTCTTGCTATCAGTTTACAGATGTTCTATAGCTCATAGGAGCGATATTCTTCTCTTATAGGTTCTATGTATTTGCGACCTTCATTAGGATCAATAGGTGCAATGACCCTAAGGCCATCACCTTAAAATGTCATTCTTCTCTTTTTGAGGTAAAAAACAATCAAATTGTCAAAATCCCAATCAATTCCTAACAATGCAAGATAGGGACAACTATCATCAACAATCTCGATCACTTCAAAGTCTGCAAATGTCCTCACTCTGTCGATGTCCACAGGGACATGCTCTAGTCTTCCAAAGGGGATCAATGCCTGCTGATTAGCCATCCTAATCCTAATAGAAGAGTAAATCAATTTAGGTTTTCCCATCAATGCCCAAGTCATCTTCTTCATAACATTTACTTCTGATCCCAGGTTGAGGACCGCATAGTCTATGTCGTAGTCTCCAATATGAGCACTAAGGTGTAGTTCCTTGTCCTCCTTTTTCTAGATACTTGATTTACAACTCTACTCAGCAGAGGATATTCTCATAAAATTTCATACTATCTTATCAAGTATTGTAGTTCCTACACAACTCTTTCATCTTTAATCAAATTAATACAAGTATATAAGAAGTCCACAAGCTTGTTTACCTCTTTTCCTTGCCTGGGTGAGGCAGACTGATCAAATGCTGGAGGCATTTCACATTCCCTTACTTATGGTTGTGCCCTATGTTGGGCTCTCGATGTACACTTCAGCTGCCCATGTATTTTGTGAATATATGGGGACAACTATCGTTCTCGGCTGCAGCTTAGTTCGACCAACTTTTGAGACAATATTACCAGAAATAAAGAATATCATAGAACATAAAATGTATATAAAAATCCGAGTTTTCCATTTATTGCAATCATTATGATATATCCGTAAATGTGCAAAATATCCTCCCTCTCATAAATGGAAAGGTCGACCTCGATCGTTGACATGTGCGAGTGTAATGATGGCAGGTAGTTCAAGTGAGGTGTGATTACTACATTTCCACCACCGTTGGAGAACAATCATTAATAACCTTCAAAATAACTTTAACGGTAATCATGAAAAATAATCATTCTTATGTGGGAAATTAAAATTTACATACCTATGTTAAAGAAACGTTTAAGGAAAAAGATTCTGAATAATTTAAATTTGTTCACTTGTTTAGAAATATTCCACATGTCATAACCTTGTTACTTTCCCTTGTTATTGGATATAACTAGAATGATAGCCTCATTGTTAGAAAAGGAATTCTAGGAGCATACAAAAAACTTGGTGTATTTTAAGGTAAGATTCCATACCACAAGCAGAGCCACTGCTGCCAGCAAGTGTCCATAGCCTCAACAGGGTTTCCTTTTAACCCATAGATGAGCCCGTATATTTAATAAATATTTTGAATCGTCTTTTCCCAAAAGACCACTATCCTGGTTTGGTAGCCAAATAACGATAATGCCACTCACTACATCGTAATCTAAGTGAACAAGTCGGCTTGTGATGAGACCTCTTGTCCTTTGACGAAAAAATGCCAAAGGCCATTTCCCTAGTGTGGTAGCTATAGTGGGAATGTCACCTATGTTATTATCTTATGATCGTGGTAGGTTGGCTCATGATGACACCCCCTATTCTTTGTGGGAGAATTTTGTTACTTTAATTTTTGTTTCCATCACTTTTTTTTTTTTAGGCTCTATTAAGGGAGGCTCATCTACTCCTTAAGAGTGAGGGATGGCATAAGAAGTGTAAGAATGACAAGTAAAATGTGCTTTAGAATCCTTATTATGATCTGAAGGAAAATTATCATTCAAGTATATGTATATATATAGGGGAAAGAAACAAATTATGGTGGTTAAGGATTATTAACAATATTTAAGATAATTCAAATAAATTAATCCAAAAACAATTCGATATGGTATGCTAGATAGTCCACACAAAAATGACAATTCATTACAATGAAAATTAGAAGTGGTGCTGGTGAAAATTAATTAGTGAAGGTCATACCCAAAGGAGTGGCTAACGTAATAATGGTATTCTTGTTCATGAGAAAAGAATCGTGACTTTTGAGAGAAAGGGACAGCAATAAGGAAAAACCGTAGAAGGAACAACAACTGTTCCTTTCAAATGAACAACGCTACCCTAAAAAAGGAACGAAGGTCACGACCAGGGATGATTTTAGGGGCTAAATTTCGCTCGTGGGATAATTTTCCAAGGTTTTTCCCAAAAAAAGATTCACTATTCTAAAAATAATTCACCCAAATTCTATAGAATAAAATTATTTTACCTTAAAAATCACCAATTTGTTTTACAAACTATATAAAATCCTCATAAATTTGAATATTTTTACAAAAATATTTCCAAACATTTTATAGTTGGGATATGAAGGATTAGTAAGCTTCGCTAAGGTTTCTACATTTTAAAATGAATTTCCATCCTTAAAATCATCCCTGGTCACGACAAAGGGGAACAACGGTTGTAACAAACGGAATGACAATCATTACTTTCAAATGGACAACACTACATGTGAAGGAAACGATAATTGTATGAAGGGAACATCAGTTGTTTCGTTTCAAATGAATGACAACGATGATGTTCAAAAAAATAAAATTTAACCATCTAATTAAGTGATGGGAAACCCCCCGCAGACATTTTGTTTTAGCGAATCTAGGATTGATTAGTCATCAACTGAATTCATTTTTATGGGTAGGTTTATTCAATAATCGAAGTATTGGATGGTTTGTTAGTGTCATGCATTCATTACAGTTGCCCGATTTTTGCTGTGGAACATGACATATTCATCTTCTGTGAAAATAGGATTCATATTCAATAGATTTTTCAAAGCAAGATAGGAGTAAGAAACAAAAAAGAGTGCTAATTATATTCATTACACTCATCTCTTCTAGTTCTTATTTTCTCAAGTGACTTCCTTAGAAAGAAAAAAATAAAAACTCAATCAAATTCATAAAGAAAGCTATATAAAATATGCATAGTTCTGGTAAAAATCATAATTCTATGAAGTTGAAGCTACTGGGTTACCTTCCCAGCCAGGGAAAATCGAAACAATAGGGTCCTTACTTACTTCTTGGCAAAAGGATTATTTTGAAATCAATTGATGGTAGAGTCGTAGATGATGTCCATTTACTAGAAAAGGAGAACCAGACCTATCAATGGTAACTAAAGTGACAATGCCATTATCATGAACTTCATTGATTTCATACAGTCCCAACCACCTTGTCTATAATTTTCCAGGAAAATCCTAAAATCTGGAATCATAGAGAAGCGCCCAATCACCTTTTTGGAAATATTTCTTCTTGATATGTTTATCGTGCTAGCTATCTCTCTGCTGTTGAATAACAGTTGTTCACTGCAGGGTGGATAGGTGTGGTTCATATAACTCATTGAAATGTTGCAAGCACTGTGTCTGTGCCTATGTAAGATCCAATCCAATTTCCTGGGCCATCCTTAGAGTCTTGATCTCAAATTCAATTGGAAATATATGTTCTTTTCCATAGACTAGATGATAAAGAGAGTAGCCAGTAGTGTTACGCCATGTCGTGAGATAGGCCCATAAGGCATTTGGAAGCTTGACTACCCAATTCTGATGGTTCGTTGAAACTGTTTTTGTCAAAATTTCCTCCAAGAATTTATTGGTGCTCTCCACTTGTCCGTTTTCCTGTGGGTGGTAGGGGGATGTAACTCTATGTTTAATATGATAATTGCGCAGGGTGGCCGTGATTTTATGGGCTGTAAATTGCAACCCTCCATCAGTGATTACTTCCCTGGGTAATCCATAGCATACAAATAATTCAAATATAAATTAATGAATGCTTCCTTTGTTGTGTTTGTGAAGGCTACTTCCTCTACCCATTTGGTCATATAGTCTGTTGCAACTAGTATATAGGCCTTCTGGTTTTATTTTGGGTTAAAGGGGCCAACAAAGTCTAGTGCCGATCTCTCGAAAGGTTCTGCGAATACTTTTTCTTGTAGCGGCATTTCATCAGCTTGGCCTGGTCGACCCATCCTTTGACAACTATTGCAGGCCTGGACATACTTCTTTTCATATTTAAATACTAAGGGCCCATAGTAGCCCATATGTAAAATGTTGTGCCCAGTTCTGCGGTCTGCAAAATGTTCTCCATAGGGCTCATCTTGACCTGCCTTCAATACATTGTAAATTTCGTCATCTCTTACACATCTTCGAATCTGGAGGTCAACCCATGTGTGGAAAAGATATCCACCAATCCAGGTGAACCGTGCACTACGCTGGACGATCAGTTTACTTTCCCTTGATGATAGGTGTGCTGGTAGTTTTCCAGCTGCCAGATAATTTGCCACATTAGCGTACCATGGTGGATTAATAGTGATAGTGAACACGTGTTCGTTTGGAAATTGGTCTTCAACTGTCAAATAATCATCTGTTTTGGGCACGTGAGACAAGAAATATGCAAGGAGATTTTCTCTTCTGGGTCGATCCTTGATGGTGATGTTGATTTCTTGCAATATTAATAACCACCGAGTATCCCATCCATTAGTAATAGGTTTGTTAGCTAAATATTTAATAGCATAATGATCAGTATATAAAATAACTGGATAACCTGTTATATAGTGGCAAAATTTATTAATAACATGTATAGCGACTAAAAATTCTTTTTCTGTTATTGTATAATTTAATTTAGTGGGAGTAAGATTTTTGCTAGTAAAATAAATAGCATAAGGTTTCTTGTCTTCTTCTTGTCCAAGGACAATGCCCATGGAGATATCTGATGCATCTATAGAAATATGAAATGGCAGTTTCTAGTTTGGTCCTCATAGCACTGGTGTTGTTGAGACCAACCTTTTAAGTTCTGTAAACACAACATCACACTTGTCAGACCACTGAAATTCCACATTACCAATTAAATCATGTAAAGGTGCAACTGTTCTTGAATTTTTTTCTATGAATCTATGATAAAAGTCTGCATAGCCAAGGAAACTACGTACCTCAGTTTGTGTATGAGGTGTAGGTAGATTAAGGATTACCTCTATTTTTGTTGGATCTACCTTGATTCCATTTGTAGATACATAGTGTCCAAGTACCACACCTTCAGTCATCATCATATGACATTTCTCATGACTCAAACATAGCCTGGTAGCAATGCATCATTCCAATACCTTCTCCAGATTGCTTAGATCTTGATCAAAATTAGTGTCGTAAGGGGTGAAATCGTCCATGTAAAATTCAAGTCCTTCATTAATAAAATCAAAAAATATGTTTAGGATGGCTCTTTGGAATGTGGTTGGAGTGTTACATAATCCAAAGGGAAATAATCTATATGCAAAGGTACCTCAGGGACATGTAAATGTAGTTTTATCCTGATCTTCTGGAGCAATCAGGATCTGATTATAACCACTAAAGCCATTTAGGAAGGAAAAAAACTAATTCCCTACTAAAGTATCAATGACTTGATCAATAAAAGGTAGGGGAAAGTGGTCCTTCTAGGTATCTTTATGGAGTTCTTTATAGTCTACAGAGATCCACCATTTCCCATTCTTCTTGGGGATGATTACGAGTGGAGAGACCCACTGAATGTCTATAGTAGGATATATGAAATCTACATTCAACAGTTTCTGCAACTCTTCTTTAACAACATCCCTGAGATGAGGGTTCAATCTTCATTGGGGATGTCAGATTGGTCAGGCATCTTTCTCAATGTAGATATGGTGTGTATAGAGTTGGGGATCGGTGCCCTTCATGTCAGGATACTCCCAGACAAAAGCCTGTTGATATTTAGAAAGGATCTGATTCAATTTTTGTTGTTGTTGCTCATTCAAATTAGGATTAGTATTCAGAAACCTCCCTAGTGCAATTTCAACTGATATGTTGTTATGGACAACAGTAGTGGGAATCTGTTCCTCCATCGATTTTTCCAAAGGATCTCCCTGTGCTTCATGATCTAAAACAACTTTTAGCATTTTATATGTTGGGTTGCTTATAATGGTTGGGATGTTAGTGAAGCTACTGATCACATCATCTTCTAGTTGGTTTTTGAGTTTGAGAGATTCTTCCAGTGTGAGAGGATCTCATATATTCTTTTCTGGATATCTAGGCGGTGGAAATTGCTGATATATGATAGGCAAACTTGGTGTAGCTGGAGGGTATAGGATGAGGTTCTTTGTAGCATTTCCTCTAGAAATTGTCATGTTGCCTATGCGACATCCTATATATGCATATACTATTGCGAGCCATGGTATTCCCAATATCAATGGGTGTTTATCGAGTCTACTTCTTGGGTTTATAACTAGGAAATTAGTTGGGTATTCCCAAGAGTCGATTGAAATTTATACATCTTTTAATGTGCCTACTGGTTTAACCACTGATCTATCATCCAATTATAACATAATTGAAGTAGGTTTGAAGGAGGTGATACATAGGACATTACAAGTCTCAATGGCTAGAATATTAATGGTTGCCCCCAAATCCACTAGTGTATTTGGAAAATAAAAACCATGTATCTAAATTGTTACTATGGGATTCCTTGGGTCTGCATACTTGACCGACTTCTTCTTGTTGCATGAAATTGCAAGTAGTCAACGCTCCTTGCATGTATCGTGACAAGGGACTAATCGCCTCTCATGGATCCTTGAAATCTAACAGTGGTGAGTTTACCAATCACCTGTGGGTTTTGGTGTAATGACAACCATACTACCAACAAATGGTATCATAGCTAGAGGTCACGAGTTTGATAAACACTTGACTCACACTGAGGGGGAGATTGTTGCATGAAATTGCAAGTAGTCAGCGCTCCATGTGTGTATCATGACAAGGGACTAATCGCCTCTCGTGGATCCTTGAAATCTGGTGGTGGTGAGTTTACGAATCACCTGCAGGTTTTGGTGTAATGACAACCATACTACCAAAACTTCTTTCCTAGAATAAGATTGGATAACGCTCCTACCACGTGAACAGTTGATTGATTCTTAGATTTCCTAACAGGCTTCTTCCCACATATTTCTTTAATCATTTTGCATAAATTGGGATGTCTTTCAGAGCTTGTAGGAGTGGTATCTTAACATATAGATTCTTTAGTTTCCCAACGATATCGAAATTCAGATATACAACTGGTTTATCTATCATTAGCCTCTCGGGAAACTGGGGAGAACGAATTACGTCTTCATCAGGATTCTGTTGCTCGATTATGTTTCCCCTTTGTTTTGATTCTTTCATTATGACCACAGTCGAGGGTATTATTGTTGGTTGTATATTATTTTAATTCTCTCGATCTTGGTGAATGTTACTTTATTCGAGATAAATTATACGCCCATACCTCAACCGGAGTTTGTTGCACCCTACTGAGTTGATTTCCCCCTCCAAATTCTCAACAATTTGCATGAGCTGGGCTGGTCTATTATTAGGATTTGGGTTAGGTTGAGATATTAATTGAGGGCGCATTTGAGGTTGAGGGCTCTGGGGTAATTGAAGTGGGGCTGAGCTTGCGGACCCATCCCCATGGGTTTATTGGTCATTCCCATGGGGTGCTACCAGTTTTGATTCCAATTGGGGTTTTGGGTAGCTGTGTTAGCCCACTGGGAAGGGTAAGGGTTATTACTTGAATTCTTCTAGGATGGGGTTGGGTATTATGAGTTGGTCCAAGTGGAATTTTTAGTTGGTTGGTTTGGCCAGGTGGGATTTGTAGCTGATTGATTTGGCCAAGGTGTAGTAGGATATTTCTGTGACTGCCAGGTGGGGTTAGAAAATGGTTGGTTCTGCCATATGTTTCCAGAATTTTGTTGTTGATTATACTGCCCAGAAAATAAAGAAGAGGGATCTTGTAGTGTACTTGGGGGACGGGCCTGCCATTGGTGATGTTGAGCCATCAGATATACTGATTTTGTTTCCTCTTTTAATTATTTAAAGACAACTTTTAGTCCTGGAAGCAATGGACATTGATTTGTTGCATAGTCTTTGGCACAGATGGTGCAAACCCGAACCACATCCAAAGGACATTCCCTCAGACCATGTTTCTTTCTGCATCGGTGGAAAAATATTTCCAAGGAATGTTCTTCTGCTGCTTGTTTCTATTTAGCCTGCAGAACATCCAATTGTGTAGTCAAAGTACTCAAAATATCATTTTTGAAATTTTCTAAAAGATTACCAACTTCTGCTTGGGTGACACCCCCGCTAGTAATGTTGCTATTTGTGGTGAGGGGAGCCTACATTCTCGATCTGGTTTGTGTTCTTCCACACGAGCACCTAATGCATAATTGGATAATGTTATCACAAGTCTCTTGATAAATAACACCTTTTCCCATTAAATTTAACGTGTCTACCCATTCATCCTTCATACCTTTTATTAGAGTAGCTTTAAGCACCTCACTTGGTAATGTACCATAAGGTGATATTTGCAAGTTATACTGAAACCTTTCGACATATTCTTCTAGTGTCTCATTTTATTTTGCAGTCATTTGAAATATTTCATCTTTTAGATCTCTAGTTCTACAATAATCTTGATATTTATTAAGGAAGGCTTGTTTCATTTCATCCCAAGAATTTATAGTTCCCCCTCCTAGTCCCATAAACCATCTTAGAGATTCTCCTTTCAAAGTGGAAGGAAATAGTTTTAGTTTCTGGGGTTAAGAGGTGTAGTAATAACCTCTACACATGAAAGCAAATTCGAATAAGAATGTGTTATCACATAAACTAGCACAATCAAAATTGTCATTTTTAGGTGTGTTGGCGTCAGAAGTCACTCCTAGATTGCTTGCAAGAGCATAGCCCAACACCCATCAGTTTTATGTCATGATAGTTGGTAATGGGTGATCAAATGGGTAGAGACTCTGGGAGATATCACTCCAACTCAGGGACTGGGTCTGGTATGTAAGGAACAAATGAGGTCTTGATCTAACTTCAGCCAGTGAATTGATATAAAGATTAGCAGGTTGAAGACTTGGTGAGAGGGGTGAACAAACTACCTCAGGTAATAGACCCTTCTATAGTTTGTAGAAGAAAAAATCTGAATGCAATATCCTCTTAGTTCAGGGCTTCGAGAAACTGAAAGGGGGACTTGGCTGGATCCTCCAATTCTGAGTCGTTCAATGCTAAGAAAATCAGAGAGACCGATTAGAAACAATGTAAATGTTACATCGATCCAACCTACATCATCCTATAACAGTTACAACTCGACTGGATCCTCCAATTCCGAGCTGCTCTAATACAGTGTAAACAAAGACGTGAAACAAACTGACATTCATAAGGCAAGAAGTCTCAAAAGTCCACACATAATCAGGAATAACAGTGCTTCATTAAAGCTTTACCACCGGGAGCCTTGCTCAACCATTGATCATTACAAAATACAAAAACTGAGTCTATATACTCAGAAAAACTCGCCTAAAAGAGGCGTGCTTAGTCCTCCAAGGCTTGGTGTCCCTTTAGTCAAATTCGGACGAATATCCTTCGTCAGATGCCTTTTTAACTGCGCATGGCTCCTGCAAGGGGAGTAGCTGAGCCATTAAGTGTCGAGTTAGCATGTGATAACCTCTTTGGCTAGTCGAGGACTTGACATGGCTTCTTTGGAAAACATTGGTACACAAGACCCTCTCGGGTAGACATCTTGCCAGACCCTCCATACCTTACACTTAAGGAATGAGGAGAGGTTTCAACCACCCCTTCTCACCTTCATTTACTCTAAGCGAAAACTAGGATTGAGGTTGAATCATATGGCACTTGAAGATTGTAATGATTCCTTTTGTGACCAAACTCGACACCTTTGGCTGCTCTTGCACAGCTCTTTTTATTTCCCAAGTGACCACAGGCTGTGACCCTATGTTTATTCTCAAAGGCACTTTTAGCATTCGTGAATAGGAAGGAGCCAATCCTTTCTTATCACAGTCGTGATGAGAAAAAGGCCGAGATGGATTAATTGGGCACCACGCGTCCCTCTCATATTTGACGATCCTAAACCTACTCGACGATGCTGTGGGCCTCGGGTCTTGGATTCTCTTGGCACTTCGCGCCTCGAGGATATGAAGGAGCTACTCCTTGTGCCTCAAAGTCGTGATGGGTGAAAAGGCGAAGAGCCTAATCGTGCACCAGGTGTCCCCTTTGGATGGACGGCTGAGACTGCTCCATGATACTGCGGGCCCAACTCTGGGTGCTTTCAGCGCTTCAGGGTTTGGGGTTTCAAGATGTAGAATGACATAGAACCCTCACCCTTTGAACTCCCAATTGCCGAAAAGCTGACGTGACTAGATCTCACGCCATGTGTCCTTTGGATGGACAACTGCTATCCTTTCCTGCATGGAATACAGGTGCTATCCATTGCGCTAATATCAGCGCAACTCCGCTAACCATGATTTCCATCGACCGTCGATCTGCTCTTATGGATGAATCTGGACCATTGACAATATAATCTTGCCTGCTTACTTGCTTAGAAGCCTAAAACGATATTTTTCCCTGTTGCGCTCAGGCGCTTCTCGTGCAACTTGCAGACCTGAATACTCTTGTACCTAGGACAAGAAATGTTACTAACATTAGGCTCCATGGAGGATAGAGTTGTCCCTGTGATGCTCTAAGGACTCATTTTGCAGCTCCAGTGCCTTGTTGTTGGGCTATGGGGTCATTTATTTAAAACTTAAAGGTGGAAAGAAAAACAATATTTACAACCACGGAAGAGCCATGTGCGACTCAAGAGAAAAATCTTTTTAGGAAATTCCCATTCATAGGGCCATTGAAAACTTCTTGATCCTTCAAATCCTGTACCCTGTAGGTGTTATTCGAGAATACTTCCGATACTTTGAAAGGCCCGATCCACAGGGCTTCAAATTTTTCATGCTTGCCTTTATCTTGTTTAGGGGCATCCCATTTCAGTACCAGGTCTCCTATCTGAAACTCTTCCTTCTTGGCCTTCTTATCAAAAACCTGCTTGATCCTTTACTGATGGTCCTGAATTCTACCCATTACCTGCTCTCTGGCCTGCTGGACCTCTACTAGTTGATGAATTCTTCTGATCATGTCATCAGGCTCTTCTTGATGATCCTGGAGGAATTTCGCTACAGGAATGGCTAAATGAGAAGGGAAAACAGCCTCTGCTCCATAGACTAATTGGAAAGGAGAGATGCCTATAGATCTCTTCATAGCCACTCGATCAACCCATAGAGAAAATTTCAATCTTGAATGCCAGACCTTCTTGTTGTCTTCCAACAATATTTTGATGATCCTTATCAAGCTTTTGTAGGAGGACTCCTCTAAACCATTGCCCTGGGGATAGTATGGGGTGGAGTGAATCAGTTTGATCCCGAATTTCTCACAGAACTTGGCTAACAGCTCAGCCCTAAAAGAGGCTACGTTATCAGTGACAATCTTACTTGGGCATCCAAATCTTGTGATGAGGTCTTCTAGGAATCCAATGATTACCTTGTGGGAAGCATTCCTGGTGTGGATAGCTTCAATCCACTTGGTGAAGAAATCGATAGAAGTCAGGATCCATTTGTGATGCCCACTGGAAGTGGGGTGAATTTCTCCAATGAAATCTAGGCCCCATTACTAGAAAGGTCCTAAAACAACCACAGGATTTAACGGCAAAGACTTGAGCTGTTGTTTTCCTACAAATATTTTACATTTGGTGCAAGCTCTGACCCTTCTTCATATGTTAGTGAATACAGTGGGCCAGTAGTATCCAACCCTAAGGATTTTGTAGGCTGTGGTTTTCCAAAAATGATGCCCTCCACATAGGCTGTCGTGAAATTCAACCATGATCCTGTCAGCCTCTTGCCGATCTACACATTTCAAAAGCAACCCTAGGGGGTCTTTCCAATATAGAACCTGATCGATAAGGCAGTATCTGACTGCTTTGAGCTTCAGATATTTTGCCTTGTTTCTTTGCAAGCCGTCTGGAGGCCGCAACTCTTGCAGAAAATATGACATACTTATACCATGGACATCGAGCCAATGGGGGATCCCTTTGAGGGTCTATTTCAGACAGCCGACCCTGCTGAATTCCTGATCATCCGTTGATGAAACTTACCCCCAAATATTGACAATTAGCTTCAGCCAACAGCTTGGCTAAACCTTGACCTTTGATCAATTTAGTAGGCTTTATTTCCAGGTCAAATTCCAGAATCTTGGCTATCCACTTACTCCTCCTCCTATCTATGTCAGGCTGAATAAGAATGTCTTTAACAATAGCTGAGGGGACATAAGTGATGATTTTTGACTGCAGGACATAGATTCTAAATGCTTTGAGAGCCTTTACCAGGGCATAGTCCTGCTTCTCCATAGTGTCATATTTGAATTTGGCCTTCCTCAATGCTCGGTTGAAATAGGCAATAGGTTGTTCTAGCCTAACCTTGTTTGTCTGTAATAAAATAGCAGCCACCGTGTCAGGTGAGGCAAAGGAGAAAATGAGGAAATCCTTCGAGTAGTTGGGACTGATAAGCACAGGGGCTTCAGTCAGGGCCTTCTTTATTTTCTCAAAGGAATGTCACAATTCAGAAGTCCAACTCACTTCATTTCCTTTCCTTAACATGGTTGTTATAAGTTTTACCTCCTCAGCAAAGTTAGGCACAAACCTCCTCAAAAAATTAATCTTACCAAGGAAATATTGGACCTCCTTCTTGGACCTCGGGATTGATAAGGCTTGTATTGCCTCAACTCTACTAGGATCGATCCTGACTCTTTCCGCTGATACTATGTGGCCAAGTAACTTTCCCTCCTGCATGGCGAACAAAGATTTCTTTGGATTTAATGAAATTCCAAAACTCCTACATTTCAGGAAAACCTTCTTGAGATGACAACAATGTTCTTTATCAGATTTTGAAAATACTATGATGTCATCCAGATAGACGACCACAAATTTATCCTTTTCCCCAATGAAAGCTATGTCCATGGCACGTTGAAACGTTGCCCCTACATTCATTAATCCAAACAACATCTTAGCATACATGAATGTGCCCCATGGAGTGGTAAATGTCGTCTTTTCCCTGTCCTCAGGCAGAACAGAGACTTGATTATAGCCAGAGAAACCATCGATCATGGACATCTGGGATGCTCATGTTACCCTTTGCAGTATATGTTCCATCTTTGGTATGGGGTAGTTATCCTTTCATGAGCTCTTGTTCAGGTTTCTGAAGTCTACACAGAGTCTAATTTCTCCATTCTTTTTCCTTACTGGTACCAAGTTGGCCACCCACTCTGAGTATCTCAGTGGTACAATGATCTGGGCCTATAGCATCTTCTTCACTTCCCTCTCCATAATAGGCAACAGTATAGGATTGATCTGTCTTAGCTTCTACGTAAACGTCTTTGCCTCCCTTTTCAACGAGATTTTATGCTCAATGATAGAAGTGTTATATGTTTTGAGATCTTCATAGGTCCAGGCAAACACATCAGCAAATTCCCTCAAAAGTCCAACGTATTTAGACCTCTACTCCTTTGTCAGACTTCTTGACAATTTGACAAACTTGGTCTCACTCTTAGTGCTAATGTTGCACTGAATAGTACCAACGTCATCCTTCAATATTTCCCCTTTTAATGACACATCATTTCTATCAAAAAGCCTTTCCAAAGGAACCAGTCCCCTTGGAATATGGTTGTTGGGGAGCTGCATAATGTTATGATCTGCTATTTTACTCAGAAACTTACTCCCATCAAGCTCTTCTTTAGAGACAGAGTCTTGGTCGATATGCATCTCTGAAAATTCTTCGACAGTCTCCAAGAATATCTTGATCTCAAGATCATCCTCGAATACCTTCCAATGTTTGACGTTGTTAGGTATGGAGGGCCTGTATTTTACTTCTACATCGTATCTGAATTTGGGTGACAAGGGAACTTTGAAATTGTTGGCTGATGTAGCCAAGGAATCTGCCACTGTGTTCTTCTCTCTTGGGACGAAAGAAATATTGAATTCTGAGAAGAAACTATCAATTAAGTCCCATACCTCATTTCTGTAGTTTATGAGTTGAGGATGCTTAGCTTGATAAGCGTTTCTGATCTGCTGGACCACCAACTCTGCATCTCCGAACACTACTACTTCCTGAATTCCCATTTCCCTTGCAACTCTTAATCCTAGGACAAGAGCTTCATACTCTACCACATTATTGGTAGCTTCAAATTCTTGTTTGTATGACAGAGACATGGTTTCCTGAGAAGGTGACACAAAAAACACCCCCGCTCAAGTGCCTTCCCTGGAAAAGGCTCCATCAAAGAACATTTTCTAGACGGGGGTGATGGAGGGAGGAAATTTATGGGAAGTGGTGGGCAGTTTTCTGAGTTTTAGAGGAGGCTCGAGAGCATCAGTGAGTTGTAGTACACTGGAACCTAAATCAGTGTCCAAGGTGAAAATGGGATGATTGGTAGGGTTGGCCTCATCACTGATTATATAGGCCAGTTGGGCTTCCTTGTATAGCCTTCTATGTTCTCCTCCAAACACTAGGATAGTAGCATATGTGAGGTCCATCTGTAAGGTTCCCCCCAGCCTTTTTATCCAAGATCTTGATAACAACATACTGAACTTGGGGGGGACATCAGCCACTACAACATCCATGACCACACTTTTCATGGGCAACTGAAACAAGGTCACGACCAGGTCTTTGATAACTCCTAGACATTGAACTTTTCTGGAGTCAAAGGAATAGAGGTCATGATAGGCTTAGGTGAATTCTAGCCCTAACTCTTCCATGACAGTTTTGGGCATGAGGTTGTGAGAAGCCCCCGAATCCATCAAGCAGTTGTGCAGTACCTTGTCATGTATGTTGAAGGAAGTGTAGAAGGGAGGGGATGAGTCATTCTTGTCTTCTACCATAGGACCTAGAATAACTGCAGGCTTTTCATCTTGCAAATTGATGGAGTCTGTGGGAAGGCATGAGACCTTAGACTGTAAAATCTTAGAGAAGCATTTCTTGAACTCTTCATGTTTAATCAATTCGGTTAGGGGCACAGGGATTCTGATCTTTTGAATTTCATGCTCGAAATTAAAAGATGTAATCTTTAGAATTTCTCTTATTTCAGGAACATGACTCTGGACTATTGTTTCAGGATTAATCCGTAAGTGCGGACACAAACCGATCTCCCTAGATCCACCTGGATCTAGAACAAAACAAGATAGAATAATACACTTTCCCTAGATTTAAACTGTTGAATAAACTAGGAGACAAGAATCATGTACATACCTTATGATCGCTTCCTTGGGTCTTTGTTGTTCCAAGCTTTGCTCCAATTCTCTTGTATCATCCAGACCACAACAAAAGAAACCAATCAAAGTGAATACAATTCAATATATTCAACAATTAATCTATACATATGATCAAGGAGTTATGTAATAAAGTGACATCAGCTTTATGGGAAAGGGACATATTACTGTATTATATTGATTGAAAGTGAAACTTACAACCTGAGCCTTGATGTTGCAGATCTCCTTTCGATGGCTCCTAGCTCTGACACACACACTTGCTCATGCATGAAGAAAATCAACCACTTTTGATAAACTTGCTGGTGTATCTAGCTGTTGTAGCATCAGTCCTTCATACAATCTTACACTAATTCTCCAATCAATCTCTTGCTATTTTGCTTCTAACCTTTTCCATGAGAAATCCCCTCAATATATAGGAGAGAATAGATTAGTTACTTGGATAGGAATGATCCCAAGATATCAGGAAAACCAGTACTTAGATAACCATTCGAATGCCAACTCATCCTTCTAGAAGATTCCCTTCTAGAAGGCTCGAGAACTTCATCTTTTTCCTTCCTTTAGAATATGTTTGCACCCTGATAGTTAGGTACAGTGCGAACCCCTCACACCCCAGCTTAATGCAGCCTGCGAGAATCATGCATTCTCGCAGGCAAATATATAGGTAGCCTGCGAACCTCCCTTAAAAATATGATTTCTGGAAGCAGACAAAGGTAACTTTTCTTAGGAAAATGTTCTAGTGAAGAGATTGATTTTTCCATTACCATTACATCATCATGACGACCAAAATTGTGGATAACAGAATGCCCCCCAAATTATGAGATTGGAGCCAGTGACAGTCGATAGACTTTGTAAGCTGCATGTGTGTGTCAAGAACCAAGAGCGCATCTAATCAGAAACCTGCAAACATTCAAGTATCGACAGAATATCATGTATACCAATTTCTGAGGTAGGCATTCCCATACTCAGATCATAGAATGATGACATCATAAACAAAGGTCATGGCCACCAATCATACACTGTGGATCCATGCCGTCACAATATAGCATAGCCACCTGAATACACTGTGGATCTATGTGACAAAGTTTAAATCAAGACGACATAGCCACGAAAAATACACAGTGGATCTATGTGTCGCAAATTATACATACTCCATCGCAACCTAGATCACAAAGATAATATCCAGGGTCTTCAATCTCATCGCCCAAAGTACAAATCTAACCATGTGATTACATGTGTTGAAGTCGAACATGGTAGAAACCACTTGATTACCGATCATTGATGTAACCGTTAACAAGTGTGAAGGAAATCACCATTGATGTCAATGGCTCCCAAGGTACTATAGTAAAATCCATAAACTGTGAATAAATGAGTTGATGTCGAACATCCAATGGAATCTTTCCATCAGGGGTCAATGATGTAAACCCACTGTCGAAAGTGAGGAAACTTGCCATTGAGGCATGCAAGCTCCAAGGTACTGAATAATTTCTAAGTCTTGATTCCGGATAATGAGCTGAAGTCAATGGAACAAAACTCGTCACAGGAGGGCCTTGATGTATCCCCCATCAATGACACGAAATGAGTAACAAAGTTTGAAGGTGAAACAGAGCATTTTGCAAATTGAACCGGACACAGGGAAGGCCGACACAGAATGAATGGATAACTGCAGATGGCCGACTCAATAGAGGTTTCAGACGGACTTCTCTTGAAAATATGAATGACACGACCAATGATTTGGCAGCATTGACTCAAAGACGACACATGGAAAGACCTTGTTATCAAATCGAATGAGAGACAAATGTATTTCCCAAACCGGCTTCAAATGATGAATAGGGGGTGTCATGTTCAAGAGCGACACTTACTGCCAATCAATACAAAAATGAAACATATCCCTTTCCCAAATTTTCCCCCAACATTTCTGGCAAGTACCTCTTTATTTTTACGCAAGCTTGAAGAGGATCACATATTCTTGTTGATATAAGCTCATCCTTTAGATGAGTACCTTGGAGTATTTTTAACGAACCCTAGGAAGGAGTGGTTCGGTCCCATTACGAGTTTGTCAATGTTTGTTTAACGAGTCCAGAGATAGTAAACTTGACGGTTTTTCAAGATTATAGAGTTTGGAAAAACACTTTAAAAGAGAACTCTCTCAGTTCCTTTTTCGTACAGTAGTCCAACGAGACCGAAAAAGGGTTAAACTATCGCTCGGAAGACGCAAAATTCAAATACTTTAGCGAGCGTGAAAATAGAAAGATCTCTCAGCAATCTTTTCATGTTTAGAGAGTCTGAAAAGAGCTTAAAGAGAACTCCAGGGGGGTTCCTTTTTCGTATAACCACAGCGAACCCAAAAAAGTGATAAAACAACGCTCGATCACGTTCTTATGTTTTTCACAAGCGCAAGAACGGACAAAAGGCGCTCGAGGTTTTATGTCAAAACCATAACAAACAATCAAAATCACACCACACCAGGGAAAAATTCTGTCCATAATCATCCATGTTTCACACCTGCAAGTCATTTCACTTATTTTCACATTAGTGATTAGGTTTAAATAATAAATAAAAATAAAAAACCCACTTTTGATATAGTAAAAAGTAATTAAAATGAGTGAAAAACTAAATTTACCATATCATTTCACACTTTTACCATTGAGTTCCAAAAACCCTCATTTTACCCTCTGCATTCGGTGTCGATTTCCAGGAGCTACGAGTGATCATTTGACGAGCCATCAGCAGCATCTTGGTAAGTTCTTCATTCCTGATCTTTTCGTGGTTTAAAAACTTGATTTCATTGGTTAAAAGTTCTGTTTTAAGTTAGTTTTTTGAACCATTTTTGCGTGGAGACATTCTCACAGGTGGCCCATACGGGACCTGCGAGAATGACTCGTTCTCATAGGTGGGCATTAAGACGCCTGCGAGAAGTTTGCACTGTGCATAGCATGGCATCTGTGAGCAGCGTAGAACTCAAAATTTTTTGAAACGTTTAGCCAATAGAAAAAAATTAATTCATGAATAAGATCATTAATCATGTTTGTATATTTCTTATGCAAGTAAATAGCCACAACCATGGTGCTTTAGTGGCGAGAATGAGAACATGAGGAGGATAACGCAAATGCTGAAAATCACCCTCCCACCATAGCTGCACTAAGATATTGTGGTCTCTTAAAATACTTCCGTATCCCGGGCATGAGAGCCCAAGTCCGATTATTGGAGTATCTAGTCCGAATGTGGGATCCAGACCAGCAAGTTTTCAATGTGGGAGATCATACATTAACTATTGACATCGAGGACATATATTTATTGACCGGATTATCTAGGCGTGGGTCCTATGTCAGTCTGACCGGCAGCAGAGCAGGCGGGTTAAAAATGAGTGAATATTGCAACCAATACTGCGTACCTGAGGCCGAAAGAAAGAAAGGGAAAGTGGCAATATGGGCAGTAACTGACTTGACTCTCTGCACTATTCTCTTCACGATTGCTCAGATGGCTGGAAGTGCCACCCCCCATATGGCATTGCAGAGCTATTTCCAGTACACCATCGAGTGTACTCAGCCCCGGGTATTTAACTGGGCTGATGTAGTATTGCGCAGTATCAAAAAATAGCTGACTAAGTGCAGGCATGGAGATCTAAAACAGTTTGGATATGGATCTTTGTTAGTGTCCTTCTTCCTAGAGAGGGTCCCTATGCTTAGACTACAGGCTGAGTGGAACTTTCTGGGTCCTAGAGATCCAAGGATGTTGCGATGGTGTTGGCTCATGGCCCGACATGTGGCAGGACCAATCGTCAAATATGACGATATTTTCTTTGACTGGTTGCAAAATCAGATGCTGATGGTCGACGACTACGCATATGTTGGGTTGGATTTCCGAGGAGATTTGGATATAGCACTACCTGAGGATGCTCAGTGGGGAGACCTCGGTAAGAAGTACACAAATTTTTTGTTTTTAAATGTTTTTGAATTTTTATCATATTTAAATGTTTTTGTTTTATATATTTATCCAAAGACTAACACCAAATATGTGTTGATAACACAGACATTGGACCATATAGACCTGCTAGTAGTTCTCCTATCCAGCGACGAGGAGAAACAACAGTAGTATTACCACAGTATGTCGAAGATTACCAAGTCGTGGAGCAGAACTTAGAAGGCCTGACAACAGATATTCCAGATATGACTCTGGAAGAGGTTCCATGACGCGATCAACGTCATACTATAGGAGTTTCAGCAGCTATGGGTCGACTGCTCCGCAGGGTAGCTAGGGAAGTAGTGTGTTACCGTGAACGTCATCCATGACGTCACTATGTAGAAGCTAGAAGCTTCAATTTTTGATATTTTGGTCTTCGGACAAACATTTTGTAAAAACAAACTCTTTTGATCGTTATATATATACAGATGGATTCTACCAGTTTACTTTACATTGTGTGAATTGTAATGTGTTTGATTTACAAATGATTTAAATGTCTGTCCAATACATAATTAGATAAATCATCTGTTAATGTATTATGACATCTAGGAATATGTTGATATTCAATGTGATCAAAATACCATTCTAAGAGGCGAATCTGCAAATATACCCTTAATAAAGTAGGAATTTAAATAGAGTAGACATTACTTAGCTGTAGTACTACAAGCTGCGAGTCAAGTCGCACAACCAAATGACAAATTCCAAGAGAGATAACATCAACCAATAATTCAATAACGACGCTATACTCTGCGATGTTGTTGGTTTCTCGACCAAGACATACACCTCGTAAAGATATAATCTCATTTGTAGGGGCATAGATTGCCCATGCAGTGGAATCTAGGTTCTGAGTACTACGGCTAGCACCATCAGCAAAGCCAATATAAGGTAGCGAATACTCCGACATTTGGCAATCAAACACAACGTCACGTAAGGGCAGAGACCAGATAACATCAAAAGAAAACTAAAGTAACACATACACATAGTATGATACATAAAAATACAAGTACTCTTGCACAAATAACTTATGCATAGTACTTCTTCAAGTATAACCCATTTCTGGGTTCACTCAAAGGTATACCATCGTAATCAACTAGCTCATACGCTCCTTTTTCCAAAACTTTGCGAACAATGTAAGGACCACGCCACATTGGTTCGAATTTCCTAGCTCCTAAGACATCTTTATCTTGTTCATACAGAAGAACAAGATCTCCTTCAGAGAAAATGTGAGGCTTGACATGCTTGCCATACTGTGCCTTAACACGTTTCTTCTGGGCTTCTATTACTAGAGTAGTGTTATGGCGAGTCTCGTCTAATCGCATCAGATACAACAGACGTTCCTCTTTAGTAGAAGTAGTGGGTAAGAGTTCTACAGCTAGCTTCAGAGAAGGTATTTCACATTCTATTGGCAGAATGGCTTCCATGCCATAAACTAATCAGAAGGGTGTAAATCCCATAGCAGATTTAACAGATGTCCGATATGCTCACAACGCCTAAAACAACATTGCGTGCCATCTAGTTTTATGAATTCCTATCGTCCGTTGAATCATAGTTATGAGAACCTTATTGATTGCTTCGACCTGACCATTAGCTTGCGGATAATAGGGTGTTGAGCTATCATGACGAAGACCCAACTTTTTCGTAAGTTAAGACATCATAAAATTCCTAAAATGACTACCGTGATCAGTAATGATAGCCTGAGGAACACCAAAACGAGTGATGACATGGTTGAAAAGAAATAACATTGCAGTCTTTCCAGTATTATTGAATTTTGGCATCGCCTTGGCCCATTTTGTAAAATAATCAACAACTACAATAATATAACCATGCCCCCCGACCGAGTGAGGGTGACATGTCATGAAATCAATGCCCCATTTTTCAAAAGGACCAACTGAGACCATAGGATGAAGGGGAGTAGGATGTGACCGAATTTTCTAATTGTAGGTCTGGCAGGCATGACACTTCTGAACAGCAGTAATGCAGTCATTGAACAAGGAAGGCCAAAAATATCCTGCACGCAAGATCTTCTGGGCAGTAGCATACCTAGACATATGACCACCACATGCTCCAGAATGGAAATAATTCAAAGCTTTCTCAGCTTCGTCAAAAGTCAAACAACGTCGAAAAATAGAGTCAATGCCTTGACGGTAAAGAGTATCCCCGAGGATAATATATTGACGTGCTTGATAACGAATACGACGGCATTCAACGCTAGACAAAGCAGGCCGGAAAGTTTGAGTTTGGAGATATATAATGATATATCCATACCAAATATCATCAGTACTGATAAGGAAAAGTGATTCATCAGGTAATGAATCTACTGCTACATTTTCCGTGGCAGAGTGGGGAAAATCACAAATTAACTCAGCAAAAACTAAGGATTTCTTCGATGTGGCGTGATTGAATTCCAAGTCGAACTCCTGGAGAATGAAAATCCACTTGGATTACTTTCCCGCCAGCAATTGATGTGTCAAAATATGTTGCATGGGGTTACAATGCAAAATCACTGTAGTTTTCCTGGAGATAATATAATGGAAAAAACGTTGAACCGCTTGAACAGCAGCCAAAGCCAGTTTTTCAACATGTTGGTACTTGATTTCAATTGAAGTGAGACTTCGACTCAAGTAATATATAACATGTTCATCGTGTGAATCATCCTCCTGAATGAGAACCATGCCGATAGTATACTCAGAAGTAGCTAGATAAAGAAAGTAATCCCGACTATAATCAGGAGGGAAAAGAAGTGGAGCTTTCGTGAGGGACAACTTCAAAGCTTCAAAAGCGTTATTGGCAACTTTATCCCAAACAAACTCTGAACCTTTCTTTAGAAGACGTGTAAAACCACGAGTAATCTCAGTGTAATTAGGGATGAAATGACGAAGAAAGTTTGCTTTCCCCTGCAAACTTTGTAACTGGCGTAGTGAAGAAGGAGGAGGGAGATTAAGAATCGCCTAAACCTTAATAGGATCTACCCGGATCCCATGACGTGAAACAATGAAACTGAGAAGACGGCTGGAATCTACGCAAAAGACACATTTATGAGGGTTTAGACGAATGCGATAGAACCGACAACGAACGAAAATGGCTCAGAGATGATTAGGGTGATCGACTTGACGTAAAGAATGATCTGGCAAGTCATCCAAATAAGGTTGAACAATATGCTTTATATCGTGAAACACATAAGACATAACACGTTGAAACGTAGCACCTGCGCTCTTATGACCGAAGGGAAGTTTTCTATAGGTGAAAGTACCCCAAGGACAAATAAAAGCAGTTTTATGTTGGTCCTTAGGAGCGATATTAATTTGATTATAGCCAGAGAATCCATCCATGAGAGAAAAGATTTCACTACCGGCACAGTCATCGACGATCTGGTCAATGAAAGGGGTTGGAAATTTGTCCTTCAGACAGGCTTTGTTAATATCCCGATAATCAACACAAACACGTATACTACCACCTTTCTTATCAATTGGTACAGGGTTGGAAACCCATTCTGCCAGAGCCACGGGATAAATAAAACCGGCTTTGAGAAGTTTTTCAACTTCGAGTTTGATAGCTGCCGCTTTACGTGGATGGACAGGATGGAGGCGCTGCCGGACTAGTTTAGCTCTGGGGTATGTCTTAATTTCATGTACAACAATAGTAGGGTTGATACCTAGCATCTCTTCGTAACTCCAGGCAAAAATATCACAAAATTCTTTGAAGAAAGCAGTATATGTGACAATTTCCTCCGGAGAACACGAAGCTCCAATGTGAACATTTTCAATTATCCTAGGTTTAACTGAAATATCAATGGGTATTGTGGGAGAAATATTACTGAGGTTCCCTTCCGCAAACACATCACGTGTAGATCCGGGAACGGTCGATATAACAACAACGGTCGACGGAGTCAAAATCCGCTGGTAATTCTCGAGAGTGTGTTGTTCCAGAAATAGTATGGAACGATGATGCCCATCGTCCCAAGGGGTGTCTTCCATGACGAACATGATCATCTCGTCAGTGGGAAATATGACACGAAAAGGATCAGGAGACAACTCCTCAAAAGAGGGTGTAGAAAGGGTTGTCGATTGAATGGCTTGATAAGCAGACTCAACCAGACTTAACGGCATGACGTTGCCGAAATGAGCATGATCTCCTGGATTAGGGACTATCCAAGGGTCAAAAGACACCAGAAGCTCATGAGATACAGCGGAGATCATATTAATAGAAGAAACTGACGGGCGTGGAGTATCAGGTGGTGGTGGTATGGGGAAAGTACCCATTAACGAAGAGTCTTTTAAAAGACCGACTCCAACATTCTCGTAACTCGGTGGGGTTTTAGCTATAAACGACATGTTGCCAATGCGAGTATTGGAATTAAAGAAGGCAAGTTGATAAACCGTAATGACCTTTCCTTGATGAGGAAAACGGACTACACGGAAAAGTGTTGATACAACAACCCACATAGAATCTACCCAGCTATGACCAAGTAGAAGATTATAATATAGGGGAGCATCGAAAACTTCCACTTCAACTTGGACTGTCTTACCTTCGAGAGTAACAAGCAATGATGGAAGAACAACGTAAGGCTTAAAACCAGAGACATTGAAGACTCTCAAAGTATTTTGTGATTCATTTAAAGGAGGAGAGCCAATGGCTTTCAAACAGGTAAAAGACATTACACACGTAGAGGCACCCTCATCAATAACAGTGCGGCAAATATTTTTGTCTGAGACAACAACTTGTATCTGAAATGCAAGCTGAGGGGGTAACCTTGGAATATGATCTTCCAAGTCAAATACTATCAAATTCGTATCTGTAGGATCAATTCCACCTATAGCTTTCAACAGAGCCCTTCATTGTGCGGGACAAGACTGAAGGACTTCAAGGGAAAACATCGCTGAAGGTGCTTGGGCCAGATCTTCGACAATGCTATAGTTCTTGGCCGCATGAGCATGAGGATTGAATGTCGATTTCTTAACGACACCTTTCGAGGGTGGTCGCAGAACTGTATCAAGGCTCGGTCGTTCAAGATGAAGAGGACCGTTCGTAAGTGGATTCAGCAGAGAGGGCTGTACCAAATCGGGAGGTAAATCGTCAACCTTCTCCTTAGATGGAGAATAATCTTTGGCTCTAGTTGCAATGGCAATTTCATTGTTCTTAGAATCACCGGTGCACATCAAAACATATGATGTCGTAGAAGTAGAGGGTTGGTCATGGATGACCAATGAGGCCTGTTGCTGAGACAGGAAGGGTTGGGACAAGACTGTCGGCGTAGAGGGTTTCGGCGTTCCTTGAAGGAACTTATTAACTTCGACACATCTAGGACAATCCTTCGTGTAATGGTCTTCACCTCAGATAAGGCAAGGGTAACGTGGTTTGTGCTTATCTTGATCTTCAATAGGAGGGGTTTTAGTTTGCTCATTTTGATTATTATTTTTACTCTCCTTATTCTTGCCTCTCCCTTTCTTTGATTTATTTTTACCGGTCGGTGTAGATTAAAAAGCGTTCACTTCATAGGTTTTACCGCCTGGAGGAGAAGGAGACAGAGCATTTTTAACATTAGAAGATGTGGATTTAGGGGTTGTAGTTGAAACGAAATGTGAGTGGGTATGAGTAGTACCAATCACACCATCAGCTGCATGCGAGGCAGCTGGAGCAGTTGAAGTGCTAGAAGTACCAGGACAAGGTAGTTCAGGTAGTAAATCGTAAAGTGTTCTCGTTTGCGAATAAACGAGATCAAGATACTGAGCGTGACTTATAGCCTGCTCCTCTGTAACAACACCACCCATAGAAATGTCTTTACCAATTTCATTCACGAAAGATTTCGTAAACCATTCTGCCAGTAACTGATCAGGGAGTTCAAGTTTAATGAGATGTCGTCTCCGTCTCCACTCATGAATATGATCCGATATATGAGTGCCTTTAGTTTGTTTGAAATAATTCAATATCTCAGTCCCAGTATCGTAACAGATCGATAACTGGTAATGTGTAAGAAAAACCATAGCTAAGGTGTTGAAATCAGAAAAGAAACCTCGTGGAAATTCAATATACCACTTCGCAGCCAAACCAATAAGGGTTCATTGAAAAAGACGTAGATGAATGGATTCATCCATCAGCGAGTTGGACGAACACCATAAATGAAAAGTCATGACATGATTATTTGGGTCCTCTCCCACCTTGCCATCAAATTTTGGAATATCCGATGGAAGTTTAGCAGGAATAGCAGGCCATTGAGGAGAGTGATGAATAAGATCAATTAGAATCCTAGACAAATATGGAAAATCCAAAGTAGCAAGAAAAGGAAACTGTCGGTTTACTTGTGGGTACTGATGGCTTTGGGGTGGAAACCCTGTCGGAAAACCAGTAGGACCATAAGCAGACTGTCCATAGAGGGAAGACCCTGGCTGATTCGGTGGTGGCCGGATAGGATAGTAGCCCCAAGGATTGTAACCTTGAGTTTGAGTAGGGACCTAAGGTTGAGTAGTGTGACTCTGACCCCAAATAGGATTAGTTACACCCAGGTAAGGTTGGCCCACAGTAGGGACAGTTTGTTGCCCCCCAGCATTTTGAGGAAAATTTTGTAGAATTTGATTCCAATACTGGGCCAATTCAGGGGGTATATTTTGTCCAAAAGGTGAGGTTGGTCCCCCTACTGTAGGTATAGTTCCACCCGGAAGTTGTGTGCCAACTGTAGGTTGCGTAGTAATCGTGTTGTGTCTGGGAAAAGGAAGAGGAACCGTACCACCTTGTCCACCAATGGGAATCTGCGGGTTTGGTGAAATAGTCAGAATAGTGCCACTAGGATTAGGATTACCGGAAGGAAACTGAGGGAGTGTCGGAATGAAACCAGGAATAGGATGCCCAGGAAAAGGAGGACCACTTGGAGAACCCGCTGGGGTTTGCGGAGGTGTTGGATTGGAAGCATTCAACAAGGCATTCAACGCATGGTAACCGGGTGGTAACGTCAGGATGACATCAGGAATTCGCTGGGTATTGATAGGAGAGAGAGTAGCTGCAGTAATTTTGGTTTGGATTTGCGAGATGGGCCATCTCGGGAGGGAGAAAAAAGTGATAAGTAGTAGTATCGGGTGCAATTTCTGTCTTAGAAGACACGGGAGGGTTAATTTCATAGACAGGGGGTGACTCAGTTCCGAAAAGGACTCGACGAAAATCACCTGACCAAAAAGGATCTTGGCCTACTACACCATGAGAAGGCCCAATAGTTGATTCAGAAGATGTGACAACGGTTTTGTCAGAAGAATTTAATCACACAAAAGGTCGTTCACCACGGCCAATGCGATAGTCCTCTCTAGTATTGGTAATTCAAAAATCTTCTAGAGAGTCAGTTCATTCTACCTGTGGAGGCGGTGTGGTGACAACTGGAATGTCACTGGCTTCCCCGTATGGTGGAGTAACCACTGGGACTTCAGTCTGATGGGGAGAACCCTTAGGTGTACTAGTAGGAAAGGGTTGAGAATCGTCCAGATGCTCTGGAGATAAACCTTGCATTCTACGAGAATGTTGTGGGGGAGCAATTGTAAACAAGTGACAAGCTCCGCGAAGAAAATCCTATGGTCAACTTCGAGAAACAAACAACACACGCTAGTAAACAAAATCTAGGAAGCAATCACCAAACAAACAATAACTTCTAATTTCGAAGCCACTAGTTGGTGATGAAATCCAACGTCGTAACAACGAGACGAGAAGTGGCGGGGCTAAGGTGGAAAAGTTACGTTGATGACCTTCTTAACAGACTTACACCCTTGTGAAATCTCCCACACATAATCGTGGGTATACCCTCCAAGGAGCCCGAGTGAGTTTGATCAACGTCGATTCCAGGTACTGTGAAGACTTTCCCCTTCACAGTCACCTCGGGTAAGAACCTAGAGAGACAGGCCACTAAGGTCACCACAAACAATAGTACAGCTTGGGGGAATAGTCGTCAGTCTGATCCACACGCAAGGGCAGGATGTCTAGCCCGAAATCAATTCAAAGGCTTCCACTCATCATTGTGGGTATACCTCGGAGTGATCCCTGTAATATGTGCAATCTCTACACCGATGTGAACAAAGTAGGGTTAGTAACTCTGCCAACACCAATGCGACCTAGTGCTTGAACCTTGTGTTAGAAGGGATTCCCAGGACAATATGTTGCAAATGGAATTTAACACTTCCTAACTCGAGATGCTATTGTGTGTTTTTGAGATTTTGGAGAGTGTATCTTTCTTCCTACTCCAAAGCACTATCCTAGATAAATGTTGGTGTAAAAGAGCCCTAGAAAAGAGTCACTAGATAAATTTTAAGATTACACAATGTTTTTAAGAGCTGTTGTTTACTCAAAGGTAATGGAAGTGAAACTCATGTTGTATGACCCTGACCCAAATAATGCAAGGATGATGATGAAATATAACACTTTTCATTCCATGAATCCTATTTATGGGAGAGAGAGACAATTTTCCAAATCAATCTCAATACTACAATGCAACGCACAATTTCCTTTCAGATGTCAATGCAAACAATCATATATCAATGAACAATCTCTATATGTCTCTTTCAAATACTTCAACAAACTCAATAATTTGATTTTCAATGTTTCCTGAAATACAAAAAACAATATTTTGAAAGAAAAACCTGTTGTTCACTTTCCAAAACGAACTCTGATTAACAAGAAAATAAAATCAAATCATAAAGAATCAAACAATAACAACCCAATCAACTCTTTCAATGAAAGCAAAAACAAAAAGCAAACCAATGAGTCTTCTCAATGCAAACGAAAACCTTCTTTCAAACCAATAAGAAAATGAGAAATACCAAGCACTTAACTCTCAACCAATCACTGGTTCTCAGCTAATCAGACACACTCAACTCCATAAATTAGAAAGAATGAAATTTCCAATAAGAGCCAAGAGAAGAAAGTCAAGCTACAAAGGGCAAGAAAAACCTTGAAACCCTAAATCTACTCAAGCAAGCAAAATAAAGCAAGAGATATATAAATCAATGATCTAATAATCCCAAAAGAGGTAATTCAATTGATCTGAGTAGTTGAAAAATCAAAACTCAATTTCAAAAATTTTAAAAATCTTGCTCCCAGGCAAGCAGTGTCACACAGTGCGAGAAGATAAGATTCTCGTAGGCAACCTTGTAGAAAGGTGCGAGGTGTTCTCACTGGACCCTATATGTAGGGTGTGAACATGACTGATTCTCGCAGGCTGCAGTTAAAAGAAGTGCGAGAACTCCTGAAGATGATTTTTTTTTTAAGAATGGAGTAAAATTCAAACAGGCTTCTGAACCCAGTAAGTCTATCAGGATATCCTAAAGACTCAGAGACTGACAAAATAGGAGAATAATGAAACTAGAGCAAATGGCCAAATAAAAACTCAAAAACCATAAAGAAAAAGGGATTACTCCCTAGTGGAGTCACCAATTTTGTTTTAGGATTAATCTGTAAGTGCGGACACAAACCGATCTCCCTAGATCCACCTGGATCTAGAACAAAACAGGATAGAATAATACACTTTCCCTAGATTTTAACTGTTGAATAAACTAGGAGGCAAGAATCATGTACATACCTTATGATTGATTCCTTGGGTATTTGTTGTTCCAAGATTCACTCTAATGCTCTTGTATCGTCCAGACCACAACAAAACAAACCAATCGAAGTGAAGACAATTCAATATATTCAACAATTAATCTATACATATGATCAAGGAGTTATGTAATAAAGTGACATCAGCTTTATGGGAAAGGGACATATTATTGTATTATATTGATTGAAAGTGAAACTTACAACCTGAGCCTTGATGTTGCAAATATCCTTTCGATGGATCCTAGCTCTGACACACACACTTGCTCATGCATGAAGAAAATCAACCACTTTTGATAACCTTGCTGGTGTCTCTAGCTGTTGTAGCATCAGTCCTTCATACAATCTTACACTAATTCTCCAATCAATCTCTTGCTAGTTTTCTTCTAACCTTTTCCATGAGAAATCCCCTCAATATATAGGAGAGAATAGATTATTTACTTGGATAGGAATGATCCCAAGATATCAGGAAAACCAATACTTACATAACCATTCGAATGCCAACTCATCCTTCTAGAATATTCCCTTCTAGAAGACTCGAGAACTTCATCTTTTTCCTTCCTTTAGAAGATGTTCGCACCCTGATAGTTAGGTAAAGTGCGAACCCCTCACAACCCAACTTAATGTAGTCTGCGAGAATCATGCATTCTTGCAGGAAAATATATAGGTAGCCTGTGAACCTCCCTTAAAAATATGATTTCTGGAAGCAGACAAAGGTATCTTTTCTTAGGAAAGTGTTCGAGTGAAGAGCTTGATTTTTCCATTACCATTACATCATCATGACGACCAAAATTGTGGATAACACTATGGGAGAGAGGGGTCGGGGCTTCTTACCTCTGTGAATTTCCACTACTTCATTAGCAAGTTTCTCTATTCTAGTGGACTGCTCAAGAACATCAGGTGCTACTGTCTTTTTCTTAGACCTCAGATCATACCTGCCTTGGCTGCCACTAGACTTGTCTCCCTTGCTTAGTTCATTTAGCTGACTGTCCATGAGAGACTCCTCATATGTTGATTGAGTGAGATGAGGGAAAGGAGGAGTGTCCCCAAAGAAAAGGATTTCAGGATCGAGCTCATCTGTTTCCCCTTCTTCCCTCTCGGCCACAAAATTGTTTTGAAAAGGGGCCTAAATTTTCTGGTCTTCTCTGTCTCTTCCCATCTCTCTTTGCATAATCGGGGAAGTAATATTGTTTGGCCTCCTGAAACCTCCTTTGTTTTCATCATTTTGAGGGCCCTTGTATGTTTTCCTCCCCTCCACCTTCATTCTCTCCATCTCTGTAGACAGAGACTTCACCATCTTGGTCAGTTCATCCACTTGAGGGTGGGGCACTGATGGGCCAGAAGTTGAGGCTTCCAATCTTCCTTTTCTCCTTTCTGCATCAGCCTTGTTTCTCAGTCTATCAGCTACTAATATATTGGATTCCACTTCTATGGCTTCATCTTGCATTTGAGCTAAGGAGGTGGCTCTTATTTCTCTCAATAAAATACAGAAATCAGGGCCAAACGCACTAGCATAAGAAATCTTGGCCGAGGCTTCTGAGGGTTTTATTTCGGCAGGAATTTTATTATACATCTTATTGAATATTTTGGAGAAGTCAGAGACAGACTCTCCTTCCATCTTCTTCAAAGAACCAGACTCTATCATGTAATACATGAAATCCTTCCTATCTCCCCACTTCCTCAGGAAAGCACTATCCAGGGCTTTGATCCCAACAATAGATCCGGGGGCCAATCCTCTAAACCACTTACTCACCTCACCATATAGGCTCTGGATGAAGACTCTCATCTAGACATCTTCATTTTCAATGTTCAGATTGTCTGCATAACTGTAGAAAGTAGCCAGGTGCTCCTCCGCAGTTATGTCCCCTTCCCCAGTGAACTTGGGCATATACTTCAAGTAATCTCCAGCAGGGAGAGGATTCATAGGATGGGGTAGGATTAAGGGAGCATATCTGGCAGCGACTATGGCGTCCATTATATTTAGAGGGGGATTAGCACCAGCCATAGGAATATTAGGTGGAGGAGAATTTGGAGGGGAAGGATTTTGTGAAGGGGCTACTGGGAATGAGTCTCGAAGTGGAATGGGAAACAAAAGGGGATTTAAGGAGAAGGCTAATGGGATCAAGCCATTAGATGCTCCTCTTTGTGTAGGAGTGGTAACAGTAACAAGAGGAGGAGTGGTAAAGATAGGAGTTGGGAAATATTCTGTGGTCCTGGGTATACGCCAAAGTACAACTTCATAGGAGAGGGGAGTGACAAGGGTGTCTCTCTCCAATCCCAGACCAGGAGGGGAAAACTCAGCAGGAACACTCCCAAAATTCAGGAAATGGGAAACCTCAGAAGGAGGTCTGTTAAGAAACTAAGGGGGAGAAAACAGAGTTCCTACAGAAGGAGATGGTGTATTACCTAGTTCGACGGTGGAAGCTTCTTCTTCAAAGGCCTTTCCTTTTCTGAGAACCACCTCCGGATCAGTTTTAGGTGTAAATAGAGGCAGTTGTGGATGGGACCACGTGTGTCTGCCTCTGAAAGCCATAATTAGCACGACAGGTTCACCATAGTGGATTTGTCATAATGGAGTCGCCAGGTGCACAGTAGCAATCTTCAAAGGCTCTGATACCCGATGCACCTTCAGAATCATAGGCTCAATGTTGTTCAATCCCAGGGAAAATTTTCAACTTCATCCCCAGCAACGGTGCCAGAAATGTTGGTGTCAGAAGTCACTCATGGATTTCTTGCAGGAGCAGAGCCCAACACCCATCAGTTTTATGTCACGATAGTTGGTAATGGGTGATCAAATGGGTAGAGACTCGGGGAGATATCACTCCAACTCGGGGACTGGGTCTGGTATGTAAGGAACAAATGAGGTCTTGATCTAACTTCATCCAGTGAATTGATTTAAAGATTAGCAGGTTGAAGACTTGGTGAGAGGGGTGAACAAACTACCTCAGGCAACAGAACTTTCAGTAGTTTGTAGAAGAAAAACTCTAAATGCAAGATCCTCTTGGTTCAGGGCTTCGAGAAACTAAAAGGGGGACTTGACTAGATCCTCCAATTCCAAGTCATTCAACACTAAGAAAATCATAGAGACCGATTAGAAACAATGCAACTGTTACAACGATCCAACCTACATCATCCTATAACAGTTACAACTCGACTGGATCCTCCAATTTTGAGCTGCTCTAATACAGTGTAAACAAAGACATGAAAGAAATTGACATTCATAAGGCAAGAAGTCTCAAAAGTCCACACATAACCAGGACTAACAGTGCTTCATTAAATCTTTACCACCGGGAGCCTTGCTCAACCATTGATCATTACAAAATACAAAAACTAAGTCTATATACTCAGAAAAACTCGCCTAATAGAGGCGTGCTCAGTACTCCAAGGTTTGGTGTCCCTTCAGTCAAATTCAGATGGATATCCTTCGTCATTCACCTCCTTAACTGCGCATGGATTCTGCAAGGGGAGTAGCTGAGCTATTAAGTGACGAGTTAGCATGTGCAGACCTCACTGGCTAGTCGAGGACTCAACATGGCTTCTTTGGAAAAAATCGATACACAGGACCCTTTTGGGCAGACAGTTTGCTAGACCCTCCATACCTTACACTTAATGAATGAGGAGAGGTTTCAACCACCCCTTCTCACCTTCATTTACTCTAAGTGAAAACCAGGATTGAGGTCAAATCAGATGGAACCTGGAGATTGCATTGATTCCTTCTGTGACCAAACTCGACGCCTTTGGCCCCTCTTGCACAACTCTTTTTATTTCCCAAGTGACCACGGGCTGTGACCCTGTGTTTATTCTCAAAGGTGGTTTCGACGTTTGTGAATAGGAAGGAGCTGATCCTTTATTATCACAGTCACGATGAGAGAAACGTCGAGATGGCTTAATTGGGTGCCACACATCCCTCTCATATCTGACGGTCCTGAACCTACTCGACGATGTTGTGGGCCTCGGGTCCTGGACACTCTTGGCACTTCACGCCTAGGGGATATGAAGGAGTTGCTCCTTGTGCCTCAAAGTCACGATGGGTGAAAAGGCGAAGAGCCTAATCATGCACTAGGTGTCCCCTTTGGAAGGATGGCTGAGACTGATCTGTGATACTGCGGGCCCAACTCTGGGCACCTTCGGTGCTTCGGGGTTTAGAGTTTCGAGATGTAGAATGACATAGAACCCTCACCCTTCAAACTCCCGACTGCCGAAAAGCTGACATGACCAGATCTCACGCCACATGTCCTTTGGATGGATGGCCACTATCCTTTCCTGCATGGAATACAGACGCTATCCATTGCACTAATCTCATCACAACTCCGCTAACCGCAATTTCCTGTCGATCGTCGATCTTCTCTTATGGATGAATCCGGACCATCGACAATATAATCTCGGCCTCTTACTTGCTTGGAAGCCTAAAACAAGATTTTTCTGTGTTGCGCTCGGGCGCTTCTCGTGCAACTTGCAGACCTAAATACTCTTGTGCCCAGGACAAGAAATGTTACTAACAAGGTGATAGAGAGAACTCCAAAAAATTATTTTTAATTTTTATAGGCTTGTTAAAGAGCCTATTTTTTGTAAATAAACTTGAAATAAACATTGGAATTGATTTTCTTTACAAAAAGGGTGAATTACAGGTTTTGGTAGTTTAGGAAAACCTGTGAAGAGTTCATTAACCACCGAAAGCAAAGCTTTTGGTGGTTAACAGGCGAAATTCAGGGCTAGTTAACCACCGAAAGTGCAGGTTTTCCAAAAATAAACTGCCTTGGGAAAAATCAATTTTCTCAGCCGTGGAAAGGTCGTTTCACACGCTCAAATAGTTGATTGATAACTAGACATACTAAGATTTCCAACGGTACTTTCAGATATGAATTTGGAGCTTGGGAAGGTAGTAAAAAGTTCCCCGCAAGATGAGGCAGAGTGTAAAGCCTGAAAATGTCAGGGCCCGCATTTTCGTATGATCCAGATGTCGCAAAAACCTGCTAGCTGGGGAGACAATACACCTAAAATCAGGAGGAAACAATGGATGTATGCCGAATTGAAAGGCACAAAATAGGGATGACTTGGGTTATATGAGATAGAAAAAATATTTAACAAGTCATAACCAGAAACATAGGCTTGATTATAGTTGAAAACTCAGACTTAATGAAACAGAGAAGACTCGGGCTTCTGTGGCATTTGGATGACAGATGGAGTTGTAATATGCATAAAAGAAAACTCGACCTTCATATGGTATAATGACAATGACTGCAGACTGATAAATGTCAAAAGTTAGGAAAATTGGTGATGTAAGGTGGTATTATGATTTCTGGTCGAGGTTTGATACTCTGCGGTACTTGCAAACCTCCATTTGTCATTTTGACTTGAAACCATGGCATAAATAGAAATATATGAAGTGATTGTTTCGTCTAACTGTTTGATGATTCATATGGCCCTCATAACTTCAAGTCTCGAGAAATATATTATTGATGATTCCCAACTTAATTATGATTTGAAATACATCAATTCCGAAGTCTTATTTATGTTCATTATATGAAATCCCTTTGATTTCGTTATCAAACCCGAGTCTGCAGTCATTGTCATTATACCATATGAAGGTCGAGTTTTCTGTTATGCATATTACAACTCCATCTGTCATCCAAATGCCACAGAAGCCCGAGTATTCTCTGTTTCATTAAGTCTGAGTTTTCAACTATAATCAAGCCTAAGTTTCTGGTTATGACTTGTTAAATATTTTTTCTATCTCATATAACCCAAGTCATCCCTATTTTGTGCCTTTCAATTCGACATACATCCATTGTTTCCTCCTGATTTTAGGTGTATTATCTCCCCAGCTAGCAGGTTTTTGCTAATTTGTAGGTACAGGATGAGTAACCAATTGATCAAGTTGCTGATGATTACCGTAATCTTGCAACTCCTACTCCTCCAGTGGAACATAGCACACCTTTGGCTAAGGCATTTGCTAGCAGACCAACACCAACCAAATCACAAAAGATAAACCAATTACTGAAGAAGGTTTATGAGTTAGAATACTCTAAGAAACAAATCAAGAAGAAGAATGCACAGTTAATTGATAGAAATGTGGAATTATATGAAATTAGTCAGGATGTCAGGGATAAACATGACAAGACTCTAGATAGGAACAAACTATTGATGAAGGAGAACACCAGGTTGTACAGACAACTTAGACTCCTAAGGTTGAAGATGAAAGAAATTCAGACTCCAACTCCCAAGCACTCAAGGTTACAAACCCTAGAAGAATTGGCCACTTCTTTAGAGAAGGAAACAGAGCATCCTACACAACAAACTGAAGTTTCCAGCCTTGTACAAGGAGGAGCAGCATCACCAAGCAACCTTGATCACTCATAGAAGCAACAACGTAATTCATTTTTGCAATTTT
>ML792160.1:589327-617117 GCA_009831015.1 Picea engelmannii | reverse complement strand
CGCGCGCCTATTCACTGACTACGCGCGCATGTGTGCGCGCCTGTAAGGTTAACTGGCGTGCTCTGAAAGCGCGCCTGTATGGTAAACAGGCGCGCTTATGAGCGCGCCTGTGAGAAAAATAGGTGCGCGCTCAAAGCGCGCCTGTGGGACAAACAGGCGCGCGCGTATGCGTGCCTGTGTAATGAACAAGTGCGGATGGGCGCGCGCCTGTGGGTGGCAAAACCGCGCCTTTGAGGTAAGGTTTCTGGGTGAAAAAATGAGCTGACTGGGATGTTTGGGATGAGTGCCTTGGCTAATATAGGTTTTTTGGTTGTGTGCAGGCAGCGAGCAGTGACTATGGCCGTGAGGTGGCGTGAGCGGGACTGGGAGCTTCTACGGGAGGAGGTAGCAGAGGCGAGGCCCGCAGTGCGGGTGACTTTGGCAGCGAGTGGGCTACAAAATGGGCTCCCAAGCATATATATACAAAAACAAAAAATCACGGTGCCCCTTGAGCTCCCCCCCTAGGTCCTTTTTCATATAGAGGCTCTCCACCAGCTAGGGACCCTCCAGGTCCAGGAGGCAGCCGACTAGTCATTATTTCCCCCACTACTTCCCCTCGATGGATCAGGGTCTGCAACTCTTCTGGTATGCCCACGCACTGCTCCAGGACCTCCTCATCCTAGATATGGGCCCACATGCCCTCAGTTACACCCTGTAAACCCCACTTGAAGCATTGGCACAAGTCCTCCAACATCACTCTATCCTCTGCCTGTGGCACTCTCATTGGTCGAGCACTAGCATCATATTGTCATCTCCTTTGTCCCACCCTCGGCTCTATAGGTGTGAGTCACACTGGCCCCTAGCGAGCCGACTCCCCGATCATCTCCGCCTCTCATCCTCGGGGTTCCACATCTGCAAAACAACACCATAAATAGTGTCATCATCCATATATACACATATAATCAATGATATCTATTGAAACAACAAAACATAAAACCATAATACCAAAACATACCTCGCTGATTCCAGTCCTCCCCAGGAGGTAGCTATTGTAGGAAAATTCCCTTGCAGATAGGTGAATGTCCTCTTAGATGTTAGAACCCTATGACCAAGACAGAAGAATGCTAACTTTGAACACTGACTTTCCTTGAAATGTGGCTAAACTAGTTAATAAGAAATAGGAAGAAAGTATGAGTACCTTTTTATGAAGTTTGTCCTCTCTCAGTCCAGGTTGAGCTTGATCTTCAAGGCCTTCAATGAGTTCTGCAATCCAATAAACAATGAAGACAGAGCATACTTCCTATTCTACCATGATTATTTTAAAACTAGATTCATCCAAAAGGAACAAGTCCATGCAAATGTACACAAACTTGAAGGAAACATGCCAAGCACATGTATTAATGAGAACAAAACAAGGTGCTTACAAAATGTATATGCAGATGTAGTAGCCTCACCAATCTCTCCTTGTCCAACCCCTTGCTCGAACGATCCACAATCCAAATGAAAATACTTTTTACTGATTATTCTCGCCTTGTCCAACCCCTTGGTCGAACAATCCACAATCCAAATGAAAATAATTTTTACTGATTATTCTCTCCCTTTCACCATGAGAATTCCTCCTTATATAGGCTTGGAGAGGTTTAACCACATTAGATTCTTGGGATAGGTTGAGGATATGACTCCATCAGTTGTGGAACTCCCCTTAGATCCATTCTTGGACTTGGATTCAAGCCAAACTGACTTGGATGTTTCTTAGTTGTCCTTAGAGATAAGGGGAATTTGTCCCCAAGATTGCTTAACAGATTGGTGCTCCCTCAAAGTGGGAAATAGAGCATTGCAACTCTCCCTGCTAAGAGGGAAAGGAATGCTAACACTCCTTTTAAGTGGGCGGAGGAGCGCTAATCTCCAAAAATAATTTTACAATAGTACTTCCTCAAGGTAAAAGCTTGTAATCTTTGCCAAATGATATATTTTCTTCTTGTAACAAGTATTAGAGGATGCCCCAAGTGTTCTTATGATGTCATCTATGATGCGATACATGTGAGACAAACATACGACTTTTGTGACACTTGCGACACTTGTGACAAAGGTGTGACACTTGCGACACTTGCGACAATGATAATGAGACATTGTTGAAGTGAGTAATTTTGACATGTAATAGATTTCCCCCCAAAGTGTGAGGACAGAAGATGAAAACTGATTACTGAAGTACTTTGTATACCTTTCGAAGAAAGGGTATGGAGTTGAAGAACCTGGTAGAAGATGCAAACAACCATCAAACACATGTTATGACATGGTTCAAACCCAAGGCAGGCATACCTATGCATGAGTGACAAAGGACTTTTAAGGTATGGCCACCATCAAATATGCCACAGATCCATAATCATATTGACTTAAGGGTATAGTCACCAAAGATACAATGTGGATCTATACTTCCATGACATGAATTGATCATAGCCACGAGAATTACACAGTGGATCTACGAGATGGAAAAACATAGCCACAGACCAATACAAAGTGGATCTATGTGACAGTATATATATCAATGTGCTCAAATAATCTCCTTTCACATCTTGGGTAAAGTAGATATCATAGTGAACACTCAACCCAGGGTCTTCATACCAATCCCAATGTGGTATGAATCTAGCCATGTGAATATATGTTTTGATGTCGAACATGGTAGAAACCACTTGATTACCGGTCATTGAGGTAAACCGTTAACAAGTGTGAGGGAAATCACCAATGATGTCAATGACTCCCAAGGTACCCTAGTACAATCCAACGAATGTGAATAAATGAGTTGAATTCGAACATTTGTGGAATCATCCAATCATAGGCCAATGATGTAAACCCCTAGTCAGAAGACAGGAGGCCTGCCATTAAGTCATGCAGGTCCCAAGGTACTTATTGGTTTCTAAGTATAAGTCTTGGATAATGTGTTGAAGTCGATAGGAAAAGACTCGTCGAAGGAGGGCCTTGATGTATCCCTCATCAACAACATGAAAATAACATAGAGATGTAAGATGGTGAATCAAATTAGTATGGACTGACATGGGTAATGAAATTGGAAATTTGTGATGGTTGACTCTCGATGCAGATAATTCCCTTGAACAGTAAGGCACAAACAGTAGAAACATGACATGGACCAAAACATGATGCAGTGGATACAGTGACTTTCATCGAGTGACCCAAAGGAGTAAAGAAACTCAGAGGATTAGTTCAGTGAAGAGGTTCAATAGGTTGAAATGTACGTGAAGACAATGTGTCATGTTCAAGGGTGACTGGAAGAGTGACCTGTGATGTTTCCAAAAAATGGCTTGTCTTGCTTCCTTCAATTTTTCCCCCATCCAGATAGATGAGTACCTCTTTTTATTTTTACTAGCTTGAGGAGGATAACACATGCTCTATATAACTCACCTTTGGTAAGTCCCTCTTCCTTTGTTTAACAAACTAGAAGAAGTAAGGGTTCATTCCCATATGGGTCCTTTCCTGTGTAATTTTTAACGAGTCCAGAGAAGGAAAACTTGGTGGTTTTTCATGTTTAGAGAGTCTAAAAATAACTTAAAGATAACTCCAAGGTTTTCCTTTTTTGTAATATGAGTCTTTGAAGTCCGAATAAAGAGATAAACTACTACTCGGGAGACACCCTTTCAAAACCTTTTAAATGAGTGTGAAAGGAAGCAAGATCACTCGAAAATATTTTCATGTTTAGAGAGTCTGAAAAGAGCTTAAAGAAGACTCCAGGGGGTTACTTTTTTGTATATCCTTATGAGGCCAAAAAAGAGATAAAGTCTACTTGGTTACATTCTCATTTTTTTTTGAGCGTTAGAAGGAACTAAGACCATGCTCATTAGTGTGACAAGGTTAAACAGAAAAATACTTCTTCAAAACCTACAGGTGATGAAAAATATACTGTTATGAACATAAATATACATATACCATAGATATTCATAACATAATAATTAATAAATAATAAATATTAATAATGAGAGGTCATGTCTCAAAGGACATGACTATTGGTAAAGGGAACCCCTGCGTGGGCATATAAATGAGTCCTCATTCTCAATTGTAATCATTATATATCTTATATCTTATCTTATCTTATCTATTCATATTTTATACATTATTCCTACATGTATTATTTTATTATATTCCAAGTATTTTGGATAATTCTTGTGTGAGCGAACTTTGTTCGTCTTATTTGGTATCAAAGCTTTGTTTTCCTGATCTTAGCCTTTGGCCACTTCTTTATCAGACCTTGTCTGATCCAACTTTTAGCCAACTCCATCATTTCAAAGTTTCTCTGATAAAATTGGTCTTTGACCACCAATCAGGCCTTTGGTCCAGTTTAAAAAAAAAAAAAAAGAATAAAAAAAAAAATCGTTCAAAAAAATTTATTAAAATAAATAAATAAATAAAAATAAAAATAGTAATAAAAATATATATTTTAACACACAAAAAAAATAAAAATAAAATAAATAAAATAAAAAACCCGGCACACACCCGTATACACAAACACCCCCGTACACCTCCATAACCTCTCCCGTAGCCCTCACGTCCCCGCTCCCTCACATCCTCGTAACCCCTCCCCATTTCCCCATGACTTGTCCCCACCCCTCTCCCACACCCGATGTCCCATTCTCAATACCCCTGTGACCTTTCCCGCAGCCCTCTCGATCCCTTCCACAGCCTTTCCTACCCCATACCCTTCCCTTTCCCCTTCCCTCGTAACCCCTTCTCGACCCCTACCCACTTTCCCTTCCGTCCTGCCCATTCCCGTAACTTCACGTCCCACTCCCGTAGTCTGCCCTTCCCACCCGATACACCACCCACCCCCATTCCCATCCCGCCCACTCCGTGACTCCCCAATCCTGTGGCCCCCAACCCTGTGACCCCCCGACTCCCCAATCCGTAGACCCCCCCACTCACACTCCATACACCACTCCCCAACATACTTCGTAGACCTTATCCCGACAAACCCACAACCAATCAAATCCCCCATCATATTCCTTGACAACTTGCCCACTAGCTATTAACTCATACGTATGGTTGTACGATTTCATAAAGCCCACTTTAATAATAATAATAATAAATTATAAATCATTAATTTTTTTAAAAGGTTAATCACATAAGTTATTAAAAACTTTAACTTTATATTAAAGTTTAATTATTTAAGGACTATTGAAGTTCTTAAAGGTGATTAAAAAAGTTCAATATAATTAAAAAAGGTGATTAAGGGCTATTGAAAATTATATAGTTCAATTAAGAGGGATAAAAGGTAAACCTAAGTTCCACTTTAAAGTTAAAAGGGGGCAAAATAATCAAATTTCCTAAGAATTCATATGGACGAAAAAGGGTTTTAAGTCCCCATTAAAGTAAAAGTTATAAAAGTCAAAGCAAATAAATAAATAAATTATTATTCCATTACTAAGTCAAAAATGGAAGGAGGAAGATTCCCCCCTATGTATAAAAAATATGTGGATCCCTTATTAAAAGTTAATGGGATTATTCAGGGAAAGAATATCAACATCGCTATTTGCCCGACCGCTAGGAAAAATCACATTAACATTGACCTAGCAAACCAATTAATAATTTTAGAACCAAATATAATTGAAAATGACATGTGTCTTTCCGATGAGAAATATGAAATTAAGAACCTACAACTATCTATGGGCGATTACAAATTTGCAGCTAAATTCAATGTTGTATCAATCTATCAAGACAATGTTGATATAATTCTAGGGTCAACTTGGGTAGATACATTAGGTACTTTTATTTTCAACACAAGGATAAAGTTTTTAACATTTTCTTATAAGAAGAAGAAATTCACATTACAGGACGCTACAATGAAGTCAATTTCAGAAGCTCCATCATCAGAAGACCTGAAGGACATATCAGAAGTGATCCTTCCAGATAAGTAGAATTCAATACAAAAGTTGCAAGATTGACAAGAATAATGTGACAAAATCATCATTGAAAAAGATGAAGAGATTTCTCGCCTAAGAAATCATAATCAGAAACTACTTGCAAAAATCATGAAATCCAAGGAGAAGAAGCGGTGTTTTCAAAAATTTGAACAATAAAATCAAGGTCTCAAAGAGAAATTAATCGAAAAAGAGGAAGAAAGCTCTTGCCTAAGGAACCTTAATCAGAAGTTACAAGAACAAATTAAAATCTTAAAGGATGAAAGAAGGGAGAATCTAGAATCAAAAAATAAAGATGAAAAGTCAAAAGATAAAGAAGAACGTTTACGATTAAAATGACATAATCAAGATTTACTAACGCAAATTAAAAGGCTTAAGCATGATAAGAAGTATTTACAAGAAGATCTAGATCACAAAACATCAATAATCGATAAAGAGACAATGACTGAACCTATGGAACTAAAGAAGTCATTAGATGTAAACATCTCAATTCCGGATAAAGGAATTAATATAGAACCAATCAACCTTACAACTCAAAAGGATGTGAATCCAATTGATGTAGAGAGGTCTTCAAATGTCGAGGAAGAAACAATCCAGGTTCATGAAGAAAATTCAATTCCAAAAGTTAATCAACAAAAGGCTATAAGTATACAAAGTAAGGATCAAGTTGCAAGGATGCCTTATCAACATCCTAATCACAAAAATCGATACTTTAGCCAATCCTTGTATCAACAGAAACAAATGACCAATATGTCAAAGAATATTACTTCCGCTACAAGTGATGCTCACAATAGAAGTTATCATGGGAGTTGAAATACATCAAACTCTTTCCAAGAACCCTATAAACTCCCCATACAGAAGATCGAATCAGGATGGGAAGAATCCTTTACAATGCGACAGTTCTTCTCAACACTTAGAAGATCCTATCGTCTCCGGTCCTCAATGATTACTAACTCAATAATGAAGAAGCATGAGACAATAATTACAAGCTAGAGCAAGCGATAAGTCTTCCATAAAGTATGCTTTGAGGACAAAGCATTTTTAAGGGGAAGGCAATGTTATGAACATAAATATGCATATACCATAGATATTCATAGCATAATAATTTATAAATAATAATTATTAATAATGAGAGGTCATGTCTCAAAGGACATGACTATTGGTAAAGGGAACCCTTGCGTGGGTATATAAACGAGCCCTCATTCTCAATTGTAATCATTATATATCTTATATCTTATCTATTCATATTTTATACATTATTCCTACATGGATTATTTTGTTATATTCCAAGTATTTTGGATAATTCTTGTGTGAGCGAACATTGTTCATCTCATATACATTCCAGGGCATTAGTGACATCTATGAAAAAGATTTTAAAACCCAAAATAGACTATAGGTTAGCAAAAATGAAGCCTATAACAATGAAATAGGGGTAAAAATGTTATTTACCATTTCATTTGTGTAAAAAACTTCTAGCATTGGTAATTTTGACTTTGGAGAGTGATTTTGAAGTTGTTGGCATCAGAGCTACGGTCCATTGTTTTCGCTTATGTCCAGATCAGGTTGGTCTTCAACTCTTTCCAATCATTTTTTACAGTTTAGCATTTCATTTTAGGTAGTTTTTAGTCTCATCATGGGATCCCTAGGAAGCCCTAGGCATCAAACCATATCAACGCTCCATCAAAGGGACGAGGGGAGCACCGACCATATTTTTAGTGCCCTGGTATGTACTCTAGGGGAGTGCTAGCACCTTGTAGTTGCATTTAAGGGAGTGTCAATGCAAAATGAAAAAATAAGTTGATATTTAAGAAAAAAATACCCAAAAATTTGCTATGATGAGATGATTAATGGATTTTACTTGTATTTTCTTGTAGTTTGCATTGATAAAAACAATGGTCGAGTGGAAAGAGAACGATCATGAGCTCGATGACATAATTGTGCTATAAAACCCCTAAACAAGGGCTACTTTGAGGAATTGCAGCCTCCTGAAGTACTTTAAATTGCAAAAGATGAAAGAGGAAGTCTTGCTACTTGAGTATATGATTGGGTTGTGGGATGATGTCGAACATGCATTACAGATTGGGCCACAAATGCTAAACATTGAGCTAGGGGATGTATACATTTTGAACGGCCTCTCGAAGAGATGGGTTCCTATCATTTTGTCTGGATAGTGGGAAACTCCTTTTCTTGCCGAGGTGTACATGGCAGATCATTGTGTCCAGGGATCACGATTGGTCGGAGGCTGAATCGTGATCAAAGATGTCAGATATTTGACACTTATATCCATATTGTTTTCCATAACCAACTTGGCAGGTAGCACCAGTGTGCATTTGGCCTCAAAATCCCAAATGGCTTATGCTGTAAAATGTGTGGAGCCGAGGTTGTTCAACTAGAGTGCAGCTTTCCTTCACAATGTGAAGGATCAAATTACAAAATGCAGGATTGGGAAACAAAAAAAATTCGGGAATGGTTCATTTTTTGTTTCGTTCTTTCTAGAGAAAATCCCACAGATGCAACCACAGATTTCACTGGTGGCATGACTGGTGGCTGAACCACACATGGAAAGGTGGATGGGTTTGTCTCCAAGATTGGGAACCAACTCAGAATTTAAGTTCATGACCAACTTCTTTTCTTGGTTGAGATGTCAGTTGATCATCATTGAGGACTTTCCATATGCTGGAGTGGATTTCTGGGGTAGCATGGGTTTGGTACTTCCAGACGGTATATACTGGGATGTGTTAGGTATAAAACCAAAAACCTTGTCAAGTGTTTTTTGATTCTAAAATTTATATTATTTTTATGTGTACACAGAGGGGTGTTTAACAAATGCATTATTTCACCATGTAGACAGAGGTGCATCACATCCAGCGGAGATGCCATCACTAGGGCATCGTAGAGATGCACAGATAGTCGTAGAGAATGAGGTAGCAGTGGGGGGTCTCTGGGAGGTCAAGATGAACCTTTGTGGTATTATGATGGGTGTCCCTCCTCTCAGGAGGAAATATGTACCCCTACATTTACAGAGGCATACAATGGGGGTTCCTGAGAGTCTAAACCACCTGCTTTGATGAGTGGCCCATGCGGTGGTGTGCTTCTTGGAGCACAACGTGGTGTAGGAGGATTAGGATACTGTAGATGTTTTTGTTGGTTTTTTCATGATGATATCTTGGGCATGAGGGCCCATATTTTTCCCTTCTATGTACTTTTTTTATGTAAACAAACTTTTTCTATCACGTATTTTATATATATATGAGTTTTGTGGTGCCAATGGTGTTACAAATAATCTCGTGTGATGTGTTTATTTTACATGTGATTCATTTTCTTTATAAAATTTTATCTATGTGCGAGATACCGATGCAAAATATAATTTTCTAGTGAATCCAAAGTTGTGTTGAGTCCTCTTGGTATGTGTCTGTATTATATAAATTCAAACATTCTTTCAAGACGATGAACGAGTAGGTGGAGATGCAATAGGATAGGATTGCAAATGGTGTAGACCCAATTAAGCTAACAAACCATGAGTTGAGAGTCTAGGTTAATGATTATATGAGATATACCTCGGGAGGAGGCCTCGGTTAAGACCAATAACAATGTGATATTATTCCATGTTAGTGGTTGTCGATCCTAGGAAAACGCCTCCTGAACTCACCAACTCATCAGAGAGGTAAATGACCCAAGCTGCAGAAGCAATGTTCTGGGTGTGTCAACTAGAACCATCTGCAAACATGAAAAAGATAGGAAAGGAAGATGTCATATGCACCTGCAATCACAAGACAAAGTATAAGCAGCTAAGACAAAACTCGTACATGCAAGAGAAAAAGACACACCAAAATTATAGTACAATAGTGTAAAAAGAACACATGCTAGATGTTTTATGCATATTACTTCTTAAGGTAAATCCCATTCCGGGGTTCACCAAGAGAGATTCCATCATATTCAACTAGCTCGTAGGAACCTCTATGTAATACATGTTTTACGATGTAGGGTCCATGCCACAGAGGTTCTAACTTGCATGTCCCTAACTTCTTGTGAGCCTAGTCATAAACGAGGACTAGATCTCCTTCTGTGAAAGCACGAGGGTGGACAAATTTTTCATATTGATTCTTCATTCATTTTTTATACGTCTCGTTAACAAGAGCGACGTGTTTCATCCAACCTAGTCAGATATAGGAAACGTTCTTATTCAGTAGAAGTGTGAGGCATGAGTTCTAATTTGAGTTTCAACGAAGGAATTTCTCACTCGATTGGTAATATTGCTTCGATGCCATATACCAACTGGAAAGGAGTGAATCCAGTTGCAGTTTTCACTAAGGTGCAGTAAGCCCAAAGAGTGAAGAAAAGTTGTAGATGCCAAGAAGTTTTGTCTTCCTCCGTCATGCATTGAATCATGGTTTTAAGGACCTTTTTGTTAGCTTCAACTTGTCTTTTTTCTTGAGGATAGTAGGGGGATGAGTTCTCATGGAAAAAACCCAATTTGACATAGAACTCACCCATCATCTGGTTTTGAAAATGTGAACCATGATCAGTGAAAATGGGTTGTGGAACACCAAAGTGAGTGATGATTTGGTTGAAGATGAAGAGAGTCGTAGTGAAACAATCATTAAGAAAAGTAGGCATAGCCTCAACACATTTTGTGAAGTAATCAACGGAAACAATGATATAATCGTGGCCTCGTACTGAGTTAGGATTAGATTGCACAAAATCAATGCCCCATTTGGAAAAGGGGTCGATGGCAACAATATGATGCAGTGGAGTGGGGTGGGTGCATGCCTTTTTATGAAAAACTTGGCAGGGTTGCTTCTTTTGACAGCCTCAATACAATCTTTCAAGATGGATGGCCAAAAGTAACCGACACATAAGATTTTCTAAGTTGTAGCCATCCCATAACGATGACCTCCACATGCTCCCAGGTGACAGTCATTAAGGACACGTTCAACCTCATCATGACTTAAACAACATTGTAAGTCAGTGTCAATACCACGGTGATACAAAGTGTCACCAATGATAAGGTAGCATTTAGAATGGTGACGAACACAACGACGTTCTTCATTGCAGATATAGGGATGAAAACGTTGGGTTTGAAGATAAATAAGAATATCTCCATACCAAGGATCAGACATGCTAATGAGGAACAAAGATTCATTGGGGAGAGAATCACTGGGCTCAATATCTTCATCAACATGGGGAAGATCGTAGATAAGTTCCGCAAAAACCAATGACCTTTTAGCTTTTGATTTGGTTAACTCAAGATCGAATTCCTGAAGAATAATGATCCATTTGGAATATTTTCCCCCAAGGAATTGTTGTGTCAGAATATGATACATGGGGTTTGAGTCCGTAATGACCGTGGTAGTGCGTAACATAATGTAATGGTGAAATCTCTGGACGACAATGACGACTTCCAAAGCCAAATTTTCAACATGTGAATATCGGAGATTGAGACAAAATATACTCTTTCTTAGATAGTAGATCACATGTTCCTCACTGTTAGGGTCCTCTTGAACTGACACCATAGTGATAGTGGAAGTAGAGGCTACCAAATAAAGGATGTAGTCTTGTGCATAACTCATAGGATGCAAAAGAGGTGCATGGGTCAATGCATGTTTAAGAGCATCAAAATATCATTGAGCAGTGTCATCTGAGATGAAAGGAGTGCCTTTCTGCAAAAATCATATAAATCCTATAGTAATATTGGCGTAATTACATATAAAACGATGAAGAAAGTTCACTTTCCTTTGCAAAATTTGTAGTTGGATCAGATTGTTGGGAGGAGGTAAAGAAATAATATATTTAATTTTTAATGGATCCCCCCTAATCCCATATTTGGAGACAACGAAACTGAGGAGTTGACTTGATTCGAAAATGAAGATGCATTTGTGTGGGTTCAAACAAATACGGTAGAACCGACATCGAAGGAAAATGGCCCGTAGATGACCAATATGTTCTGATCGACTTGATGAATGGGAAGGTAAATCATTGAGGTAAGATTCCACCATATGTTTGATATCATGGAAAGTATACGACATGGCCCACTAGAAAGTGGCACCAACATTTTTGAGACCAAAAGTTAGTTTCTGATAGGCGAAATTTCCCCACAGGAAGATGAAGGTTGTCTTATGTTGATCAATGGGTAGAATGTCAATCTGGTTATATCCTGAAAATCCATCCATGAAAGAGAAAATAATGCTTCCAGCACAATTATCAATGATTTGGTCAATGAAGGGTGTAGGGTAATTGTCTTTGGGACAAGCCTTGTTAAGATCCCTATAATCAACGTAGACACGAATGGTTCCTTGTATTTTAGCAACCGAAAAAATGCTAGAAACCCATTCTGTCAAGGGGATAGGATAGATGAAGACAAATTTTAACAATTTTTCAACTTTTGCCTTTATGTTCGCGGTTTTCTTAGGATGAACCAGGTGAATTGTTTTTCATACAGGTTTAACGCCTGGGTAAGTTTTTATTTCATGCACAATGATCGAGGGATCTATCCTGGGCATTTCCTCGTAGCTCCAAGTGAAGACATAGAAAAATTCTTTAAATAAAGAGGTGTAAGAAGCCACTTCCTCAGGTGAACAATTAGCACCGAGATGAACATTTTCCCTGATACCTTCCTTGAGAGAAATGTTTCCTTGATCATAGAAGTGATGTTGCCTAAATTCCCCTCAGAAATAGTATCCTAGGTAAGTATAGGAGATTGGGGAGAATCAACAACATCAAGGGGGAAGACAGAGTGTATATCTTCTTTAATTTCTTTTAGAGGAGGAAGAAAAGACGATCGATGATGGAAACATCTAAGAAACGTAGTCAAAAGAAGAAGACAAGGAATTCAACCAAGATGGAATCGAATAAGTGTTGGATGCCAATAGATTTTGATCATCCATGGAGGGAGAGGTGGATTGGATAGCAGCGTATGAATCCTCAACTGGACTAAGTGGAATAGCGTCACCCAGTTCATCGAATTCTAACGAGCTAGGCACAATCCAAGGATAACATGATTCTAAATATTGATAGGACATAGTCAAAATCATATTGATTGTGGCAATATGTTGTGTGTGTTGGAACATATATTGAATTTTGCTCAGTGATGGTTGACATCCCTTCAGAAGGTGTTAGGGTGGGGAACAATTGTCAGATCTCAAAAAGGTATGGGGAGGTTACACCTCAAAATCCTTCGGACTTCGCATATTTGCAAGTTTTCATTCGTGAGGGAAGAAAATCTCCAAAGTCACAAAAACCGAAGTCCATCTGGACCGTGGATTTTTCCAGAGGAAGTGAGGTCATCCCAGGCCATTGGATCTGGGAAATTTAGAAAGTTGTTAGTTGTGAGTTCCTTCGGGGATTCACAAATTGGAGTATCGAGGAGTAAAAAATCCCAAGGTCCAAAGTCGCGAAATGCGAAGAGATCACCACCATTGGTTTTTGGAGGGGGCGTGAAACATTGATGAGGTTCTGAGTAACTTCACCAGTGTGGAGTTCACGTAGAAATAAATCAGCTACATGCTAGATAGCCGAAACCCGAATTTTCTAAGACCCTAGAGACTTGTCCCCAGGTCAGACCTCGAGATAGTGTGAAGGAATAGGACTACCAGAAAGGGGCTAGCGCCCAAAAATTTGGATCTTTACTCCATGTCACCTCCCTTCCCCCAAATCCCGAAGGCCCGAAGTCAGAGTTCCAATCACATGTATCAAACGTCGATGGGTAAGGGTTTCAAATGTCAAAGAAAAATTCCTTTGTCAAAGAGAAAAAGGGCAGAAGTCGAGCTTCTAAAATTCTCACGTAGGTGAAAAATGAACAGATGATAGAAATAGATGAGAAGGATGAGCCTTGGTGCTTGTTTCATCACGATTAACACTTCATATCGGAAATATTATCATTGTTAATTGAGGGATTTTCCATCAGTTTCGTTCATAACAAAATCTGAGTGCCAATGATTATGGTAACTATAATAAAATATGAACAAAAGATATTAAACGTATTCGAGAGAAAAAGAAGATTTAGGAAAAGCACCAACACAACTAATTGAGAATCAATAACACATGCAGAGGTTGTGGGTAATCCAAGGGTTTTTCAATTGAGACAAATTTTGTATAAAGAGATATATTGTTGATTCATCGGAGGGGGGGAAATATCCCAAGAGCCTTTTAGGGGCTGGGTTTGTAATGACATTTTTTTCAGCAAATATAGAACAAAATATAAAAGATTCTATACCTTGTCACTGTGTAATTCTATCTTTCTTTGTATTGTTGTCTCAAGGTTTACATTCATTATTTCTTCCTTCTTTTACATATTCATATTGTAATGGCTCTAATTCAGTAATACCTCTGCTATAGTCATTACTGGGCAACATGTTAACTTCATCTTTTCCTCTGTTTATGCTGTGAGCAAAACAAGACCTATAACTTGATTGTTTATGCCTAGATTACAAGTTATAAATATGCATGGTTGTTTTTTTGAAGCTATTTTTCATTCCTCTGTTGGAATAAAGATTAGACTTATCGGAACTAGATACCTAACTCTTCATTTCAGTCTTCTTCATCCCTTATCTTCTATCCATCTTCCTTATTTTAATTAAATTAGACAAATGAGGTCATGTCTTTTTTGTTTCTGATTTATAAATGATTGAAAGGTCGGTTTTAGACCTAGTTCTAGAAGCCTCATATGACTGATAAATCAACAAATTATTTTTTCATTCAAAATGTGTTAAGGCTTGGCTTTATTACAACCTAGAGTCAACTCTTGCGACAACATTTTCTGGTGCCATTGTCGGGGACGGAGAAATGAATTTATCTTCCCTGGGAGACGATAAAGTTTAGATATATTCCTTGATGGTGAACAAGGGATAGGCATTCAATTGGATATTATCATTCACCTGATGACTCCTTGGTTCAAAGACTCTACATGATTCAATGGCAACTCCACTAGTTTCATAATGTCAAATTTGTTCGCTACTTGGATTGTTGTGAGGTTTTCTCCTTTGGACTTTACAAATGTTTATGGTTTTCCAAACACTGTTCCAGACGTTAAAATTTGGGAAGATGTCCTTCCTAAATTTGGAGGATATGTGGGAGACAATCTTGCTCAACACTTGTTTGAATTTCACAAGCTCATGGGTGAATTGGATGTACATCATGAAGATGTCCTCATGAAACTTTTTATGTTTTCATTGGAAAGAGATGCTAGACTCTGGTATAAATCTTTACCCCATTCCAACATTCCTTCATTGAAAGATTTCCATGTAGTTTTTCATCAACATTGTAAGAGGATCTATTCATATGAACTCCTTTTTCAAGATTGTTGCAATATGGAATTCATAAAACCAAAGCATCAAACAAATTCTCTTGAAGAGGAGGAAGAAATATCAGAAATTTCTCAAATTGATAAAGATGATCAACATGAGGAAGAGTTTGTTGATAAAGAAGAAGAATATGATAGCTCTTATGATCATATCCAAGAAGAAGATCAAACCAAACTCCATGAATATGAAGCAAAAAGGTCAGAAGGCTTTCAAATCGATCACAACCTAATTTGTTGCAACGATGGGGATGAAAACGCTTTTTTAGATGAAGAACTAGTGTTGGCCCTTGACCAAGTTTTGGGAGTTTCTTGGTCATGTTGACCTACTTTGGGACTTTGATAGCCTGTCGAAGGAGGAGCACAAGTCGAAGAGAATATCATGGGATCTCGGCCGCTTTTTAGTTTTTTGGGAATATGTAATGGGAATTGGATGTTGGACCATGGGTTTACCCATGTTTAGGCCTATTTTGTATGTATAAATAGAAGGATAGGAAATGTAATAAGGAGAGAGTAGTGCATCTGTGTGATAGAGGTCGGTGTGCTAAGTGAAAAAGGAATGGCTAAGTGCTAGGCCTATGTGATCAAGGGATTGTAAGTGCTCTGTGCATACTATGTAAGAGTTGTAGAGCTGAGTGCAAGTCCCTATGAGAGATTGTAGAAATATTTGTGTTGTAATGCGAGGAAGAAGGATCTAGCGAGTTGCGCAGATCTTCTATCCTATGCAAAGTAAGGGTTTTGAGGCTCTATTCTTGCAACCGATTGATCGAAGAATATAAAGAAGAAGAGTTGGTGGACATGCCCTAGGGTGGGGGTGAACTACGTAAACATTGCGTTATGTGCTTTTTCTTGATGTGTTCATATGTTATATGCTAAGTGCTCTGATATGTTTATATAGATCTATTCATGCTTGGTGCTTATTATATGTTAGAATGTTAGATATGATCTAGATATTCATGCTTAGTGCTTGATATATTCATTCTTACCCATTCGTATATTCTAAGTGCTTGAATACCGTAGATTAGTGTGAATGCTTCGAAGTTCTGTCTTATAAGAAAAGTGGTTATTGACTATATATTGAGGAACTAGTGGTGCTAAGTGCTCTAGTAAGTTGTATAATTACATATATGTGTCCTAGCTAAGGTTGCAGACACTTAAGTCCTGCAACCACCGCTACCTCTACCTCAGGTGAGACTTCATCTGCTTTGCAGGTGTTGCCGAAAGGGTCGGTAGTTATGGATTTGTTGGTGTGTTGTTGTTGGAAACAAAACCATTTATTGGCATAGGGGTAGACCCAGGGTTCAGCTCTAGGAGCGCACCAACAAGCCCTGACTACTGGCCCTTTCGGCAACACCTGCAAATCAGATGTAGTCTTACCCAAAGCAGTTATGAGGGGGTTGCAGGACAAAGATGTCTACAACCAAAGGGAATATCAAGTGGATCTAACAAAAAAAAAACACAACATTATTATATCACTTATCAACTTAGATATATTATGCACATCTACTTATCAGATCTAAAATAGTACTGCAATCACAGTATATCAATGACAGATACAAAATACCAATCACACACAACACAAAATATACGTGGTTGACCCTCTCTCTAGGGATACGTCCACATAACTGTGCTATAATATATTAAGGTAAAGCATATAGTTCTTGTATACGCTCTTAGTTAGCAGATCTCTTCTCTTCTCCTGTCTTTCTCTCCCCTCCCTATGCACCCAGTTGCAGGGTTGATATTTGCACCTAGTTAAAGATATCACAATACCAAAAGTCTCTCACTCTTAACGTTGCTCTCTCTCTCCACAATAGTCTCTCACAACAACAATCACATCGATCACTAGTAATAATGACAACCTATCTTGATACCAAACCCAAATTACCAACCCAACCTAGGCCCTTTAGACCTCTATTTATACATTACAATAGTTCACCGACAGCCTTAGGCCGAAACCTAGGTGTCCAAAACTCTATATACCAAAACCCTAGGTGTATAAAAACCTAGGTCAACTTGACCCATATTTTCAGGGCTTCTCCAGCATGCATTTCCTTCCTTTTCATGCGGTGCTCCAAAGAATCCATCAGTAGATTTTTTCTCTTGCTAAGTTCTCCACGATCCTTCTTCCTTGCTTATATGTCATCCCCGATATCCTCATACAATGTATTTATTTCTCAGGCTTCGCTCCATCTTTTCTGCTCTTTTTCTCACTTCGACCCAATAATAGTCACAGTGTCTTCTACACAGTTCACATTCTCCCTTTTCTTCCTTGATATTTGCTTGCTTCCATAACCAAGGGCCAAAAAGCCCCCAACACTCACCCATGACTTGTCCCGAGGAACTTTAGATATGAGCTTCCTGTTTTACTTTGATTCTAGGCTACGTAGTGTAGCCTCTGCATTCTTCTCTTTGCCTCCTCACCATATCTTATGGAGACTATAGTCTTTGTGTTTGGTACCCAGTTTCAACTACTCCTTGTACCTAGTTCCTTTTATTCATGCTTTTGCTGAGAGATGCGAGGCAGCTGCTTGTCATAGTAAAACTTCAACCAGCTCCCATTCACTAATTCTTCCTTCCACTCCCCATTCAGAGTCTTCAATTACACAGCTCCTCCCTCTGTCACATAAGCGATCTCATATGGCCCTAGCCAATTTGTTCTAAACTTCCCAGGATGTTTTATGAACTTGCTATCATATACCAGTACTATATCACCTTGTTTGAATGCCTTCTTCTTGATGTGACTATCATGATAGGCCTTCTCTCTTTCCTTCTGAACATGCTAATGGAATCCTGCAATGAATCTATCTTCTTCCAATTCAACCAACTGTGCAAGCCTTTCTTGAACAACGCCAAGGCCATCCATATCTGTAAAGGCAACAATTCTCAGGCTTGGTACTAGATATTCCAATGTAGACCCCCTTCAAGTTGGTATATGGTCTTGAATCTGGAAACGAACCATTTTTTGGCACATGGGCAGACCCAGGGTTCAACTCTACAACAACGCACCAACAAATCCCTAACTACCATCCCTTTCGGCAAAACCAGTGAAGATGATGAAGTCTCACCCGAGGTAGTGGTAGGGTTGGTTGCAGGAATCAAGTGTCTACAACCTTATCTGAGACATAGATCTATGATTATACAGCTTACTAGAGCACTTAGCACCACTAGTTCCTCAATATACTGTCAATAAACACTTCACTTGTAAGATAGAACTTCGTAGCATTCACACTAATCTATGGTATTGAAGAACTTAGCAAATATGAATGGGTTAGAATGAAAATATCAAGCACTAAGCATGAATATCTAGATCAGATCTAACATTATAACATATAATAAGCACCAAGCATAAATAAATCTATCTAAACATATCAAAGAACTTAACATATAACATATGAACACATCAAGAAAAAGAACAAAGCACATAACACAGTGTTTACATGGTTCACCCCCACCCTGGGGCTACATCCACCAACTCTTCTTCTTTGTATTCTTTGATGAATCGGTTATAAGCACAGAGCCTCAAAACCCTTACTCTGCAAAAGAAATAATATCTGTGCAACTCGCTAGATCTTTATTCTTTGCGTTACAACACAAATCTTTCTATAGTCTCTTAGAGGGACTTGCACTCAGCTCTACAAGTCTTACACAATATGAACAGAGAACTTACAATCCCTTGATCACATAGGCCTAGCACTTAGCCATTCCTTTTTCGTTTAGCACACCGGCCTCTATCACATAGATGCATTACTTTTTCCTTCTTACATTGCCTATCCTTCTATTTATACATACAAAATAGGCCTAAACATGGGTAAACCCATGGGACGACATCCCATTCCCATTACATATTCCCAAAAACACAAAAAGGGGCCCAAAAGGGGGCTGAGATCTTTTGATCTCCCCTTCAACTTGCGCTCCTCCTTTGACAGGCTGTCAAAGTTCCAAAGTAGGTCAACATGACCAAGAAACTCCCAAAACTTGGTCAAGGGATGACACTAGTTTCAATCTCATTCATATATGACTCTATTTTTAATTTTGTTGTTCAAGAGGAATACTTTCATAATGAGTTTTTTAATATTAATGATGACAAAATAGTTTAATTGTACAACATGATGATGAAATCATTGGTCTATATCTTCATGAAGACCAACAACTCATGGAAGTCCATATACAATCATTGTTTGTTGATATAGAACATAGTCATTTTGCTATGGAAAAATCCCTTCCTTATCGGTTTCATGATCAAGTAAAGGCCCTGAAATATGACGAATTGTATGTTGCCAAAAATCCATTTCATGAAGAGTTTTAGGAGAATTGTAGTAATCCAAATGTAATTGAGATTTCAGGTATGGTCACTGTGTGTAAATCCTCATCAAAATCAGTCTGTTGATATTCAACCATCTTCTCTAGATCCTCACAAAAAAGAAATTTCTAAAAGTCAATGTTCCAAAAATTTCTATGAGTAGTCTGTTTATGATGAGTATCCAAAAGAGGAAGAAGAGAAGATTTATTCTTCATCACACACAAAAACCTACGACAATCCTCCTTTGTTTGAGGAATATGATGAAAGTGTTTTTGAAGATGATGAGCAACAAGAAAGTTTGGTTTAATAGGAAAGCAATCGACAACATCATAAAAGAAATAAGACTATGTATGATAGTTATCAAGAAGATTAAGGATATAATCATGGGTTACTGAAAAAACTGATCTCTCCTCCTTATTTAGAAACTATTGAGCAATAGACTAGTAAGTTTCAGTGCGACATTTTTGAGCCAAAAGAAGAAAAAAACAGCAATGGGCAAAGTGCGCAAAGACATTTCATACAGCTTGCCCAACAGGAGGAATTATGGATTAATTGAAAAAATGGTGTATCTCTTCCTTTCTACAATCCAATAGCATCTTATATGGAGTGAAAACGGGGCATTGAATTTTTTATTTCCAACTTCTTGAGTTCTGAATTTTAAAATTGTAAGTACCTTCTCCCAAGGCATGTTTTGAAATTTGCATCTGCTCCTGTCAGTTTTGTGCTCAAAGATGGAAGAATAATTAAGTTTGTTAGTTGGATATTCACTTGGTTGATTTGGAAATTTTCCTATATTTGAACACAGAAGTGATGTCAGTTAAAGTAGGTGATGTATATAAATAAGCTTGACTTCGAGCATTAGAGCACAACAGTGGTTTTCAATATGTTTCTAGTTCAGTTTAGCATCCAGTATGGTTCTGTTTTAAGGCATTATGACTCCATAGCCCAATGAATACACTGTACAAAGGGATATTTTTAGTTTGCAAGATGTATATCATTTCAACGAGTGGAAAACCTCTTCGATTGCAGTGAATAAACGGTTTTGGTTTTGGAACACGCGTAGGTAAAATGATAGGTTTCACAATTGACAAGGTTGACAAGGTTTCACAATTGACATGGTTAAGATCCCTTCAGAAGGTATCAGGGTCACAAACAACCGTCAGATCTCAAAAAGGTGCGGGGAGGTTACACCTTGAAATCCTTCAGACTTCGCATATTAGCAAGTTTTCATTCACGAGGGAAGAAAATATCCAAATTCATCAAACTCAAAGTCCATTTGGACCGTGGATCCATCCATAGGAAGTGATACTGACCCAGGCTGTTGGATCCAGGAAATTTATGCAGTCGTTAGTCATGAGTTCCTTCAAGGATTTGAGAATCAGAGTATCGAGGAGTCAGAAATCTCGAGGTTCAAAGTCTCAAAATGCGAAGAGATCATCACTGTTGGTTTTCAGAGGGGGCATGAACCATTTATGAGGTTCTGAGTAACTTCGCCAATTTAGAGTTCACGCAGAAAAAAAATTAGTTGCATGCTAGACAACCAAAACCCAAAGTTTTTAAGCACTTGGAAGCTTATCCCTAGGTCATAGCTTGAGGTCGCATAAAGGAATAGGACTAGTGGAAAGGGGATAGCACCCATAAATTCATAGCTTTAATCCACATCACCTCCCTTCCCCTGAAGCCTGAAGGCTCGAAGTCAAAGTTCCAATCACATGTATCAAACACCGATGGGTAAGGGTTTCGACTGTCAAAGAAAAATGCCTCTGTTAAAGAAAAAAAGGGTAGAAACTGAGCTTCTGAATATTCTCACCCAGGTGGAAAATGAATAGATGATATAAATAGATGAGAAGGACGAGCCTTGGTGCTTGTTTATTCATGATTAATACTTCAGTCCAGAAATATTATCATTGTTAATTGCAGTTTTTTCCATCAATTTCGTTCGTAACGAAATCCGAGTGCCAATGATTATGATAACTGTAATAAAATATGAACAAAAGATATTAAATATATCCAGAAGCAAACGAAGATTCAGGAAAAGCACCAACACAACTAATTGAGAATCAATAATGCATGTAGAGGTTGTGGGTAATCCAAGGGTTTTTCAATTGAGACAAATTTTGTATAAAGAGATAGATTGTTGATTCATCGAAGGGGGGGAAACAACCCAAGAGCCTTTTAGGGGCTGGGTTTGTAATGCCATTTATTTAAGAAAATATAGAACAAAAGCTAAAAGATTCTATACCTCGTCACTGTGTAATTTTGTCTTTCTTTGTATCATTGTCTCAAGGTTTACATTCATTCTTTCTTCCTTCTTTTACATCTTCATCTTGTATTGGCTCTAATTCAATAATACCTCTGCTGTAGTCATTCCTGGGCAACCTGTTAGGTTCAAATTTTCCTATGTTTATGCTGTGAGAAAAACAAGACCTGTGACTTGACTTTTTATGCCTAGATTACAAGTTATATGTATGCATGGTTGTTTTTTTGAAGATATTTGTCATTCCTCTATTGGAATAAAGATTAGACTTATCGGAACTAGATACCTAACTATTTGTTTCAGTCTTATTCATCCCCTATATTCTATCCATCTTCCTTATTTTAATTAAATTAGACAAATGAGGTCATGCCTTTTCATTTTTTATTTATAAATGATTGAAAGGACAGTTTCAAACCTAGTTCTAGAAGTCTCATATGACTGATTAATCAACAAATTATTTTTTCATTCAAAATTTGCTAAGGCTTGGCTCTATTACATCCTATAGTCAACTCTCGTGAAAACAGTGTGGTAGGAGGAAGTGGTGCAAGAAAAGTACCCATAAGGGAAGAATATTTTAAAATACCTACACCAACACTTTCATATGTGATCTTATGATCTCCCAAGAAAGGAATATTGTTGGTGGCAGGAGTGCAAGCGTTGGGTGTACAATAATCTAATTGGTCGATAGTGACAATTTTTCCTTGATGAGGGAATTATACACATCGAAACACCGATGAAGCAGAGACAATCATGGCATAAAACCAACTTCTTCCTAATAAAAAGTTGTAATCGAGGGGAGCATCAACTACCTCGACATCAACAGAGACGGTCTTGTTGCCCAACTAGACAGCTAAAGACTACAAGATTATGTGAGGATGAAAACCTCTCGCATCAAATGCTCATAACATTGTAGGGGATTGGTTAAGTGCAGGTGATTTTAATCCTTTCCAACAAGATAATGGCATGACACAAATGGAATCTCCCTCATCCAATATAGTGCAGTGAATGTGTTGGTTATGAATAAAAACATCAATTTGAAAATCAAGTTGGTGAGAAAGTCATGACATGAAATTGTCTAGGTTAAATGTGATATTATTTGACGACTCGGGATCAATGGAACCAATGGCAGCCAAGAGCATTCTATGTTGACTTGGGAATTTTTATAGAACTTCAAGTGTAGACATAGCATACGGTGCTTGAGCCAAATCCTCAACAATGTTGTAGTTTTGGGAAGCACGTGAACTAGGATTAAAAGTTGACTTACGGATAATTCTCTTGGGAGGGTGTAAAATAGAGTTGAAAGTAGGTTTCTTTATATGAAGTGATCCAAATGGAGGACTAATAGATGGATAACTAACAGAGGCGGGAGATGGATCCGATAAAGTATCGTTAGTGACATTTTCTTTGTCAGGTTTAGCCGGTGCGTTGTATGTGGTAGTGCAAGTTGTTAAATCAATCCCATTGAACATATAAATATGAGAACTTGTCGAGGTGTCATCATTAGGAGGGTGGTTGGAATTGCCCCCTGTGGGAGGGGAAAGTTCTTGAGAAACCATGGATTTTTTCTGAGGAAAAGGTTGTGTTAACACGATAGGTTGGGAATTCCCTTTGAAAAGTTTTGCAACTTTTTCGCGATGTGGACAGTCTCAGGTGAAATGATCATCACCAAAAATAAGACATGGGAATTTTGATTTTCGCTGTGGTTTCTTTTTAGTAGCAGGCGGTGGAGTTTGTGTCTTGGGTTGTTCATTATTATAATTATTATTTTTGGGTTTATTCTTTGTCTTCTTCTTGCCTCTAGATTGTTGTGAAGAGTGAAATTGGAATGCATTCACCTTAGATATTTGAGTCGAGAGGGAGGTAGAGGAGAGTGAAGTAGAACTGGTAATAGGTATGGAAACATAGCGATTTACTATTTCAGTCGACTACGATGTAGATTGGGTTTTGATGGTACTGATAGCGTCATCTGCATGAGTTGTGGATGAACGTTTGGATGGATCAATAGGAGTACAAGTAGCATTTGGAATCAACTCGTACCATATTGTGAATAAACCAAATCTAAGTACTGAGCCCGGGCAATGGCTTCCTCCTCAGTGACTACACCACCCATGGCAATGTCATGATCAATTGAGGGTAAAAGATATTTAGTAAACCATTATGCCAATAACTAGTCAGGAATGGTCGCTTTAATCAACCTTCTTCGTCGTCTCCACTCATGAATATGATCAGAGATATGAATGGATTTTGTTTGACGAAGGGAGGTTAAAAGTTCAGTACCCGTTTCGTAATGGATGGGTAATTAAAAATGCATGAGAAAAGCCATAGCGAGGGAGTTGAGATCCTGAAAAGAACCACGTGGAAGTTCAATGTACCTGATCAAAATCTGGACCAGGGGATCAAAATTTGCTCAATTTTCAAAGTGCTCGGAATGCAACAAAAAAGGTGCCATTGTGTTCGTCTCGTCTTCCTGATTCCAGCGGTATATTTACTTTCTCAAACGGAGTTCATATGGAGAAGATATCGCGATCTGTTCGCCGAGCCAAACAGGCAAAAAAAATTGGATGCTAACTGTACCTGTCCATACAGTCCGTACGATGATGTGGCAAACCATACATTTCATACGATGACGTGTCAAAATTGATGTGTCTTGATATATGGTGATGTGGCAGATGTTTACTGGTTGACAGTTGGGCGAATCAAATTTGGACATGTGGCATCATTTGGGCGAATGGATGAGTGCCACGTGGTCCAATCAAGGGCTGCCACATGGCACCCCTTTATTGGCTAATGTTCTATTGTTTTGTGGTTCAAAATTTTGATAGTCCACAGGATTCGAACTGTGGACCTCTCTCCTTACAAAGCTTTAACATAATCCATCCGACCACTATGCCACGCGTTGGCTTTTGTAATGTGTATGAGTTTTAAATTATTTCAATTCACAATATGTTGTAACCGGCGGGGGGTTGGGCCAGGGCTTAGCCCCGACCCCGGTTCCATGGATTATATGTGACCATATATTTATATGCCATTCGCACGGGGTTTCAAATGCATACCGAGGTGCTATGGTGTGCTCATACGACCATGCCATTCACGCGGGGGGTAAATGTATAGCCATGTTTAATAATGTGCATGGGTTAAAACCATATGTAAATGCCCATTCACATGGATATTCCCATGTGACCTATCCACATTTTATGGTGTGCATTTTTGGGATTTGTTTTAGGTATAGCCCTCGGTTCCATTACCTTAATACATATGACCCTGCCTGTTGGAAAAATGGCGCGCATTTTGGGTTTTAGTTTTGGTTCAAACAGTGAACACCCACGTGCCTGGACACTTGGCAAGCCCAAGTTTATTCATGAAACTTAGCCTTTTTATGCGTGGGACATGGCCACATGGCCCCCATGCGCCCAACACCTCCGACCTTAGGGGGTTTAGTTTCGCTAATGATGCGACATTTTGGCACCAATTTTGGAAGGCGCACGTATGTTGAGTTTAGGCACGAAAAACACCCAGAGGCTAGGTTCACTCACAGACAAGTGCGAAATGGTGAACCAGTGACAAAGCTTGAAGGGGAAAAATGGCAGGAGGCCTAACTTTTGGAGTTTTTAGCCAAATGAGGTGCCGAAAAAACCCAGCTAGGGGTTTTTGGACATTCTGAGTCCATTGGCACTACTTTCATAGGCATTTGAAGACTTATTTTGCAGGTTTTTAACCATTGAAGTTTGAGGAAGCTCTAGGAAGCTTGAAGCCCTCATTGTTTGAGGCATTGTTCATATGAGTACATGTCTATTTTCTGAGACTGAATAGTCATTTTTGACTAATTATTATGCTCTGAACACATTGGGATAGGTTTCAGATCCATTGGAGGACTTTTATAGGTGTTTTTTCCATAGAAAATCTCAGGGAAGCTTGGAGGCCACATGTAGAAGAGGTCATGATTGGATGAGACAAGATCCATTTTCAGAGTTCTAATAGTCATTTTTGGGGTTTTTATGTATTCTGAACCCAATGGTACAGTTTGTAAATCCATTAGAGTTGAGAATCATCTTGTAAAAGAACATTTGACAAACTAATCCCAAAGAGCCAAGTCCAAAGAAGGAGGCTCAAGGAGATGTAGCCCAGAGAGGGGTGAACTCCTTTATCATCTTGTTATTGTTGTGAGTTTGCTGCACTTTATATTGCTGTGTATTGGTTTATAGCACATATTTCATCTTTTAAAGGAACATTTCCTCACACATATACATTCACAAGAAGAAGCATGAACTTAACACATAAACTATCTTGCATATTTTAACACATGAAGCAAGGTCCTGTAAGGCTTATTTTATTGAAGTAGAGGGTGCTTGCATAGCATAACAAGTCAACCTTCTATTTTCAGATCAGTACCACTTGGATGTTGAGCTTGTAAGTGTGCGCTGGAAGAGATGTAAACATATACAATCATCCATTAATGAGTTCAATGAACACCATAAATGGAATGTCATCACATGGTTTTTCAGGTCTTCTCCAGGTTTACCGTCAAACTTTGGGATGTCAAAATTTAATTTAGTAGGAATCATTGGACAAAAAGGAAAATGAAGTATGGGATAATTTGTTGTGGTTTTCTCACCCAAGTAGCAATTCACTACTTGCCTACAAATTTGTACTTGCTACTTTTAAAATAAAACATCTCTTCTCTATAAAAAAAAATGTTTTTGAGGTAAGAAAATCTCCCTCTTTATGATTCCTACCTTTCTAGCCATGTTCACCATTTATTGCTACAATAATTTCCTTAGCATGATGTAGCTTCATCTAGCATCTCATTTAAAAATTCACATCTACTACTAGAATATTTTCCTCAATGTTGCAATATTTTTAAATAGTTTTACCATCCATTATATGTCCTCTCATGCATATTCTTATCTCTAGCTATATTTAAGATTAATCCAATTAAGAAATTTTATTTTCCTTTTCATGGAAAGTTCTCAACCAAGTTCATATCTACCCAAACAGACAAATCCACACAATGGATTGATTACTCCACCCTTAGCATCTTCTAAGAGAGAGGAAGTTCACCATTGTTTTCACATTTTATACACATAAGTATACTACAGCTTTTGCATGCATACATACAACTTTCCCACAATATGGTTACTCATCACATCATGCATATGTTAATTTTTATTGGAATATTTCCTCTACCATACTAGGCTTACATAACTTCCTCCTTTTCATTCCTCCATTAATTAGCTTTCTTTCTTTACTTCTAGAGGTTAAGGGATTGCATCCTTGTTTATATACAAAAATGTCATTCTCTCTCTATTGGCTCATTCCATATTCCCTATACATGCCATTGTTTCTATACTACATGTAATAACCAACTACATGGATCATGACTCCCACAAATATTCTTTACATTCTGGTATCTTCCATACTTTTTATAAATATTCTCTTTTGACATAAAACAACCAAATTCAATAGCTAAGATCTCCCATCTGTCTTCTCCACAATCCAAGTTGCATATAATGTTCAAAGTCAATGGATTGTATTCATTCTTGTTAAGGACACCATCAAACTTGGTCCCTTCTCTCTTCATGATTGTGTTGATTAACGTTGGTTGTCATTGATGTCAACCCTTGAAGAAAGACCCGTAGCACAAAGGTTTGGGTAATGGAACCAATAGTGTTTGATGTAAATATGACTCATTATTGTTTTTTCATGGTTGATAAGAAGTAAATATGGATGAACTCCAAAGTGGTCCCCTTATGGTGAAAGCCCTCACGGGAAAACGCTTTGTGGAGTAAGAGAACCCATGCTTAATTGTGGAATAATGAGATGAAGAAAAGTGATTTTTTCAAGGAAAATATCCTAGATGGATAGTTCTTGTCATGTCATTTCCGGTGGTAGGTGGAACGTCACATAATTCCTCACGGTTAGAGAGTTATGGCCATGAGAAGTTGGAGACCCCAGGTTTGGGTAATGGACCCAAGTTTGTTTGATGGGTAACGGTATGAGTTATGATATATTTTCAGATAATATTATTCTATATG
>ML792160.1:557085-589277 GCA_009831015.1 Picea engelmannii | reverse complement strand
TTCAATAATAATTTTAATGGAGAAATTATAAGTGGACCCAACCCTAAAATAAGAAAAGTGGGGCCAAGTGACCTAGAAGATGTTTTTAAGGAAGCTACTTGGAGAGTATAAATAAGAGGCAAGGCTCTCTCATTTGAATCACAATTGAGAATATCGAATATCTATAGGTGTATGAGGTATACAAATTATATCTAAGCCGAAATTCCGAGGAAAGTGAATAAAAGAAGGCCGAAATGCAAGGAAGGATAAATTCTTTTGATGGTGCTTTCTAAGGTATGTTATTTTCAGGTCATCTCACCATTTTTGCTATAAATTTTTTTCTATACTGATTTAGATCCTGAAATTTATATGAAAGTGAGAAAACATATCCAAGTATATGTGATTAAAAATTCATCTTGTGGGTCGTTTTATTTTGGGAGTTACACTCTATGGAAAATAGGGTTTGTGGCTAGTCCTGAAACTAGTCAAAATCATGTGTTTCGGGTAAAAATGTCATAACTTCTTCCTAACAGATCCAAATTCAGTGAGACAAAATGTTTTGGTTAGGTTATAGTATTTAGTATTCTATGTAATAGTTTCAAATTATTTCATCAAATATTTTGTGCGGGGCACACTCTACAAGGTCGCTCTCTAGAATAAGACAGAATTCAGCAAGGTATGCCATTTTTGCAATAAATCCTTTTTGGAGAGGTTCAAAGTAGTTCCACTTGGAGGAATTGCATAAAACATAGTGAAGAACATTGTATATCAATTTTAGATCTTTAAAAATTATAGATTCAAAGTTATGATTACTTCAAGTTAGAGTTGTTGACTAATCCAAAACAAGGCATGTGAGACTAAAGAAAAGTTTGATGAAAATTATAGTCTCTTGTTTTTAAAGTTAAGGAAGGTTTTCAGGAATGTGATCATATACACCAGGTCTATTAAAAAGCTACAAATAAGATTTGGATGATGAAATTGATGAGGGCTTTTGGTTGTGGCACATGTTGAGTACATGGTTGACACAAGTAGTTGATGAGTTGACACATACATGAAGTGTATAGTTGATGATGTTGGTACATATTGATGATTCATAGTTGATGAGTAGTTGACACATGATTGGAACATACTTGGTACATGGTTGGATGCACTTGTTTATGATACAGGTTGATTACAGGTTGGTGCATGGTTGATGCACTTGTTTATGGTACAGGTTGATTACAGGTTAATGCATGGTTTATATTTATTGGTACAGGTTTACAGCGGTATATCTCATAGTGATAGTGTGACAGTGGTTCCATCATTCTACCTCTACTTCAGGGTGGCAGGACAGGGCAAGGACAGGTGGTTGTAGCCACCTTTCGGTTATAGCAAGAGAACATTGGGGGTTGTAGCCTCCTTCTGGTTGTAGCTAGAGATTTGGGGAATTGGAGCTTCCCTCAGGTTGTAGCATGAGAAACTAGGAGGTTGGAGGCTCCTTCCAGTTGCAGCTGGAAAACAAAGGAAGTTGGTTCTTCCAATGAATGTAATTCTTCAAGACATATAAGAAAAAACATTATGTGGTTTTCTCCCGATTTGGGTTTCCACATAAAACACTGGTGTACTGTGTGTGTGTGTGATTGTTTATTTATTACTGTTCATTATTGGATAATAATTCTACATTGATATAACATTTGAAGAAAAGGATTATAATTATGTTATTACTGATTCACCCCCCTCTCAGTAATCCAACAGATTGATCCTAAAATCAAATTTTCATAAAACATCAACCATCCATCTTCATTCAAAGAATTTATCCATCTTTTTAACCATCAATGAAATAATAGTAGCATTCTGAATATATATATATATATACGCGCATAAAAGGTCCTTCTATGTTCCCAAGCAATCCTTATCCATCCCTAGTTCAATCATTTGATTTGCTAGTTAATATGAACTTTGGAATACCATAATTCTACCCATATGATTTTTCCTCCACACCATTGTTAGAGAATCAATGGATTAGGTAGATCAAATAGATAGTATTCCAAGATAGAGGTGGTATATAAAGACAACATTACAAAACTTAATCATAACTGGACATAGCTCAACATACAAAGAAGTTTAAGGAACTAAAATATTTTCATACAAAACACATGATTTATTACATTCTTATATTTACCCATAGGATCATCTTATATATCATCAATATGTACCAACTCCTTGAGCGAGGAACATGAGGTTCATATAGATTGGTTAGAGCACATAAAAACTTTCTTAATTTTTTCCTATTTAGCACCCCAATCAATTGTTCTATTCTAATTGTCTGAACAATTAAATTATTAGTCATCCTACTAGTTAAATGCATAGATGAAGTCCCAATAGACCACTTATTTGACCTCCCAATGAAATCTCTTAGTCGAGTACCAACTATTGATTCACTATCTCTTGAAGTTCCAAAGGTGTGATGAGCTAGTAAATCCTACTATTACAACACCCCCTAATAAACACAATGCTTTGGATATTTAAGAGGTCAAATTACCTCTACATGCTTCCCCACAATTGCGGATTCCTGAGGACAAGCATAGCTTGAAGTTTCACAAACTTAGCTTCTGATAGAGGTTTCACACCCAATATGGCATTTTGATTATCACAATATACCACAGTTGATGTCTCGACTAGAAATTCAAGCTCGCGCATAATTTGTCAAATCCACACGGCTTTTGTGCCATCATCTACTATAGAATTATATTTTTCTTCTACGGTTGATAAAGAAACCACCTTTTTCTTTTTATAATACTAGACAATTTGTCTAGAGCCAAGTTGAAACACATAACCATATGTCAACTTCTTTTCATCTCCTTCTCTATCTCAAACTGTTAAGCCCTGGATATCGATTTATTACATTTATATTTTTATATTAGTATTGTTTCTATTGGTTGAATATGCCCTTTAATGGTCAGTTAGACCCTTTAAATGTCATTTTACCCATTGTCTCCTATATATTCCAAGTAGACCTAAAGTTTAAATATAATCTCATAATGGGAATTTATAATTTATGGTAAAAAATTTAGATTCTAGTTCACTATACTTTTCAGGTTATATGCTATTGAAGTTAGGGTTTTTGACCAATCCTAAAACCAATCTCAAATCGGTGTTCTAGGTAAAACATGTTTATTAAGGTTGGTTGTCATTGATGTCAACCCTTGAAGAAATCCCGGTAGCACAAAGGTTTGGGTAATGGACCCAAGTTTGTTTGATGTAAAGATGACTCATTATTGTCTTGTCATGGTTGATAAGAAATACGAATGGATGAACTCCAAAGTGGTCCCCTTATGGTGAAATCCCTCACGGGAAGATGTTTTATGGATTGAGTTATCCTAGAAGTATGGTTAGAGAACCCATTCTTAATTTTCAAATAATGAGATGAAGGTCAGTGAATCTGTTAGTGAAACTATTCTAGATGGATAGTTCTTGTCATGCCATTTTTGGTGGTATGTGGAACATCACATAACTCCTCACAGTTAGAGAGTTATGGCCATATGAAGTTGAAGAACCCTCATGAGTCATATAGAAGCCCCCAAAAGTCAAGTGTTTGCAAAATAAATTATTTAAATAATAAAGTAAATGAATAACTCCCTAAAATAAAGAAAGTGTAATGCTACATGAAAGTATAAATAAGAGGCAAAGCTCTCTCATTTAATTACACTTGAATATCATTGACTATCTATTTTTGTGAAAGGTTATTTGGGCAGGTACTATTGATAGAGAAAATTTGCAGCAGAAAAAGTGCGGCAGAAAAAGTACAGTAGAAAAAGAGTGGAAAAAAAAGTGCAGCAGGAAAATTGCGGCAGAAAAAGTGTGGCGGAAAAACTGCAGCATAAAAAGTGTGGTAGAAAAAGTGCGGCAGAAAAAGTGCAATAGAAAAATCGTGGTAGAAAAAGTGTGGCAATAAAAAATGCAACAGATATAGTGCGGCAGAAAAATCGTGGCAGAAAAAGTGCGGCAGAAAAATGACAGCAAAAAAATTGCGGTAGAAAAAGTGTGGCAGAAAAATCGCGACAAAAAAAGTGCAACAGAAAAATCATGGCAGTAACATGGTTGAGGTCTATTTATGAGAGATATGGCACATCTTGTTTCAGGTATGTTTTGTGAGCTAGGGTTTATCTCTTGAGACTGTATTGGATGTTCAGTTTTGTTGCATATATCATATTTTTTGAGGGATACAATTGGTATTTTTTTGTTGGCATTTGGCATATGGGTATTGGTCTTTTGGTTGTGATGTGTTGTTGAAGTTGTTGGTTCAGTTTGAGGCTACAAAACAGTGAGTTTTTGGCACATGGTTTGATGTAAGGGTTTATGTTATTTGGTTTATGGATAGAGTGATAAATTGTTAGATAACTTTTGATGGTTATATTGGTGTATGGCATTGGTATATGGTTGGGGTACATGTTGGGTACATGGTTGAGACAAGTAGTTGATGAGTTGGCACATACATGAGGTGTATAGTTGAAGAGTTGGCACATACATGAGGTGTATAGTTGATTAGTTGGAACATACATGAGGTTTATAATTGATGATGTTGGTACATCTTGATGAGTCAAGGTTGATGCATGGTACATGTTGGTTCATGTTATTGGTACATGTTGTTTGGTGCAGGTTGATTGGTACAGGTTGTTACAGGTTATTGGTATAGGTTGACAGTGGCAGTGGTTGATTCAGTGACAGTGACAGGTTGTCTACATTTGGAATTTATATTTCAGGGCGTTTGGATGGGGAAATGACAGGTGGTTGTAGGCACCTCCCGGTTGTAGCCGGAGAACTTAGGGGGTTGTAGCCTCCTTCTCATTGTAGCCAAAGAATATGGGAGTTGGAGCTTCCCTCAGGTTGTAGCCTAAGAAACTAGGGGGTTGGATCCTCCTTCCAGTTGCAGCTGAAAAACAAAGGAGGTTGGTGCTTCCAATGAATGTAATTCTTCAAGACATATAAGAAAAAGAATTATGTGGTTTTATCTCGCTTTGGGTTTCCCCGTAAAAACACTGGTGTATTGTGTATGTGTATGATTGCTCATTTGTTCATTGTTTATTTTCTCTACAATTATTGGATGATAATGCTACACTGATATAACACTTGCATTATATGGTTAAAAAGGATTAAATTTCTCTATTACTGATTCACCCCCCCTCTTAGTAATCCAACAATTGCTATCAGAGCAGGTTCCTTCAGAAATCGGTTTAAGCACTAAAAGGAAGATCACAGAGAGAAACAACTTGTATAAAAATGGAATACCATAGTTTGATGGACATAAGTATGCATTTTGGAGCATAAGGATGAAGACATATATACAGGCACAAGAATTTGAAATTTGGCAATCAATTTTGCCAACAAATGACAAAGCAGTGAAACTCGGTCAGAATAATTCCAAATACACAAATGCACTTATGAATGGTCTTAGTGAAATGGTATTCACCAAAGTTTCACAATGTAAATACGCTAAAGAGATTTGGGACAGACTTTGAAATATTTATGAAGGAGATTCAAAAGTCAAAGCAGCAACGCTTCAAACTTACAGAGCTCAGCTCAAACAACTTAAGATGAAGGAAGATGAGAATATTGCAGCTTAGTTTTTATGAGTTGATGAAACAATAAATGCAATCATAGGATTGGGATAAGAAATCAAAGAATCTATAATTGTTCAAAAGGTACTAGATCTCTTCCTGTGAGATTTGACCCTAATATATCAGCACTAGAGTAAAGAGAAGATTTGAACTCAATAAGCATGGATGAATTACATGGAATCTTCACAGCATATGAAATGAGAACTGAAAAAACAAATCCAGATACAAAAGAAGTAGCCTTCAAAGCATCCAAAAATTCAAAGAAAAAATAAAAAGAACTTACCAGCAGCAGTGACGTCTCGGAAGATGATGAAGAAGTGGCCAATTTTGTCAAAAGATTGAACAAGGGAACCAATGGTAGGTATAGAGGTAAGCTTCCTTTGATTTGTTTTAATTGTGATGGTACTGGTCATTTTTATAACAAATGTTGTCATAAGAAAAAGATAAATGATGAAGGTTACTCAAATAGAAAACAAACATATATAGGAAAAAGAACCCCAAAGAAAGTTTTCAAGAAACGCTTATGCACCAAAGAAGACATCTCATCATGAGATGAAGCTGAAGTCAGTGACAGTGAGACATAAAGAGTTCTATTCATGGTAGTAGAAGAATCTAATAAAGAATACTCTAAACAAGAATATGAAGAAGCCGAAGAAGAATATGAAGAGGCAGAAGTTGACTACTGAGAAGAATTGATGTGTACCATAGAAGTCATCAGAAGAGAAAAGAATAAAAACAAGAAACTACAAGCGGAACTAGACAAGAAAGAAGACACTTAAGAACTAGAATAAATGATCACAAATTTGAAGGTTCAAATAGAAGAAGATAAAAGAATTGAAGAAACACTCAAAGAATAACTAGAAGAAAAAGACATGATCATTGGAAATTTGGAAGCATAGATTGTCACATTAAGAAAGGATATTCAAAAGAAAAATATGCAGAACAACTCAAAAGTTTTGGATGAAATTATCAGTAGTCAAAAACCTCATCATGGCAAGTCCAGACTTGGATACAATCAGACAGAAAAGGGATCAAGCTCCAAAACAACAAAGAAAGAAACATATCCAAATATCTATGCATAAACAATCAAAGGGGATAGGAAGATCTACAAGGAAGGTTACATGAACACTCCTCCACCGAGAAGATTCAGATTTCAGAATCACCAACCAACAGATAGGCCTCAGGAAGATGAAGAATTCATAAGAGTACCTCCTTTCAAAAGATCTTCAACTCCCAGGTATAAAACTATATTTTTTGGTTTATGTTATGCATGTAATAATTTTGGACATAAAGCTATGAATTGCAGAGATAACAACATCAACATAAACAACTTTGAAAATCATACATAAAAGGGTTATCCATGAAGGCCTAGTGAAACACAGTGAATAAGTTACAATAGGTTTTAATCTTTGAGCACTGAAGTGGAATTTTACAAATGTAGCAACTTTGGAAACATGGCCAAAGATTGCAGAATGACAATCCCTCCTAGAGAACCACAATAGAATAACAACAATCACAGATAGGAACCTCAGAAAATGAAACGGATGAGAAAGCAGAATCAGTATAGCAATGAAAAATGCACACTCACTCTACAAGCTAAGAAGAAAAAACGTGGTTGGTATGTTGACATTGGTTGTTCAAAACACATGAAAGGTGATAGAGACAGGTTTCTTACTTTAAGAAAGGAAAGAAATGGATCGGTCTCCTTAGGAAATGATGATTCAGCTAAAATCATTGGAAAAGGCACAATCGGAATTGGGAACAAGAATACAAAGGAAGAAAATGTTCTACTATTAGAAGATATGAAACATAATCTTCTAAGTGTGAGTCAAATGTGTGACCAAGGTCATCAAGTTACTTTTGATTCACAAAAGTGCAATATAAGAAAAGAAGGTTCGGGAAAATTGACTGCTACAGCTGCTAGAACTTCAAGCAACATATATGTGTTAAGTGAAATTGGAAATGAAAAGTGTTGTCTAGGAAAGGAAGATGAAATTTGGCTATGGCACAAAAGAATGGGTCACATGCATTTTGATAACCTTGTCAAAGTCGGAAAAATAGAATAAGTCGGAGAAATGCCCCAAATCACAAAACCAACCAACACTTTATGCAAGAATTGTCAACAAGGAAAGCAAACAAAGGCCAAATTCAAATCAAAGGAATATTCAATGATAAGACCACTAGAAATTGTGCATACTGATCTAGTTGGACCAACTGTAACAAAGGGTTTAAAAGGTGAGAAATAATTTATGTTATTAGTTGATGATTATACAAGAATGATTGTAGTTTGGTTTCTCAAGAATAAGTCAGAAGGTTTTGAAAACGTCAATATCTACAAGGAAATGATTGAAAATGAAATGGATTAAAAAATCAAATGCTTGAGATATGATAATGATGGAGAGTTCAATTCAAATGAATTTATGGACTACTGCAGCAGTCATGGAATAAAAAGGAAATTCTTCGTTGCTAGGACAGCTCAACATAATGGAGTTGTTGAAAGAAAGAATAGGACAATACAGGAAATGGCTCGAACAATGCTAATGGATTCCAAATTGACAGATATTTTTTGGACATAGGTAGTGCATACAATAGTTCACATTCAAAATAGAGTAATGCTCAGAAACAACACTGACAAAACACCCTACAAGCAATGGAAAGGAAGACCAACAAATGTGAATCACTTCAAAGTTTTTGGGAGTGAATGCTACATCAAAAGAGAAGATGGAAAAATGGGAAAGTTTGACTCTTGTGTGGACAAATGAGTACTTGTTTGTTATTGAAGTACAAGGAAAGCATACAAATGTTACAATCTGATATTGAACAAAGTTGTGGAAAGCATCAACGTAACAATTGATGAATCAGGTAAACAAGAATTAAAGGAAGAAGAAAATGAATCAATGGAACAACTTTACGAAGAAGAAGCAGAAGATGAAAAGGAAATAGAAGGGGAATATGAAGAAGATCCAATAGAAGCAGAAGAGCAGGTTCAGCAAGTGCCTCCAAAGACACCTAGCAGACGAGTACAGAAGAATCATCCTTTAGATCAAATTATCAGAAACAAAGATGCAGGAGTTGAGACTAGAAGAAAAATACATTCACAAGAACAAACACATGTAACACTATCATATACGATTGAACCAACCTATTTTGAAGAGGCCATCAAGGATGAATTTTGGAATAAGGTCATGGATGACGAATTGGATCAAATAAAAAAAAATGATACTTGAGAATTGGTTCCAAGACCAAAGGATAAGAATGTGATTGGCAAAAAGTGGGTATACAAGAATAAATTGAATGAATATGGACAAGTTACAAGGAACAAAGCTAGACTGGTATGTAAATGATATGCATAGGTTGAAGGAATCGACTTTGAAGAGACATTTTCACCAATTACCAGAATGGAAGCAATCTGATTTCTTTTACCTTATGCATGCTCCAAAAATATTAAAGTGTATCAGATGGACGTAAAATCAATTTTTTTGAATGGGAAACTTGAAGAAGAAGTCTACATTGAACAACCAGAAGGATTTCAGTTGTCATAGAACATAGATTATGTGTGTAAATTAAAGAAGGCCTTGTATGGTCTAAAATAGGCTCCTAGAGCATAGTACTCTAGACTGGATAAATATCTACAATAGACATGATTCTGAAAAGGAAGTGCAAACAACAACCTCTACATCAAGTTAAGTCAAGATAGTATTTTATTAATTGAAGTTTATGTTGATGATATTATTTTTGGTAGTGATGATGACAGGTTAAGACAAAAATTTGCAAAGGATATGTAGAATGAATTTGAAATTTCATTACTTGGAGAACTATCCTTCTTTCTAGGACTTCAGATATGTCAAAGCCACCAAGGAATTTTTATTTCTCAAACCAAGTATATCAGAGAAATGCTAAAGACGTTTAGAATGGAAGATTGCAAACCAGTTATCATTCCCATGCAAATCGGTTGCAAGTTAAGCAAATATGATGATTCAAAGTCTACAGATCAGAGGCAATATAGGTCAATGATTGGTAGCCTACTATATGTTACAACATCCAGACCAGATGTAATGCAGGAAGTTGGACAAGGGGCACAATTTCAATAAACACCAAAGGAATCACATGTATTAGCAATGAAGAGGATTTTCAGATATCTCAAAGGAACATAAGAGTTTGGATTATGGTATCCAAAAGGAAAGGATCTATCACTTATTACCTACACAGATTCATATTGGGAAGGTTGTATTGATGACTGACAAAGCACCAATGGAGTAGCATTCTACTTAGGTGAGTTTTTAGTATCATGGCTAAGCAAGAAACAATCATCAGTATCTTTAACTACAGCTGAGGCATAGTATATTGCAACAACAACATGTTGTACATAGGTTCTTTGGATGAAACAAACTTTGACAGATATATAGGTTGAGTATTATGAGCCCATTCCAATCTATTGTGATAATACAAGTGCCATCAGCATCTGAAAGAACCCAGTGATGCACTCCAAGACAAAGCACATTCCAATCAAGTATCACTTTCTACGGGAACATGTTGCAGAAAAGAACATCAAAGTTGAGTATGTGGGCACAAAAGAACAAGTGACAGACATCTTTAAAAAACCACTTCCACGAGAAGCCTTTGAGTATCTTTGCCAGAGACTTGGATTTATTTATACTAAAAAATGAATTATTTTGAATGCTTATCTTATATGTATTATATGTACAGGAGGAAGCACCATAAAGAGGACAATTCAGTCAGGGGAGAATCCCCAGATGGAAATATACCTTTGCCATTGATGAAAAAGGGGGAGAGATTTATTAGATGCAGAGGACAAAGGCATGGTTCCAGGGAGAGAAATGGTCATAGAGATGCGGAGGGTAGAGGCATGGTTCCAGGGGGAGCATGAGTGATATGATTTCAGTATTGCATTAGATTGTTTCCATCAATGCTAAAGGGGGAGAATGTTGATTAAGGCTAGTTGTCATCGATGTCAACCCTTGAAGAAAGCCCGATAGCAAAAAGGTTTGGGTAATGGACCCAAGTTTGTTTGATGCAAATATGACTCATTATTTTCTTGTCATGGTTGATAAGATGTACAAATGGATGAACTCCAAAGTGGTCCCCTTATGGTGAAATCCCTCATGGGAAGACGCTTTGTGGATTGAGTTATCCTAGAAGTATGGTTAGATAATCCATTCTTAATTGTGGAATAATGAGATGAAGTTCATTGAATTTGTCAGTGAAACTATCCTATATGGATAGTGTTTGTCATTCCATTTCTGGTGGTATGTGGAACGTCAAATAACTCCTCACGGTTAGAGATTTATTGCAATATGAAGTTGAATAACCCTCATGAGTCATATAGAAAACCCCAAAAATCAAGTGTTTGAAAAATAAATTATTTAAATAATAAAGTAAATGGAGAACTCCCTAAAATAAGGAAAGTGTAATGCTACATGAAAGTATAAATAAGAGGCAAATATTTCTCATTTAATCACACTTGAATATAATTGAATATCTATTTTTGTGAAAGGTTATTTGGGCAGGTATTATAGATAGAGAAAATTTGCAGCAAGAAAACTATGACAAAAAAAGTGTGGTAGAAAAAGAAAATCGCGGTAGAAAAATCACGGCAGAAAAATCACGGTAGAAAAAGTGTGGCAGAAAAATCACGGTAGAATAAGTGCGGCAGAAAAATCGGGACAGAAAAATCATGACAACAACATGGTTGGGGTCTATTTATGAGAGATATGGCACATCTTGTTTGAGGTATATTTTGTGAGCTAGGGCTTAACTCTTGAGATGGTATTGGATGTTCAATATTGCTACATATATCAGATTTGTTGAGGGATACAGTTGGTATTTTGTTGTTGGTTTTAGCATATGGGTATTGGTCTTTTGGTTGTGATGTGTTGCTGAAGTTGTTGGTTTATCTTGAGGCTACATAAAAGTGAGGTTCTGGCACATGGTTTGATGTAAGGGTTTATGGTATTTGGTTTATGGATAGAGTGATGAATTGTTAGATAACTTTTGATGATTATATTGGTGTATGTATTTGGTATATGGTTGAGGTACATGTTGGGTACATGGTTGAGATAAGTAGTTGATGGGTTGGCACATACATGAGGTGTATAGTTGATGATTTGGCACATACATGAGATGTATAGTTGATGATGTTGGTACATCTTGATGAGTCAAGGTTGATGCATGGTACATGTTGGTTCAGGTTATTGGTACATGTTGTTTGGTGCAGGTTGATTGGTACAGGTTGTTACAGGTTATTGGTATAGGTTGATAGTGACAGGTTGAAAGTGGCAGTGGTTGATTCAGTGACAGTGACAGGTGTTAGTGATAAACAATGATTTGCAAATTATCCTGACATCACAAGATAAGATTATTTGAGATAGAAGATTATTTATGAATCTTAAGTTTTAAAAAGGCTCTAAATCATATCAGATCAATAAATACACGAATTCATATCTCAGTTGTTATCAGACTAATCGGTAGGTGCAGACACTAATAGATCTCCCTAGATCCACCTGGATCTAGAACAAAACACACCAGAACATGACACTTTCCTTAAGTTTTAAATATTGAATTTACCAACTAAAGAGGGATGGGTGACATACCATATAAATGTCGCTTCCTCTCGCCATCGCCATCCTAGTTCCGTTCCAATGCTCATACAATGATGATCCTTCAAAAGAACACAACCAACCAAAGTGATAGAAATAGCATAAACTCAATATAAACCTATGTATGTGATCAAGGAATCATACAATAAAACACAACAAGCTTTATAGGAAAGAATCATATTACTGTATCATATTAAATGTGAAAGAGAGATTACAACCATGGCCTTAATGTCGTAAGGTCCCTTCCAACTGTCCTTTGTTCCCCACACACTTTCACTCCAAGAATTCTGAGAGCACGGATATGATAATATTCACAATCTATCTGGACAAAGTGGCTCATCTAGCCAAGCTAAAAATCTCCAAAACTCAATCCAATCCAAGCTAATCCCCAAAGCTCCAAATCTAACCAAAGCTAACTTTCTCCATGAGAACTCCTCTTATTTTATAAGTTGAAGAGGACAAGGTGAGGAGGTTAGGATGATCCCACTAAATCATGAAAGTGAGTAAGATCCAAACCATTTGGATGCCACATCACCATAGAAGTTTCTCCTTCTAGAAGATTCGAGAAAACACTCATTTTTCCCACGTGTAGGCATTCTCACACCCTGCCTATAGAGAAACCTGCGAACATCTTGCACCCTAGCTATGGTGAAACCTATGAGAATTAGGCATTCTCACATCCTACCTATATAGCAACCTGCGAACTTCCTTTTTTACAGGGTTTTTACAAGGGAAAATGCAACTTCTTTTCTCAGGAGTTCTTCTCCCTTCTCTCTTCAGGAACTCAAGCCACTGACCCCTCTTAAGGAAATATATAGGTTTAAATCATTAAAAGTCATAGGGATGATGAAAATAATGTGTAACAGAGAGCCCCCCAAAGTATGAAGTTATAATAGAGTGATAGCTGAAATACTTTGTCGAGTGTGTGTAGGGAACAAGAAACAGTCGGTCGGAAACCTGCCAACAAACAAGGAAATATAGTACAATAATATATCATCACTGAGGTAAGAATTCCCATACTCAGAATACAAATGACTCAAAGCATAAATGCTGACATGCGAAGATCCATGTCAAGTAAGACAGGTCATGGCCACCAAACATACACTGTGGATCCATGCCAATATGAATCAAATCTAAACATAGCCACCAAAAATACACTGTGGATCTATGTGTTAAAGACTCAAATTTGAACATAGCCACCAGACATACAATGTGGATCTATGCAACAGTACACCGAATATACTCCAACGCAACCTGAATCTATCAGAAAAGATCCAGGGTCTTCATCTCCACCACTCTATAGTATGAATGTAACCATGTTAATACATGTGTTGAAGTAGAACATGGTAGAAACCACTTGGTTACCGATAATTAGTGTATACCGTTAACAAGTGCGAGGGAAATCATCATTAATTTCAATGACTCCCAAGGTACTCTGGTACAATCCAATGAATGTGAATCAATGATCTGAGGTCGAACACTCGACAGAATCTCTCGATCAGGGGTCGATAATGAAAACCCACTGGCGAAAGAGAGGAAACCTGCCATTGAGGCATGCAAGTTCCAAGGTACCAATTAGTTTCTATTTCTAATTCCTGGATAATGAGTTGAAGTCGACAGGAAAAGAATCGTCACAGGAGGGCCTTAATGTATCCCACATCAATGACATGAAACAGGTAACAAGATTTGATGTAGATCAGAGTAAAACGTGATTCAAGACTGACTCAGGGATGGCCAACGCAATAGAAGGCTTAAAGACTGCAGAAATGGCTGATGCAATAGAAGGCTTTTCAGGTTGGACATATTTTTGAACATATTGATGACACGACAAATGTCTTGGAAAATAATGACTCAACAACAGGGATCACAGACCAATTTGTAATCTTATAAAGGAGTATGACCAAGAGACGAGCGGATTTTCTAACTGAGACATAAGGCGAGTGAAAGGGTGTCATGTTCAAAAATGACTCTTCCATGGAATACAGGTTTAGACACAATTCTTTCCAAATTTTCCCCCCACCATTTCTAGCGAGTACCTCTTTATTTTTACGCAAGCTTGAGGAGGATAACATATGATTGTTGATGTAAGCTCATCCTTTGGATGAATCCCTTGGAGTATGTTTAAAGAACCCTAAGAAGGAGTGGTTTGGTCCCATTTGGGCCTTTCGATGTTTATTTAAGGAGTCCAAGGATAGAAAACTCGAAGGTTTTTCATGATTATAGAGTCTGGAAAAACGCTCAAAAGAGAACTCTCTCAGTTCCTTTTTCGTAAAGTAGTCTGATGAGACCGAAAAAGAGATAAACTATCACTCAACATATTTTTTCTTCAAATACTTTAACGAGCATGAAAATAACAAGATCACTCGACAATCTTTTCATGTTTAGATAGTATGAAAAGAGCTTAAAGGGAACTCCAGGGGGTTCCTTTTTCGTATAACCTTTACGAGTTCGAAAAAGTGATAAAAGTATACTCGGTTACATTCTCACTTATTTACAAGCACGAGAAAGAACAAAGACTAAGTTTGGTAACTTATTCTCATGTATTTATGAGCATGAGAAAGAACAAAGACTAAGCTTGGTAACTTATTCTCATGTATTTACGAGCATGAGAAAGAACAAAGACTAATATCGAGATTGTTTTCATTTTTACACAAGCTTCGAAACAAAACAAAATTATGCTTGGGATAGATTTTATTTTTACACAAGATTAAAAACTAAACAAAAACTATGCTTGGACCTGGTTTCATTTTTATGCAAGCTTGAACCAGAGGAAACTATGCTTGAGGTAAGTGGTTTCATTTTTACACAAGCTTGAACCATAGAAAACTATGCTTGAACTTCCCAACGCATTGTCTATGAATTCACATGGTTGGTACTTAGCCCCCAGCTTAATAATCTAGCGACTCAACTTCAGCATGAAGTCCAAAGGCTGATGCAAATGTCCCCCAAGCTTCATTTCATCCAACTACAAAGGAGAATGAAATGAAGCTTCAAATACTAGACAAAGGACTTGACTCAAATAGAGAGGGGGAAAAACTATTTCATTTTTTAATGAGCTTGACATAGAAACAAGAACTATGCTCGTAACCTCTGTTTCATTTTTGAACAAGGTTACTACAGAGACGCAAAAACTATCCTCAAGTGGTTTCATTTTTCAACGAGCTTGAAATAAAAAAACCATGCTCAAAGACCTATGTTTCATTTTTAACGAGGTTGCGTCAGAGACGCAAAAACTATCCTCGGACTCTCTTCTTGATCATGGGTTCCAAGAGGACAATGCTCCGAAAGGAGACCATGTCAGGGGACAAAAATAGGTCATGGATTCCAAGAGGTCTTCACTGGAAGGAAGAAACACACTCTGGAAGGACACCATTTCGAGGGTCCCAACAGGAGTAAAGAGATCAAGCTCTAGCAACCCTATCGAAGAGATCACCGTGTCAACTACTGGATCTAAGTCATCAAAAGTTGAAGTCATGGGAGACAACGCTACATAATTGACCTGTGGTGGGGGAGATACCATCTGCATATAAGAACCATGCAGGGAGGCAATCCAGGCGAGGTCAATGAATGAAAGTTGATCAATAGTCACAACCTGTCCATCATGAGGGAAAGATATCACACGAAAAAGAGTAGACACAATATCTTTCATGGCAGACATAATCTCACCCAAGGAGTAAAGAAAAATCCAAGGGGTCTTGGACTACCATGACATCAATGAAGATAGTTTTCCCTCCCAAAGTTACAGGAAACTAAGGAAGGGTACCTAAAGGTTGACTAGTTCTTCTGTTAAACGCTAACAGATTTTGTGTAACTAGTGCAAGTGGAGGATAACCCAAATCTTTCCAAGCAATAGAGGACAAAATACTAACTGACAAACCTTCATCTATCAGCGTCTGAGGAACGTCTAGACCACAAACCTGCACTATAATCTGGAAAGGAATGTGAGAGGGAAGATGAGGTCCAGTTAGCACACTCCAATCAAAATGCATGGCCTCATAACTTAAAGGGGGTTCCATGGGAGAAGGAGGAATAGCCCTCGACATGGTAGAGTCTATATCAACGAGAAAAACGTGGGCAGTATCGGGTTTACTCTTGAGTGGGAGAGTAGGATCGACTAACGATGGGATCGAATCGACCACGTAGGCACTCTTCAGAGGAAGATTTGGATTGATCGATGATGGGATTGGATCAACCACTTTGGCATGCTTCAGATGAAGGGTGGGATTGACCAAGGAAGGGACTAGATCAATCACTTTAGCACTCGTCAAAGGAGGAGTGGGATCGACCGATGACATATTGACCACTTGGGTTACATTCTCCAAAGGGAGAATGGGATCGATAGGTGGAAACGAATCGACCGCTTGGATGATGCTCTCTAACGGGAGAGGGGGATCAACCAAGGATGGAATCTGATCGACTGCTTTAGTTTCACTCTCTAAAGGGAGAGCGAGATTGACCGAGGATGGTATTGGATCAACCACATTGTCAACTGGTTCAACTAAGGATGTGACCATATTAACAACATGATCAACCATATTAACCGATGAAGGGACCGGAGTGATCATTCCATCAACTATTGGAGGGTTGAGAGAAAGCTTACAGTAAGCAGCTGGAAGTTGAGGCTGTGAAACAGTCATGTCTTCCAGTAATTTTGAGGCTTCGTCCATTCGAGAACAAAGGTGAGTGATATGAATCCCTTTGCATAACATACATAGGAACTTAACTCTACTTTTCTTCTTCCCAACCATATCATGACTGGTTGACGGGGGGTCGTCGGCATGTTGTTCAGGGGCTAATGACATGGGTTGGCGAGGGTGTGTAGACCATGCTTCTATAACCTTGGATAGACCAGGGAAATCCTTAAGAATATGGATACCCTTACAAAGCCTGTAAGGGTACTTGGGCTTACGGGTTGTTTGGGTGATCTTGACATCATCAACACTCCTAGCATGAGTAACAGTAATTGGTTGTTTTCCAACATGTTTGACAGTGGTTGGAGGTGTGGATCCTTTCTTAATTTTCTTCTTCTTATTCTTCCTTTTCTTCTTCTTCTTGTTCACTGAATTACTAGATTTAGAACTTTCGCTCGACGAAGAAGATGGAACAGAAGGCGACCTTGCAAGTGAAGAAGGTGAAGAAGACCTTACTAGTGAAGACAATGAAGGATAAACATGAGGTTGATGTTCTGGGGGGGAGTGCTTACGACTAAAGCACTTACTGCATTTGGGATTACCTGAGTGGAAAACAACCACACCGACAATCCAATTGTGAGACCTAGAAGGCTCAAAGTAGCGATGTGAGGAGAACCAATGTTTCCATAAGAAGGAAAAATAAAAGGTTCCCCTGGAGCAGAGGTTCCTTCATTGGTCATTTTGGGAACTGGCGCCATTAAAAACAATACAACCTAGAGTCTTCTAGGGAAAACAAACAACACACGCTAAAAATCTAGGAAGCAAGCAAACAAACAAAACCTTCTTACAATGAGCACACTAGTTGGTGATGAAATCCAACGACGTGAGAACAATGTAAGAAGGGGCTGAGATAGAGTAGGTGGAAAAGTTACGTTGATGACCTACTTAATGGACTTACACCCTTGTGCAAGCTCCCACACATAATCATGGGTATACCCTCTAAGCAGCCCGAGTGAGTCTGGCCAACGTCGATTACAGGTACCGTGAAGACTTGCCCCTCCACAGTCACCTCGTGTAAATAACCTAGAAAGATAGGCCACTAAGGTTACCAATTACTATAGTGTTTCCTGGGGAAACAGTCGACATTCCTATCCATGCGCAAAGGCAGGGTATCTAGCCTGAAATCAACTTGAAAGGCTTCCACTCATCATTGTGGGTATACCTCTCAAGTGACCCCCATAATACGCTTAACCTCTACACCAAGACCAACAAAGCAGGGTGAGTAACTTTGTGAGTCTCAATGCGACCTTTTGATTGACCCTTGTGTTAGAAGGGCTTCCCAGGAAAAAATGTAATAAGTGGATTTAACCGCTCCCTAACTCAAGATTCTATGTTTGTTCACAACTTTGGAAAGTTATCTTTCACACCTATTCCAAAGCCCTACAACTAATCTAATGTAGGTTTGCTACCAAAAAAGATAAAAATGTCTAATCAATTTTTATAAACGCTTTATTTTATGGCTATTGTTACTCAAAAGGAAAATGGAGTAGACAATATGGTGTTTTGACTGACTCGAAAATTATGCAAAGATATGAATATGCAATATTTTCATTTCGATGAAAGCTATGCTACGAGAAGGAGAAAACATTTATCATTCCCATATGCATGATGTCCCAAAATATATTAAACTCATCAATATCAAGATTCTCAAGAAAATGAGAAAAATGTACTGAACACCAATGCATGATTCATGCGCCCCCCCGGCCATGAGGGGGGAAATTTTTCATAATTTAAGATCAAAAAATGCCAAGAATCATGCAATTTTGCTACTTCAAATGCAAGGATGCCCCCAATATAATATAAATCAAGAACTTAAATCTTTTTGTTTCAAAAATTTCACTAAAAGCAATAATTAACTTTCTTAAAACAAAGAAACCCAAACTAAAATTTCTCTTTTAAAGCGAACTATTCAGAAGAAATATGATCTTTCCCTAAACAATTCTAAAGAAAACACATGCTTTGTAATTGAAAGACACTCAAAGCAAGAGACTAATCCTTCAAAACCAAACAAAGAAAATATGGATAAAAGCAACCCAAAGAATGTCAAGAAGACTGTAAACAGATCAATATAGGCTCCAAAAGTTCAATCCAGCTGTTCAAAGCAAAACTGGGCATCAAAAAATGACAAGAGCCAATCCAAAAATTTTACAAACAAGTTCGTAGGCTGGTGTTGTAGGAAAATCTCCCTGCGGACAGGTAGATTGCCTCAAAGAGCTAGACCCTAACTCTAAGACAGAAAGTGCTTAATGTGGACACTGACTTCCTTTCAAATCTATACAAACTAACACATGAGAAGGAAGGAGAATAACAGTACCTCTTTATTGACGTTTGTCCTTGCACACTCCAAATCGAGCTCCAAACTCTTTCTCTTCGCTAAGTCCTGTAGACAAACAAAGTACGACCACTTCCTACTCTATTGATATTAGCTTGAAAACAGATTTATCTATCAACGATAAGTTCATGTAAGATCAGACACAAAATAGAAAGAAACAGGCCAAGCGTGTCATATTAATGAGAATAACGACAACAGTACTTACAATCATAGATGCGAATGCGACAACTTCGTCAAGTCCCCTTCGTCTAACCCTTGCTCGAAAGATCCACAACTTGGATGATAGCAGCTTCAATGATCACTCTCCTTTGACTGACTGTGTGTTTCCTATGAGATCATAGGTTTCATGCTAGCAATTATTCCCCTTTTTCACCATCATGGAGCCTGCTTATATAGGTTAAGAGAAGCTTAACCTCTTGAGTTATCTTTAGAACAAGTTGAGGAATTCCCTCCTTGGATCAGGGATCTCTTGATGGAACTAAGAATTCGAATGCAACTACCTTCCAAACTTGAAAGATCCTCCCCTTATTCTCCTCAACGGGCCAACTACTGCCTCAGATTAGACAGCGCTCCCTCAAAAGGGGCATCAAAGTGCTATAGCGCTCCCTAGGAAGCTTGAGGGGGGCGCCAACACTCCAAGGATGGATAACACTCCTTCAGAGGGGTAGATAAGTGTTATAATGCTCCCTGAGACCTTATAGGGGAGAGCCAACACTCCTAAGGCTGATGTAGGGGAGCGCTCACCTTCAAAACCTTTGTTTAAGAGATCCTCTCAGGTGATAAAAGTTCCTTCACTTCAGTTAACCATTTTCCCTCCTCCAAATCAAGTGTATGAGATGTCTTAAGTGCCTCCTTAGTGTCTTCATTATGGCAGTATGCTTAAACAACATTTTTGACACTTGCAAAAGTTATAAGGAACATGTGACACTTACGACACTTATTGAAGTGAGCAATATTGAGGTGTAACAACTGGTAGTGTATTACAGTGCGAGAATCAAGGATTCTCGCAAGATGAAGAAAGGTTGACTGTGAGGGGTTTGCATTGGACTTAACACCAGGGTGCGAACTCAAGTGTTTCTCATAGACCACTAAAGGGTACAGTGTGAGAATGCCTGTAAACAAGAAAAAAATTGAAAAAGGACTAAATTTGAGTGAAATTTCAGATCCAGAGAGTTTGGATGGATCTCCCACAGAGTCAGAGACCAGGAAAAAAGAAATCAAAGCAAGGGAAACTAGACTAACTAGGAAACAATCTGTTCCCCAGTGGAGTCACCAATTTTGTTATCGGACTAATCGGTAGTGCAGACACTAACAGATCTCCCTAGATCCACCTAGATCTAGAACAAAACACACCAGAACATGACGCTTTCCTTAAGTTTTAAATATTGAATTTACCAACTAAAGAGGGATGGGTGACATACCGTTTAAATGTTTCTTCCTCTCGCCATCGCCATCCTAGCTCCATTCCAATGCTCATACAATGATGATCCTTCAAAATAATGCAACCAACCAAAGTGACAGCAATAACATAAACTCAATATAAACCTATGTATGTGATCAAGGAATCATACAATAAAACACAACAAGCTTTATAGGAAATAATCATATTATTGTATCATATTAAATGTGAAAGAGAGATTACAACCATGGCCTTGATGTCGTAAGGTCCCTTCCAACTGTCCTTCGTTCCCCACACACTTTCACTCCAAGAATTCTGAGAGAACGGATCTGATAATATTCACAATCTCTCTTGACAAAGTGGCTGATCTAGCCAAGCTAAAAATCTCCAAAACTCAATCCAATCCAAGCTAATCCCAAAATCTCCACAGCTAACCAAAGCTAACTTTCTCCATGAGAACTCCTCTCCTTTTATAAGTTGAAGAGGATAAGGTGAGGAGGTTAGGATGATCCCACTAAATCATGAAAGCGAGTAAGATCCAAACCATTCGGATGCCACCTCACCATAGAAGTTTCTCCTTCTAGAAGATTTGAGAAAACACTTGTTTTTCCCATGTGTAGGCATTCTCGCACCCTGCCTATAGAGAAACCTATGAACATCTGACACCCTAGCTATGGTGCAACCTGCGAGAATCAGGCATTCTTGCATCCTGCCTATATAGCAACCTGAGAACTTCCTTTTTTACAGGGTTTTTACAAGGGAAAATGCAACTTCTTTTCTTAGGAGTTCTTCTCCCTTCTCTCTTCAGGAACTCAGGCCACTAACCCCTTTGAAGGCAATAGATAGGTTTACATCATTAACAGTCATAGGGATGAAAAAAATAATGTGTAACATCAGTTCATGCCAAAAGTTAATTTTTATCTTTCGGCGGCTAAAAATCAATTTTACAGTGTTGAGAGCCGCTGAAAAGCTCTCACTTTCGGCGGCTAAAAGGATAAACACAGGACTGTTTGGCCGCCAAAATTGCAGAAGATTCTATAATGAACTTCTTTCTGCCCAGATTGCATTTTTTGGTTTCTAGATTCTGTGAGAATTATTTTTAATGAAGGATAATAATTATAGAATACAGATCATTATCCTTTGCAAGCTTTGGAGGCATATGATAAGAACATGAAGCAGCGTTTTCAAAAATTCTGCATTTTTACTATGTTGAGCCATCATTTTCAAATGATGATTCTGAGTGACTGGAGAATCATTTTGAGAAACAGGTGGAGGATTTTGTTACTAACATGTCAAATAAAAATAATCTCTCTCAAGTTTCCTACAGGTGTCACATATTGGGAGAATCAAATTCATCTCTGAGCCCTAATTTTTGGATCTCAGAATTTCCCTGTTTGACACATGTTTTTGAAATGCAAATCCAGGGCAAATGAAAACGAATCTCAAAGAAATGAGAGAGGTTTTTTCTCACAAAAAAACAATGTACAAAATCCTCTTCCATTTTGTATACATATTTCATTATTTGGGAGATACAAAATATTAACTGTAGCCCCAGTTTTCAGTAGTCTGTCCCATTTTTTATGTCAGACAGTTCCAGAAATTGAAGGTAATTGTTGTTATCTTTGGGATTTGGAAGGGAATTCGAGCTCCTAGGGAGGATTTTGACCTAAATACTTATATGAGGCATCATTGTAACATGGAGTAGAGGAGTGGGGAAAATAGTCCAAGGACTGGGGTTCAAGTCTGGAGACTAGACCATACTGCTATTGCACTAGACCTTTTTTGCATATAATACAGATGCACAAGTTCCTTTCACAGTTAATGTCAGATTGCCATCTTCTCTCTTTTCCTGTACTTTGGATGATTATTGTTATCTAAGTTTTTCTAGTTGCAAATGACTGTCATCTCATTGGTCAACTCATAAACATTGATTTAATAGTAATCTGTACTATCTTTATTTAGCCCATCACATATGTGTTCTAGTTGATAAATATAGTCTTTCTTCACCCACCATTTCAGTTATTTATCTGATTATTGAATTTTTAAAGCATTGTATCATTTGGTTATATATATTTAAGTGTCTTGAGTGAGAATCAATTGTTTAGTTATTCCATTTGATCCAACAAACACAGAAAACCAAAACATACTTTAAGTTACCAGGCTTATTCAAACTACAACCTGAGAAGGACTCCTAGAGAGATAACAAATTGGCATCGTTTCTGGGGAATGGAAGTGAACAGAGTTTCCCTGGGAGAGGACAAGATCCATCTTTGATGATAGACAAAGTCTAGACATATTTTCTATTGTAATCATCTATCTGGTGACTCCATGAAGGATAGATTCAGTGGCGACTCCATTGTTCTGAAATATGTTGGTGACTCCATTGATATGAAATGAACAAGATCTTAGCTAAGATATATTCTTTCTATGATTTTTCAAATATCATTGGTTTCCCTAATCCAGTGCCTAGTAGAGATGAATGGGAAAATAATATTCCCGGATTTTGAGGAGAAGAGTGGGAAGTGTCAGCTGAACATTTGCTGGATTTTCATGATTTATTCATCAGTTGCAAATTGTGCACGAGGATGTTCAGATCAAGCTCTATGGGTTTTCATTAGAGGGGATTGCTTGTGATTGGTACCAATCTCTTCCTACTGCAAATGCCATCTCTTTGACATATTTCCATGCTGCTTTTCATTCATTTTGCAAAGATAAGTTTTCAAATATTTTCCTCTATCCAGAGTGTTGTCATGAATTTAATTTGTTGAGTAAACAATTGGATAGTCAGGAAAAGTATGCTACAGTATAGGATATGTTGGCACAGGGGCAGACCCAGGGTTCAATGATCAATATCACACCAAAAAAACCCTAACTACTGGCCCTTTAGGAAACACCTGCGAAGCAGATGAAGTCTCACCCAAGGTAGAGGCAGGGGTGGTTGTAGGACTCAGATGTCTGCAACCTTAGCTGGGACATCGATCTACGATTATATATTTTATAGGGAACTTAGCATAGATCATTCATCAATATTTAATCCCTATGGTACTTTGCAGATAGCACAGAGCATCGCAGTGAATACTTAAACTAAAGATGATTCAGTACTTAGCCACAAAAATATAGATTAGATTCAATAGATCAAGCACTAAGCATCTTATATATCAGATCTAACATTCATTCATATATCATAAGCACAAAGAATAACTAGATCTATTTAATCACAACAAGCACTTAGCCAATAAGTATATAAACAAATTAGGTCAAAGCACAGAGAACAATACACACAGTTACCGTGGTTCACCCCCACCAAGGATGATTTTAGGGGCTAAATTTCGCTCATGGGCTAATTTTCCATGTTTTTTCCAAAAAAGAGATTCACTATTTTAAAAATGATTCGCCCAAATTCTATAGGATAAAATTATTTTACCTTAAAAATCGCAAAAAAATTATAAAACCTATATAAAATCCTTAGAAATTTGAATATTTTTACAAAAATATCGTTGAACATTTATAGTTGGCATATGAAGGATTAGTAAGATTCTCTAAGTTTTCTACATTTTAAAATAGATTTCTATCCTTAAAATCATCCCTGACCCCCACCCTGGGGCTACATCCACAAATTCTTCTTCTTTATATTATCTTGGTCAAGCGGTTACAACACAGAGCTTCAGTGACCCTTACTTCGCATAGGACATAAAATCTGCGTAGCTCGCTAGATCCTTCTTCCTTGCACTTCAGCACAAAACTACAACACTTGCACTTAGCTTTTCAATTTCCTTACAATCATGCATAGAGCACTTGCAATATACATCCAATCACACAGATCCAGCTACTAGCACTAAGCCTTTAGCTATACATCACATAGATGTACTACTACTCCCTGTTACTTACATTTCCTAAGTATCTATTTATAGATTACAAAATGGGCCTAAGCATGGGTAATCCCACAGGCCGACATCCCTTTCCCTTTACATCAACCCAAAACCCTAAAAGGGACCCCAAAATAGGTCTTTCTTCCCTAATTTCCGCTTCCCATTGCACTCCATCTTTGGCAAGTTGTTGCAGTCCCAAAAACGGTCAAATATGACCAAGTATTCTTCAAAACTTGGTCAAGGGCCAACAGGCCCCCAAAACTCACATGTGACGCGTCCCGAGTCACTTAGGTCTAATCAATTTCACCTCAAATTCCTCGAGCTTGGCTCGAGCTGCTTCAACCTGCTGCAGTGCGACAACCTCTTGCTCAGTAAATTCCTGGATCACTGTGTCATTGAGCAGTCCTTCCAGGTGTTGTTCTATAGTGATGACAATCTGTTCGAGTTCAGCTCCTTGGATTTCAAGTTCAACGAAAATTTGGCATGCATTTTCTTGGATTGGCTGAAGTCATTGGGAGACTTCCATCACTTTACTTTGCAACGTATGTACCTATTTTTGGTTTGTGTGTTGTTCTGTGAACCTCTTCATTCTTTTGACTGGGGTCAAAGTCTTTATCTATGCTTGTAGTGTGTCTGCATGTTTCTTTTCTTCTTGGAGTTGTGCCTCCAATGTCTTCAATTCTAGATTCTCTATGAGGGTTTCATAGGTCTGGGCACTTCTAGTGCTTAGTTGCTTGCATTCCAAGGAAAAGGTTTTTATTCGGCCAACTATGCTCTGAGAAGTGGCCTCTCTTAGATATCTTATTTCTTGGGGGGTCTCATGCACGGTGCAGAGCTCCAGATACGTGATGCACTGTTGGAGTTGTTGGATTACTTCTTCTAGTTGGGTCACCTGTTGTGGGAGGTAGTCTTCCATCTTCACTTCTATGACCATCACAGAGTGCAGTGTCTTTTGAGCCCTTTCATGTAATTCAAGTTGCTCTTCTAGCAACTATGCCTTTTCCTCATCCCACTTCACTTTCAGAGAAAAGTTTTCCCATTCAGCCTCATTCTGTTGTTCTAGAAGTGCTTTATGTGTTTGCATCAAATCCTGGATGGCTTGTGCTGTGTCTTCTTGAGATCGTCGAAGGCGAGCTTCAACTTGATCAACAATCTAGTGTAATTGAGTGGGCTCATTGCCTGTTCTTGATGTTCCATTTATCAAGGGCATTGTAGAAACTGCTTGGCTGGACTGGAGTTCCTGTTACACTTCTTTGAGTTCACCCTTGATTTGGTTGAAGAGATCTTCCTACTTTACTTCTTTCTTTTCTGCGAGCTCTAGTGAAACATCATTCAATGTGACAATTAAGAAGTCGAAGTAATCTATGGTATGGGTAGTTTTAACCATTGTCCGGGTGGCCTTAGCTTTCTTTCGGGAGGAGGGTTTTGGTGGTGTCATCTTTCTTTTCATGGAGGGATCCTCCTCCTCTCTAGGTGGAGTAACCTCACCTCTATTTTGTTCAACTTCTATACTACCTAGCTTGTCACCATCACCTCCCTATGCATGTGAGATCAACATAGTCTTCGTGGACATGCTAGGGACATCTTCAACTTCGTCATCCTTCTTAATCCTTCTTGGCCTAGGTGTATCCAACATAGCTTCAGGGCTTTCCTCATCAAACATGTCTACGGGGTCCGATGCAACAAGGAGGTTCGCCGACCATTCCTTGGTAATCTCCTTCAAATCATCTTCTGTCAGCTTGTAGTAGGATTGGAGTTGTTGTTTATGCTCATCATCGCACACTGTAATATAGGTGAAGTGGTGATCCATGTTAAATTTCATCAAAGGTCTAAACCTATGAAGTACGTTTGGGGTGATTCATGGTGTAGAATGAATTGCATTCTTTAGTTGGTTGAAGTAGGTGTGGAAGACAACATTGGACTGCCACTGCTTGTTCATGTCGCTAGAGTACCACATCGTACAAAACTTTGCAGCTAGTGGTTCGAAAGGTTCAATCTTCGGAAAAGTGGCTCCCTCTGGCAGTTCCCAAGCGATGAAAGCGATGAATATGAGAAACCAACTAAAGTGGAACTCATACCCTTGGTCTTGCACTCCTCTGCAATCCAACTCTAACTAGTTTACAAGATACTATGCCCAATTCATATGTAGTCCCTCAGCGCACTTCCCTGTGAGGTCAACTACGAAGCCAGTCACCTGTGTTGGTTTGTTCTTACGAACTAACTTGCCTGCGATCAGCTGAAATGCAAGGCACACTGCGCCACTTTGGATAGAGGCTACCTTGTAGCCTTGTGTACCCTTCTCTACATCGCCATAAGTTTCCTTTATCGTTGTGCTAGTGCTCGGTCTGAGGTCTTGCCTAGGTAAAAGTTCTGTGGGTCAGTGCCTTGCATGCTAAGTCCTATAATCTGATTTATCAGAGTCGGATCCACAATGATGTGGTGGTCCAACCATAAGTATCTTCCATGGTAGAAATATAGTAGAAACTTGACACATGAATTGACTTCCTGGTGTCTACTGAAGTGAGGGATCTCCATTACATTGAGCAGTGTGGACTGCGCAAGGTTCTGGGTCCAGGACTGCAGGACAATCTTAGGATTTCTACCTTTGGTCTTGGTTAAGTATTTATGTGGAGCTAACATGTTGTAGGTTTTGCGATCTCTAAGGTTAAAATCATTAAATTTCAATGCTGCAAGCTTATCCTGGTCAGCACATACTGCACGCACCCCTTTCAGAAGATATGCGGTGATCAAGGTGTACTCAAAGTCTCTGGGTACACTGTCATGGTTAATATTGTCAGTCAAAGGTGGTATGTAAATTGACAGAATGTGTGGGATCAGCTTGGCATTTGCAATATTGTCTTTGTGCTTTGTTCTTCTCTCGGTCGTGGTTCTGCAAGGTCCTTCTCCATGAGTAGTGGAGGGAGAAGCATGAAATCCTCCTATCTATGATGCTTGCAAACCTACAGACATCCTTCTCTCTAACATGACTCTCTCAGCTATTAGGTCAATCAAAACTTCTTCAACTGCTTTCTCAACAGCGTTGAGCTCGTCCGACATACAAGCTTGGGTCCACTAGCTCAGGTGTGAAAATGAATTCAGAGGCTACGATGAACAGTATGGGAAGAAGGCAATGATCATAGGGTGAAGTAATCTCAAGTTTCAGGCTCATATTATCACTTAGAAAAAAGTATTCTTGGTGTGTGGCACGACGGACTAAGTAGGGAAACTTAGCAATGGTATGCTTGCAATGGATATGGGGCCTTTATTAACTTTGTTCTATCTGTTTTGGTGTTGTCCAATGGTCTAGTGGGAACCCATAATTTCTTTTCGACCCATTTGGGGTGGAAGTCGAATGAATGTATCGGTCCAATGGCTATATTGTTGTGCCATGGTGAAGTGCCATATGTCGTTGTTCTGATATCTCGGCGAAGCTCAATTCTTGTGATTTTTCCTTCTGTGAAGTTTCCTCTGGAGTCTTCTGTAACTTTCCGATTTTGGCCCTCTTCTTACTCTTCCTAGCCTTTTTCCCAGTGAGCTTATTCTCGATCATCCTTTTTCCATTCTGAGTCTTATCTTCTCTCGACATAGTCACTTTGTGTTGCTTAGGTTCTTTCTTCAAATCCAAGGGTAATACTCCTTCATCATATGGATTAGGTATTTCGGTCTTCTATGGTTCCTCTAATGCTCCTATATCTTTGACATCCAGGTCCCTGGTGTTTAACGACTGAGATCTGTTCTCTTATTCCTCCATCAAGTAGGTGATACTTCTAGTCATAAATTCCATGAGTTCTTGCTTCTTGTATTCTAGGGCTTCCTTTTCTTCTTTCCTATGGATCTGGTCTTTTTCAATCCAGATATTTCCTAACAAAGTTGGAAATGGGGCATGGTCCTCAATAAATCTAATGACTTTGAACTCTTCCTCTGTCGAATTTCCATGGGTAGTCATAGCTATCTAGGTAATTTTGCCACATAGGGTTACCATTTTGCCTTTAAATAATCCGATGGTTTCGAGTGAAGGAACCAGAGCAGGCCTTCCTAGGTTTTCCCAAGTACTTTCTATCATAATGGTCATCAGTGTTCCCTCATCCAGAGCACAGTCAATGTCGAAGTCTCCTATTCTTACTTCAATTTTCTCCTTTTATTTGAACATCTCTGACAAACTAACATCCTTATGATCATCTCTAGGGTTTCTTTTATTTTCAGTAACATGATCTCTGATTCTTTCTGGGGTTCTTTCATAATTTTAGTGTCTTGATATCCTTCAGAGTTTTCTTGTTCCATATTTAGTTTTTCAAGTCTAGCAATCATTCTAGGGCAATCTAATACTTCATGGTCCATAGCTTTACAACAGAGGTAGCTAGGGTATCTCCTAGGGCATTCCTTAGCAAGATGTCATGGTCTTCTGCAATTGTAACAAAGAGTTAATCCTCTCTTTCTCATCCATGAGTCCCAACTCTTCTTGTACTGTGCGCCAGGATCATAATGGCTAGCCTACAAAAATTTCTTTCTAGGATCCTGCATCCATTGGTTAGTCCAAAAATTCTTTCTATGCATATGTATAACATATATTTCACTATTCCTATCAGACCTATTCATATCAGACTTTATTTTATCTAACAATGCTCTAGTTTTCAGGCTAGGGAAACATCTATCAAGCGTACCTAAATTCATGCTTTAGAAACAAAAAATTTCCACTTATCTTACCTATATAGAGCACAAAGCTTTCAGATCTAAAACTTGAACTATTCTTACCTTTACTAGAGGCTAGAGCTTACAGACCCTACCTCTTTTCTGCGGAAATTTCTACTTTTACCTTTCTTAGAGCGTAAAGTGTTTAGATATCATTTCTTTTCTTCAGTATCAACCACTTTCTTCCAGATCTGACCTCTTTCCTTCAGAACTGACCTTTCTTTCTCGGCACAATGCTTTGTAGGTCAAGTAGAATACTGTGCACTAGGGCAACAGATCTATGCACAAAGATTTTTCTTCTTTAGTTCCCAACAATCACAGTTCCAGGTCCCGAAAACAAAACCATTTGTTGGAACAGGGGAAGACCCAGGGTTCAACGCTCAAGAGCACACCAAAAAAACCCTAACTATTGGCCCTTTCGGCAACACCTGCGAAGCATATGAAGTCTCACCCGAGGTAGAGGCATGGATGGTTACAGGACTCAGATGTCTGCAACCTTAGCTGGGACACCGATCTGTGATTATATCTTTTACAGGGAACTTAGCATAGATCATTCATCAATATTTAACCCCTATGGTACTTTGCAGATAGCACAGAGTTATACTTAGACTAAAGATGATTCAGTACTTAGCAACAAAAATATAGATTATATTCAGTATATCAAGCACTAAGAATCTTATATATCAGATCTAACGTTCATTCATATATCATAAGAATAGAGCATAACTAGATCTATTTAATCACAACAATCACTTAGCCAAGAAGGATATCGACACATTAGGTCGAAGCACAAAGCACAATACACACAGTTACCGTGGTTCACCCCCACCCTAGGGATACATCCACAAAGTCTTGTTCTTTATATTATCTCGGTCAAGCGGTTACAACACAGATCTTCAGTGACCCTTACTTCGCACAAGATAGAAGATCTGCGCAACTTTCTAGATCCTTCTTCCTTGCACTTCAGCACAAAACTACAACACTTGCACTTAGCTTTTCAATCTCCTTGCAATCATGCACTGAACACTTACAATATACATCCAATCACACAGATCCAACTACTAGCACTAAGCCTTTATCTATACATCACATAGATGTACTACTACTCCTTTTTACTTACATTACCTAAGTATCTATTTATAGATTACAAAATGGGCCTAAGCATGGGTAAGCCCATGGGTCGACATCCTTTTCCCTTTACATCAACCCAAAACCCTAAAAGGGACCCAATAATAGGTTTTGCTTCCCTAATTTCCGCTTCACGTTGCGCTCCATATTTGGCAAGTTGTCACAGTCCCAAAAATGGTCAAATATGACCAAGTATTCTTCAAAACATGATACCTCTCATTATGTCTCAGAGATTGGTGATTTACATAATGATAACCATAGTATATATTCTTTTGACATTATATCAAATGTATCTACCACTTTAAGTTGTCATGAAAATTAGATTATTCCCTTTGAACACTCAAAGGATGATAAGCAGATTTATGGATCAACATGTAACAACTTGGGATTTGCAGTAGATACTAAGGGCAGCCCTCAACTTCTAGATTTGCAGACAAAGGGATATTGCAGTAGATATGAGGAAGAAGATTATGGGCTGAAAAGTCTAGATCAACAGTTCATCATATATGTTTCTCTGGCATAGGTTGACCAGTCTACAGTTAACATGGAGATCACTGAAAGAAACCTGCATCAACAATTCAGCGAATTGGAACAACAACATGAAGAGGTATTCCTTTGTGTCTTTCATGACCCCGTTACTGATTTTCTGGAATTCATGAGTAGCATAAATATCAAAATATTCTTGTTAGATGAAAGATGGCTCTATCATCTGTTCAAACCACATTTCTGTTGGTTATGCATTCCTTTATTTTTTTAGTCAAGATCAAGAACAGGTTTAGTTAATCAGTTTCTTACATGGCTTCATTGGAAGCATGCGTTTACTTGATTAAGAAGCAGTACCCTGGGTTAGTGTAGGAATAGGCAGCAAAATAAACTCTTGTAAGGTAGCTAGAGAGGTAGTGGGGGGGGCCTAGAGGGCCCATAGTGATAATAATGGAGGTCATTCAATGTAAGGTGGACTAGGTCCACTATATTATTAAATAAGACCCACTATGGTAGTTATCTATAATAAATGTAAGAGGACTTCTTAGAAGGTTCTACTTCTAGAAGATTCCTCCTCTAGAATGTTCTTAGGTGATGGTAGCACTATATAAAGGGGTTCAAGCAATGCAATGAGATATGAAGAGAAATATTGTATTTGGACTTGAAGCTCATTAGGAGGTTTCCCCCTCAAAGAGACAAGTGAACAGGAGAGGATCCCTTCCATAATAGGATCCATTGTATGGTGTTTCTCTACCTCAAGGGTTTCTATAATAAAATTGTGGTTTTCTATATGGTTTCATAGAACTTGTGTGGTGATTGTATTCAGATATCTTTGGATCTATTTTGATATTTTGTATTCAGGTATTTGGCTCTTAAGAGGTGGTATCAGAGCACTTTCCAGGGCCGGAGTTGTGGGCAACTATTTTTTATTTTTGCAGATTTTTTTTTTTCGGAGAAGAAAAAAGAGAACCGCGACATTCAAGACATTTTCAGTATATTTTTGTGAATAATTTATAGAAAATGGTTGTATATCTGAGTTCCTCTCATAAAAACACCCAAGTTAAAAAAAAAAATCGTCCGAAACGGAGTCTGGAAGGTCAAGATATTGAGGTTTTAAAATCTGCAAATTTTCAGGGTTTTTTCTGCGGACGGTGACGCAATTTATTTTTATTTATGTAGACTTTGGGGGACAAATTTGCCCAAATAAATTACATATCTAAGTTCTTCTCACGATTTCACCCAATTTCAAAAAAAAAATCATCCGAAACGGAGTCCGGGAAGTGAAGTTATGAGCATTTTAAGTTCCGCAGTTTTTTAGGGTTTTTCCAGAAAAAACCGCGATTTTCTGTCGAAACTTCTTGGGTTTATTTTTTGAATTTTTCCATGATGGCTGCAGAACCGAAGATTT
>ML792160.1:533781-556119 GCA_009831015.1 Picea engelmannii | reverse complement strand
ATTTCAATGAATAAGAAGAACATGCTATAGGCAGGCTACAGGTTTCCGAAGATCAGTTGCACAGGCCAGATGACTCCATAGCCCAATGGTAAAGGAGACTAAAACTACTAGGTTCTTGGAAACCTCGTAGGGAGGTCTCCATCCCAGTTGGAGCCAGATGTTAGCGATCAAAAATGATTTGAAAATTATCCTGACATCACATGATAAGATGATTTGAGATAGAAGATTATTTATGAATCTTAAGTTTTAAAAAGGCTCTAAATCGTATCAGATCAATAAATAAAAGAATGCATATCTCAGTTCATGCCAAAAGTTATTTTATAGCTTTCAACGGCTAAAAATAAATTTTACAATGTTGAGAGCCGTCGAAAAGATCTCACTTTCGGCGGCTAAAAAGATAAACACAACACTGTTTGGCCGTCAAAATCGTAGAAGAGTCCAGAATGAACTTCTTTTTTCCTAGATCGCATTTTTTGGTTTCCATATTCTGTGAGAATGATGTTTAATGAAGGATAAAAATTATAGGATAAAAATCATTCTCCTTTGCAATATTTGGAGGCATATGATAAGAAAATGACGCTGCGTTTTCAAAAATATTGCGTTTTTACTGTGTTGAGTCATCATTTTCAAATGATGATTTTGAGCGACTGGAGAATCATTTTGAGAAATTTGCGGAGGATTTTGTTACTAACACATCAAAGAACAATAACCTCTCTCAATTTTCCTACATGTGTCATATATTGGGATAATTGAATTCATCTCTGAGTCTTATTTTCAAATCTTAGAATTTCCCTGTTTGACACATGTTTTTGAAATGCAGATCCCAAGAAAATGAAAATGAATCTCAAAGAAATGAGAGAGATTTTTGCTCAAAACAAACCAATATACAAAATCATCTTCCATTTTGTATACATCTGTCATGATTTTGGATATATGGAATCTTAACTGCATCCCTATTTTTCAGCAGTCTGGCCCACTTTTTATGTCAGACAGTTCCATAAATTGAAAGTAATTGTTATTATCTTTGGGATTTGGAAGGAAATTTGATCTCCTAGGGAGGATTTCGACCTCAATACCTATATGAGGAATCATTGTAACAAGGAGCAAAGGAGTGGGGAAAACGGTCCAAGGACTGGGGTTCGAGTCTGGAGACTAGACCATACTGCTATTGTACTAGACCTTTTTTGCATATAATACAGATGCACAAGTTCCTTTCACAATTAATGTCAGATTTCCATCTTCTTTATTTTCCTGTACTTTGGATGATTATTGTTATCTAAGTTTGTCTAGTTGCAAATGACTGTAATCTCATTGGTCAACTCATAAACATTGATTTAATAGTAATCTATACTAACTTTATTCATCCCATCACATATGTATTCTGGTTGATAAATATAGTCTTTCTTCACCCACCAGTTCAATTATTTATTTGATTATTGAATTTTGAAAGAATTGTTTCATTTGGTTATATATATTTAAGTATCTTGAGTGAGAATCAGTTGTTTAGTTATTCCATTTGATCCAACAAACACAAAAAACCAAAACATACTTTAAGTTACCCGGCTTCTTCAAGCTACAACCTAAGAAGGACTCCTGGAGAGATAACAACATGTTGTCTACATTTGAAATTTATATTTCAAGGCAGTTGGATAGGGAAATGACATGTGGTTGTAGCCACCTTCTGGTTTTAGTCAGAGAACTTAGGGGGTTGTAGCCTCCTTATGGTTGTAGCTAGAGAATTGGGGAGTTGGAGCTTCCCTCAGGTTGTAGCCTGAGAAACTAGGGGGTTGGAGCCTCCTTTTAGTTGTAGCTGGAAAAAAAAGGAAGTTGGTGCTTCCAATGAATGTAATTCTTCAAGACATATAAGAAAAAACATTTTGTGGTTTTCTCCTGCTTTGGGTTTCCACGTAAAAACATTGGTGTACTGTGTATGTGTATGATTGCTCATTTGTTCATTGTTTATTTACTCTGCAATTATTGGTTGATAATGCTACACTGATATAACACTTGCATTATATGGTTAAAATGGATTAAATTTCTTTATTACTGATTCACCCCCCTTGCCTCTCAGTAATCCAACAAAACAATCATACATGATTTTTGTGTTATGCACTTGTTGTAGCATGCAAAAAAAACACCTTCACTTTACAATTTTATTTTTGTAAAGCAATGGTGGTCGTTCCTAATTTTTTCATATATATATATATATATATATATATTGATGATTTTTAAATATTTAAATTTGGATATAGTCCAGTTGTAAATATTTTGTTTTGATTTATTTTTATAAAGTTCTTTAATTGTTTCAATGATTTTCCTCTATAACTTTATTCTATTATGGTTCAATGTATCTTTGATTTGTTCTTTTTCAAAATGTAAAACTTTAGAGGGAAAACATTATTGAAATCTAGTCCTAATTTTGATTTTTGGGCTAATAAATTCATTAAAGGTTACTAAGTTTAGATGATGATTTTCCATGTCAATGCACTCAATATCATTTTATGAAATTTTGCAAACATGACAGTTGAGTTGGATTATTGATGTAGCATGAGGTATCCAGATCCATGGCCAATGTTAATGAGAAAATTTCATATTAATTGGATGAATGGATTCCATATTAATTCAACTTTGAAATATCAAATCTGGATCTAGGGCATAAATAGTGTCAATAGAAATTTATGCTACCTAGATGCCATATTCATTCAACATATCTAGATTTGGGTCTTGGAAAAGTTGGTGGAGTTACGATTATCTAGATACTTGAATCTTGGATTACTTTGTTTCTGATATGTATCTGGATATGGGCCTCAACACATGATACAAAATGATAGAGATAACCAAATTCTAGATTATTGTTTGGTATTTTACATTAGGATATGGGGTGAAACAACTATAAAACATTACTTATTATCTCAGATTCCCAACTACCAAATGAGTTTTATTTGCAATCATATCTGGATCTGGAACCACGTGAGTATATTGAGCCACCAATACACGCATATAGTCATATCTTTGTTCAATATGCCAAATCCATTTCCAATTCATATGCTAGGTTACCCATTGACATGTCATTCTACATGAAATGGTGATTACATATTTTGAGGGTTAATTGATAATAGGATTAAAAACTAAAAAATGACTAAGTGTTTGTTGATCCATATTTTTTATCAGTTTGGTGTTTTCATTTAGCCACTCTTAGGATTTCTCTTACACTTTTCCTTATTTTTCTTTTTTTTTCTTCTCTCATATAAAAAATTTCTAAGCACTTAGTCATTTTTTCAAATGATGTGGAGCGGACCAAAACAAATCTCAAATTCACAAGTTTGTAAGTCCATCGTACCATAGGTCCGCATTCCTGCTATTGACATTTCTTATCTTTTACCTCCAAGTACCTTTTAATTCACTTTCATATTTTATACTTAGTTGTTTTTTGAAAATGCGGATTCAGAGCTGCATAGCATTAATTAAAACTTTTTGAATTCATAGGTCCACAACCCCACACTCACCAACACACTTTGTTTACTTTTCCTTTTCGATTTTCTTTCAATACTTAGTTAAAATTTCCACCAAAATGGATGCATATTCACATACTTCCTCTTAGTCTTTCGCTTGATTTCTCAGGTTCATAAGTCTGCAAGTCCACATCTCTCTTAACACTTAACCATATTTTCAATCCCAATGCAGACTTATTCACCCTTTCCCGAAGTCAAGTTTAGAAGCATTTAGGTCCGAAACTCCACAACTCCACATTTCCATGTTACGCATTTCACACTTAACATACATCATTTTGCACCTTCATACTTAACATTTTCCATCCATCATAATATCACATCACTACTTACCATCATATTTGTTACCCCCCTCCACATCATCCACCACTCGTAAAAGAATAATTTCATTATTAATTCATAACGCATCGATTAAAGGTCACAATAAATCCAAATCTCATGCCAACTAATGAAATTGAAAGCATGATCGACGACTGATCGAGTTACCAAGGTGGTACATGGTATAATTTAATAAAATAAAATATGGAAACCTGTAAGTATTGATAGTAGCGCCACCTTGTAAAAAATCAGAAAAGGATGTTAGGTAAGAATAAGGAAATGTTTTTTGGAGATACATTGAACACAATGGGTCGTGAAGATCAACAATTCTAGTGGTTCAGGGCATATAATTACTACAAGTCTCTTTCTTCGGTCGAAAAGAAAACAAACCTAATATGGACCTCATGAATAGTATTAGTGGGTTGGGTTCCGGTGGTGACTAACATGAAATATATTGTTCAATATTGCATAGAAAAATTCATCTCTGAACGAAGAATAATTCAAATGCAAGGTCATCAACCCATTTCTATGGCTCCTTCAACATTATCTAAAATACTATGACTCCTTGCACCAACTATGTGATTCAAGAGTGAGAAAGATGAAAACAAATTTAAGCATCATAAGGCAGGAAATTTTTTTCTGAGAAATTACTTAGAAGATCCAACATGCAACTTTGGTACCTCCAGAATTGAGGTAAATTCATTAAAATACCCATATAGAGAATTTGCATTATTATTTTCCCACATTATCGGTTTGGAATCTACTATGTTTATATCAATAAATGTTATATATGCTATGAATTATTCCCTACATGAAAAATAAATTATTGATTGGGGTTATCTCATCTCAAGTGAAATATCCTTCCAACTAAATAACCTAAAAAAGACCCAAAAAATTTATATGACTTCTTACCTCATTTTCACCATTGCTTATGGCCATGTTTTTGAAGATTTGCAAAAAGAAAAACATGTTGATTTTAAGTTGGAACTAGTTTATGCATGGTATTTGGTCTTATACATACATAAATCTCGATACAGTTTCTACCCAGTTCATAACAACTTCATTTCATAATTCAAAAAATTAATATTTGGAAAGAGCACATCAAGGTTAACCCTGGAAGCAATGACCTTTCTCTCTAGAAAAGAGGTTTATGAATTGTATGAAGAATTTACTGTAATTTGATTATTTGGTAGTAAGGAAAAGCCTTTCCTTTTACCATTTTATACATCAGATAAACTCTTTGTCAGAGAAATATGCATGCAATACAAGACTTGGGTCCACTTCTTCCATGAGAAGAGGAAAAAGCAATTTATGTCATACAATTGTCTTAGTTTGATGGACAGTTGGTATGGATTGTTGGTTTTCATTGATGTCAACCATTGGAGAGTGATATTTTAGATTGATTTCAACCCTTAGTGATTGATGTCAACCCTTGGAGAAAGTCCGGTAGTGAATTCTGGTACCATGAAGTTTTGGGTAATGGAGCCAATTTTGTTTGATGTATAATGGTATGCATTTTAATATATTTGAAGGTAATACTATTCTATATGGGTAGTACATGTCATTCCATTTCTGGTGGTATGTGTAACATCACATAACTCCTCACGATTAGAGATTTATGGTCATGTGAAGTTGGAGAACCTAGGTTTGGGTAATGGACCCACGTTTGTTTGATGTATAATGGTATGCGTTTTGATATATTTGCAGGTAATACTATTCTATATGGATAGTACATGTCATGCCATTTCTGGTGGTATGTGGAACATCACATAACTCCTCACAGTTTGAGAGTTATGGCCTTACGAATTTGGAGGACCCTCATATGTTGGCGTGAAGCCCCAAAAGGTAAAAGAAGTCAAAGTGATTGAAAAGAAGAAATTGTTTAAATAATAAAGTGAAGTGACAAAGTCAAAGAGGATTTTTTAAATAATAAAGTGAAGTGACAAAATCAAAGAGGATTATTTAAATAATAAAGTGAAGTGACAATGTCACGGAGGATTATTTAAATAATAAAGTAAATGGAGAACTTTCTAATTATGGAAAGTGGTTATAAGAAGATTAAATCTAAAATGAGGAAAATGGGTTAAGTGGCCAAGTGTATATTGGATACATGGACAAGTGGAAAACTGGGAAAATTTGGACATAGGTGACTATGTGGACAAAATGGCCTAGAATATCCTTCTAAGGAAGCTACTTGGAGAGTATAAATAAGAGGCAAGGCTCTCTCATTTTAATAACACTTGAGAATATTGAATATATACAAGTGACTGAGGTAACCAAAGGATATCTAAGCCTAATTTCAGAGGGAAGGTGAAGTAAAGAAGGCCAAAATTCAAGGGAGGATAAGTTATTTTGATGATGCTTTCTAAGGTATGTTATTTACAGGTCATCTCACCATTTTCACAATAACATTTTTTCTAGAATGATTCAGAACATGAAATTGGGATGCCATTGAGGAAACATATCCAAATAGTCGTGGTACAAATTTCATCTTGTGGCTAGTCCTAAAACTAGTCTAAAACAGATGTTTCGGGTAAAAACATCATAACTTCTTCATAACAGATCCAAATTCAGTAAGACCACATGTGTTGGTTATAGTACAGTCTATAGTATTTTGTTTAAAATTTTAGTATCCATAAAACAAATATTTCATGTGGGGCATGATCTACAAGTTCGCTCTCTAGAATAATCCAAAATTCAACAAGGTATGTCATTTTTGCTATAACTCCTTTTCTGAGAGGTTCCAAGTAGTGACACCTAGAGGAATTGCATAAAACACACTGAAGAACAATGTGTACTATTTTTAGATATTTATTCATTATAGGTACATAGTTATGATAATTTCAAGTTAGGGTTGTTGACTAATCCAAAACTAGTCATGTGAGACTAAAGTAAAGTTTGATGAAAATGCTAGTCTCTTGTTGTTAAAGTTAAGGAAGGTTTGCATGTATGTGATCATATACACCAATTCTATTACAATGTTACAAATCAGATTTGGATGATGAAATTTATGAGGGCCTTTGGTTGAAGTACATGTTGGGTACATGGTTGAGACAAGTAGTTGATGAGTTGGCACATACATGAGGTGTATAGTTGATGATGTTGGTACATCTTTATGAGTCATAGTTGATGAGTAGTTGATACATGATTGGTACATACTTGGTACATGGTTAGAGGCACTTGTTAGTAGTATTATTGACACATGGTTTATGAATGATGTAGCATACTTGTATTGGTATATTATTAGAAGAACATATTGATCTTGGTTATGATTATGAGTTGTTGTTTTATGCTTGGTTGATGCAGATATTTGAGAGTTTTCTTGGAGATTGATCTTGGTGAGTAGATCTGATTTGGTTGTTAAGATTGATGATACAAGTTGTTGTGATAGGTTTTTTGGACATGTTTTTGTGACATGTTATTCATACAGGTTTGGTGCATGGTTGATGCACTTATTCATGGTACAGATTGAGGTATAGGTTGGTGCATGGTTGATGCACTTGTTTATGGTACAAGTTGATTACAGGTTGGTGCATGGTTGATGCACTTGTTTATGGTACATGTTGATTATAGGTTGAGGTACAGGTTGATGTATGGTTGATGCATGGTTCATGTTATTGGTACAGGTTGTTTGGTGCAGGTTGATTGGTACATGTTTACAACAGTATATCTCATAGTGATAGTGTGACATAGGTTCCATCATTCTACTTATATACTAGGATTGTTGGACGGGGCAAGGATAGGTGGTTGTATCCACCTTTCGGTTGTACCTAGAGGACATAGGGGGTTGTAGCCTCCTTCTGGTTGTAGCGAGAGAATTGGGGAGTTGGAGCTTCCCTCAGGTTGTAGCTTGAGAAACTAGGGGGTTGGAGCCTTCTCCCAGTTGCAGCTAGAAAACAAAGGAAGTTGGTGCTTCCAATGAATGTGATTCTTAAAGACATATAAGAAAAAACATTCTATGGTTTTCTCCCACTTTGGGTTTCCATGTAAAACACTGGTGTACTGTGTATGTGTGTGATTGCTCATTTGTTCATTGTTTATTTACTCTGCAACTATTGGATGATAATGCTACATTGATATAACACTTGCATTTTATGGTGAAAAGGGATTATATTGCTCTATCATTGATTCACCCCCCCTCTCAGTAATCCAACTATTTATACCCCTACCATGGAAAATTGGGAATTGCATTGTTAAGAACATAACTCACCTTAATGAATTGGTGGGACGTGATGAACATATGGGTTTGAGGGAAGAAAAATTTGTTGAAGGTTTTGATCCAAAAAATAAATTTACTACACATATTCAGTTAGTTGGGTATTATTCACACTTCATCATAATTGAACAGTTTAAAGAGGGTGGCAGAGACAACTTTGATCTCCAGGAATTAGGGGCCTACCAAATTTCAAATGATATAAGAGAATTAAACAACAAAAATGAAATAAACAAACAATGGCCAAGAAACAACAAATAAAAACCCCAAATCACCAACAACATCCCAAAGAAGCACTCCATCGAGAATGAAGAGTAGAGCTAGTGGAATGGATACTAGAAAAAACATTGGTTGGGGGGTCAGGTGATGGTGGAGATAAATAACCATCTAGGAAAAGTCTCTAAAAAAAGCATATTTCATACACTCCTATAATAATAAAAATAAATATATCATCAACAAATTTAAATGCACCAGAAGTCTAGGAAAGTCCCCATGCAATGGAGATGGATGAGCTCATTGAAGAACCTGGTTGGTGTGTGCAGAGGTTTTTAGAAACAAGAGAAATTGTTAATTCTATGATGTCCTAGGATCCTAAAATATTTGAAGAGGAATCTGTCACTCTGCACCACGTGGAATAAAATAGTGAAACTAAGAAATTCTTGTTGGAAAAAGTTAATACCAATAATAAAAAGGCATCAGAATGATGGAAATATTCAATTGATTTGGATGGAGTAGCACCATACAAAATTGAAAATTTTCATGGGGCTACTAGAGATGCATTAATACAATCAATTGATAACATGGAAAAAGAGAATTCAGAATTAAAGAAGAGGATAATTGAGTTAGAAATTTCTTTGGTACCAAGACCATTGTATCCAAAACCTTTGAGTTCAATTCAACCTACACTTGAATTTGAGGATATCCCAGAAAGCAATACAAAATACATAGGCTGATCAAGCTTATTGCAAGTTGTAAGAAAATATGTCGGAGATACAATACAAAAGAGGATTGACATAATTCAAGAGAGTTGGGAGCTTTCCCAAAGTATTTCTAGCTTTTCATCCAGAATACATAATTTTAATGAATACTTGAAAAAGGATTTGGAAAATGATGAAGGAGTTTTTAAGGAAGCTGTAAACACATTTTCAACCAAAGTCTCAAGATTAAATTAAGCTCAAATGAAGGAAAAAAACTTCCCTCACCTTACCATATGAAACATATTAATGCATGTTATCTAAGGAGAATCAAATAATTAAGAGAAATGATAAATGAAACTTATGTCTTACAGAATGAAAAAAAGTGGTTTATTTCTTAAACACATTATACTTACTAAAGAATTAGATGGTCCCAATTTATTGATGGATACCATGATCCTAACCAAACAATCCTTAATGGGACAACTTTATGCACTACAAGTTTCTTGGGCTAATGAATTTACAGAAACTATAGAGTTTTCTTAAGATGAAGTTGAAAAATGGTTAGTTTGGTATATCAACATGAATGATGAAGTGGATGACACATTGCATCAATCATATATATATTTGAGGGAATTTAAAAATCAGTTGTTTGAAATCAAAACTAAACATGAAATTACCATGGCACCCTTAAGAGAGTACATTGAGGAATAGTTGAAAAGGAGTTAATCAAAATTACCAAACCATACAATCAAGAAACAGTTACAATGGTTGTACCACCTCAACCACAACATACACCTATAAAAGAGGCAACTGCAAGTAATTAAAGGTTATGAGATCTCTCCATCATAGTGAGTCGAACATTGACTTTACCATTTCATTTCTCCCTACGTCCATTTATGCTATAACCATTTTTCATATTTCCTTTTTCTTCTTGATATTCTATGGATTTAGAATGATTCTTGGTTTTCCTTATTTTATCTTCTATGGATATGGTCCACATGATCCCTATCCCTGTCCTCTTTTAAGGGCGAATGCATTTTATTTTCTTTAAAGACATTTACCTTTGTATTTAAAGACTCATTATTATTTTGAGACTCCAAGAGATTTGTTGGCATAGGGGTAGACCCAGGGTTCAAATCTTAACAAAACACCAACAAAACCCTGACTACCGACCCTTTTGGCAACACCTGCGAAGTAGGAGAAGTCTCACCTGAGGTAGAAGCAGGGGGGGTTATAGGATGCAGGTGTCTATAACCAGGATAGAACATAGATCTGTGATAAGGGCACTTTGTAGAATATTCTTTAAACACTTAGGAAGTGACATGCATTAGTTTATTAACCCTATTAACACCACAACACATAATCAGAGACATATCAGCGCATTAACAACAAATGATTATATATCCTGATCACTTAGCACTTAGCACCACGAGTTATATCTAGTATTCATTTACCCCTTAACATAAGAAAAGTATTTAAAAAACAACATATATATTCATTCCACATCATAATCTAAGAACTAAGAAAAAACATAACATAGATACCATTGCACAAAGCAAACCATGAGACACCAAATATACGTGGTTCACCCCAGAGTGGGGCTACACCCACAAACTGCTTCGCCTCTTTATTATTTTCCAAATATTACATCCATTCACCCCTATGCACTAAGCCACAGAGCTGAGATTTGCACAAGACAGGAGATCCATGCACTAAGCAATAGATCCTCCTTCTTTAATTCCAAAAAATATTTCAATTACACAGAGCCACAATCTCTTAAAACACCTAGCACCTGTTACAAAATCACAGTCGAGAACAAATCATTGACCACATGCACTCCTTTTCACACAAATCACTCTGCACTTCTACTTCTACCCTACATTCTTCTCTATTTATACTTTACAAACCCTTACAATAAGGTCTAAGCATGGGGAAAATCCATGGGTTGACATCCCATAAACCCATTAAAAAACCCCAAGGGACCCCTTATTGGGTCTACCTAACCTTCAAAATAGGTGAGATACGTGATATCAGCTCCTCCTGGGTGATCCTTGTTCGACCAACGTGTCAAAGTCCAAAAGTGGGCCAAAGCTGACCAAATTTTCCTCAAAACTTGGTTGAGGGCTAACATGCCCCCAAAACTCACATGTGACTCATCCCGAGTCACTTAGGTTAGGACAATGTTTCTTCGAAAGCCTCAAGCTTAATTCAATCTATCTTGACTTGTTGCCTTACCTGAGCCTCATACTCAGGGAGCTCTTGGAATGTTTGCTCTGTAATAAGACCTTCCAGGCGTTGTTCTATTGTTGCAACTACTTAATCTAATTGTGAGCCCTGGCCATCGATCGCCTCGAACACCTTACAGGATTCATTCTGCACATGTTGTAACTTCTGTGTTACTTCCATCACCTTACCCTAGAGGGAAGTGATCTATTGTTGTAGTGTGCGCTTGTCCTAAGATCTCTTCATCCTTTCCACTGCTGTGAGTAGCTTCATATATGCCTACAACGGAAATGCCTTTTGTTGTGCCTCTTGTAACTGTGCTTCTAGTTTCTTTAGCTCTGGATCCTCGGAGAGGCATTCATATGTCTAATATCCTCTGTCACTCAACTGTTTACATGCCAAGGTGAGGGATCTTATACTTGATATTGTGTTTTTGGCAAAATCATCCCGTTGGTCACACACCTCCTTCGGGGTGTTCGACATTGTTTGGGCCTCCAATTCAGTTATCCTAGCATGAAGCTATAGAAGGGTCTCTACGAGCTTCACTACTTGAGCTTTGACAGAATCTTGCTCCTCCTATGCCAAGCCTGGCACAGAGCAACATGATTTACTTATTGCTTCTTTGACCACAACCTGTTCTGAGAGAAACTTCTCTTTTTCCCTCTGTAGCTGGTCTTTTTCCTCTTGAAACTTCACCTAAAGATTTTCTTTGTCTCTTTCATGGGAAACTACATTGTCCTACGTTACTCGTAATTTTTTTTTTTTGTGTGTCTGGAGGAATCAACAACTAGTTGGGCACCTGCTCGCGTTACACATGGCCGTGTTATCCAACCGCTACCACTATAACCTCCAGGTGTGCCCATGATGCCCCTTACGTGACACACAAGGTAAGCCAGGGGAATTGAACTCAAAACCTCATGGAACTTCATTTTCACGGCACTTGCCAATTGAGCTGCCCCCCCGAGGGCTTGTTGCTCGTAATTTTACTAGCACTTCGTCTTTCTCCTTTTGCAAGGCTTCTGTAGATTTCTCCTTCTCTTCCTAAACTCTCTGGAACCAAGCTTTTATCGCATCCACAATCCTTCTTAACTAGGCTAGTTCGTCCCCCAATTCTACAGTCTATGATGAGGAAGGGGTAGACGACACAGTAGGTACTGTGCAGGCCAAGCGAACAACCTGTTGTACTTCCTTCAATTCTCTATCAATCCTTCTGTATAACTCCTCTTGTTTCTCTCTGTATCTCTGCAACATGTCATCATAGGCATCCTCCATAGCTCCATGGACCAAACTAATGTCATCGTCAGTGAGACTGGCTTCCAACTATGGCTTATTGGCGCACATTTTCTTCCTTGCTGAGGGTTTCTTTGGAGAAACTTTTCTCTTTTGCAGAGTCATTGTCCCAACAGGGCAATATTTAGGTGGTGTAGATTTGCCTCCTCCTTGTTATTCTTCTCCTTCATCTCCTCCTCCCTATAATTCTGATTCGTTTTCTCCTCCTCCTGGCGAGCCACACCCGTTATCTCCGAAAGTTTTGTCCTCGTCGTCACTCTCTATGTTCTGGACTTCATCCTACTTTTTCTGTTTCTTCATCCCACTGGACTGTCTGACATTTTCAACTCGTGTAACTATATAGCTTCTTATGATGTTAGTGTCGGATAACTCTGCATCGGTGAAAGGTATAAGAAATTCCTCTGGCCATTTCATTGTAATCTTATCCATATTTTCATCTGTCATCTTGTAGTGTGACTAAAATTCTTCATGGTGCTCATCTCTTCACGCGATGATGTAAATGAAGTGGTGATCAGCATGAAAATTCACTATGGGTCGATACTGGTGTAGGGTACATGGTGTCATACATGGGAATGCTTCAATGGAGACATTTAACAACTGATAATATCTGTGAAACACGACATTAGACTGCCACTGCTTCTTCATGTCATTGGTATACCATAGGGTGGAAAACGGAGCGTCCAGGGGCTCTGTAGATTTGATCTCTGGGAAAGTGGCTCCTTCAAGAATATTCCAAGCCATAAATGTAATCAAGATGATCAACCAACTATAATTAAATGCATATCCCAAGTCCTGGTCTTCGCGACAATCCTTTTCTAATTCGTTGACGAGGTAGTTTTTCCAGTTCATCTGCATGCCCTCCACACACTTTCTTGCAAGGTCCACCATGAACTCAGTGACATGTGTGGGGTGGTTATTCCTCACTATATTTCCAGCTAAGAGTTGACAAGAAAGGCACACTACACCATCCTGTATAAAGGCTACCTTGTAACTTTGCTTTCCTTTTTCTACCTCTCCATAGGATTATTTGATGTGTTGTGCTAAAGAATGGTCTGAGGCCTTCCCTAAATAAAAAATTTAGGGGTCAGGACCCTTCACACTTAAAAATTTGATCCGATGGATCAACGTCGAATCCACAGTAATCCTTCTGTTGAGCCATAGATATCCGTCATGATAGAACGACAGAAGGAGTTTAACGCAAGCATTAACCTCCTGGTGGTGGCCAAAATGTAGGATCTTCATTACATTCAATACAGTTGACTGCGCCAACCCTTGAATCCATGGTTGCGAGACAAGGCAAGGTTTCTTTCTAGTTGTCTTTGTTAAATAGCGGTGAGGGGATAACATGGCATAGTTCTTTAGGTATCCTAAGTTGAAGTCACTGTGCTTCAACAACGAGATCTATCCTAACTGACTCCCGACTATGAGAATTCCTTTCAGAATGTATGCACTGAAAATGGAGTACTCAAAATCTTGATGGATACTATCATGTTTAACAACACCAGCTAGAGGCAGAACATACTTAGGCAGGATCGACGGGATTTGCTTCGTGTTAGCCAAATCATCGTGATGCTTACTTCATTGTTTAGTTTCGGGGTAGATGCAGGTGGAATGACATCCAGTCGAAGAGGAAGTCTATAGTCCCCTAGTTGACGATGCCTAGATACCTTCAATTATAGGTCTGTCGGCCATGATCCTCTTAAGAAATTCCTCGATAGACTTCTCCAACTCGCTGGGTTCACCTTGACATTCTAGCTTTTAAAAAACCACAGGTAGACAAACAGACAGGTGGGTTATACTTCCAATAATGAAAGACAAATCAGTTCGACACTTGGACAATTCTCTGCTTATCTCAGTCAGCCACGGGTAGCAAAAAGTGGTCCCTGTGAAACGACCGACGAGTTAAATAACCGGGGTGGTCATGACAGATCTTCAAACATACAAGAAACTTCTTCCATTAATGTAAATCTATCCATTATGGCATGGTATCAATGTCCAAAAGTAGTCCATAATCCCATAAATTCATTTTATGACCATTCTAGAGCATCATTCTAATGGTCAAGGCACCTCCAATGGTCATATAACTTCGCCAGGGCAAAGTCCAAATCTGTGCCGACCTGTTGTTCCAGCGAGGATCAAATCTTGTGAACCTGCCTCCTGCAAGGTTCTATTCTGCATATTCTTAACTTCTTTTAGCTTTTCCAACTTAGCCTTCTTTTTATTGAGCTTCCTTTCCTTCTTTCCTGTGATCTGAGTCTCTTTAACTATTTATGGAATCCTCTTTTCATTTTTATTCTTATCTTCCCCTAGCATAGTGGCTTCGCATTGTTGAGGTAACCTCAAAGATTTTGAAGTTAATATCCCTTTTCTTAACATTTCCTGAGTGGGCATACTTATTTCTTGGATAGATAGGTTCTTCGAACCTTCTTTCATTCTTTCAACCTTGATGGTTAATTATGTTGCTTGTTGTCCCTTTTGCGTTGTTACTTTTCTTTATTTCTTTGACTTATCCTCTCGTTCTTCTGTTAGTCAGTTTATTTTCCTAGCTATGAAATTCCTTAATGATTGATTTTTATCTTCTGTAGCTCCTCTACTTTCCTTCTAATCTGTTCCTTCTCAATCCAAGTCTTAACTAAAAAAAGTGGGAAAGGGATGTTTTCCCCAACAAACCTAATGACTTCAAATTCTCCTCCAGTCGATGTTCCATGAACAATAATAGGTACAATAGTTACTCTTCAACATAAATTTATCATATTTCCTTTAAACAATCCTATCCTTCCTAAAGAAGGTACCACAATAGGTTTTCCCAAAATTTCTCAAGTTTCTTCTGTCATAATATTCACTTGTGTTTCTTCATCCAGGACTATAAGGTCTATGTTGAAGTCTTCTATTCTTTCACTTATGCGTTGTTTTGCTTTCAGGATTTCTGGTAAATTGATATCTTTATGAGCATCCATCATTTCTTTCAACTGCAATAATGTAGTCTGAACTTCCTCTTACCCTTTCTCTTTATGAATTTCTAACATGCCCCTAGTCTCTTGACTTTTTTCATAGTTTTCTTGTCTTATGCCTACTCTTTCAACGTTAGCAATAATCCTTGGACAATCCTCAACCTCATGACCAACAACCTTACAACAAAGACAATTAGGGCCTACTCTAGGACATTCCTTAGCAAGATGTCCCAGTCTTCTACAATTATAACACAAATTCAATCCTCTTTTTCTCTTAAATGTTCCCCAATCTTTTCTGTACTATGTACTTCCCTTAGGATCATAGTGCTGGACCTGCAATCTGCAAAAACAAATTCTAGGTTCCTACATCCACTTATTAGTCCAAAAACTCTTTATATGCATAGGAATAACAAATATTTCTTCATTTCTAGTAAATTTACTCAAATCAACTCTTTCTTTTTGTTGGAAACACCTACCACACTTAGAGGTGGGGGTGAATGAGTGTGGGGCTCTTTTTACAAAAAAATTCCTCTTCAACTTCCCTCTTACACAAAACTCATTAGTTAACATTCAATTTTTACGCATTACTCATTGTTTTCATTTATAACCAATTAGATGTGAACATATATTAGCAACATAAATCATTAATAAGTCATTACCACAAGGAACACAAAGAACACAAGATGTATGTACAATTTTCTTTTTATTATGGACTACAATCCTTGGTTTTTTTTTAGCAACAACTGAATAGAGTACAAATCTAAAAGAGAACCAACTCTATAATGCAAGAATCAGCTTACACCCTCAACACCAACTGAGATGAGGCAACAATCCTCAATATATATCAATCTGCAACAGGTACACTACCTGTCAGTAGTGAAGCTCGTGTGTATACACACCTTGGCTCACTACAACCCACGTATGTACGTGACCAATATATACATCAATCTACGTGTGCCTTCTAAGCTATTAGGGTTTATCCTTTTCATCACATACTCAGATCTTCTGCAACCTACAAGTAAAATTTCTTCTGTCTTCCACTGTTCAACCTGAATGACAACCATTCACAACACATCCAAGCTTTCCAATAGCTTACTCATGCTCCAGAATGAATCAATATGAATGCTAACTCAATCATGTATAAGAAAATAGTATACCATAGAAATCATATCACAACTGAATCACAAGAGTACTGTTCACTCCATCAACCAACGTAAACCACATCACATCAGCCATATCAAGAATTCCCTAAGCATTCACAACACAACAAGCAATACTATCCATCAAGACAATAATGTACCCATACCAGTGTCTTAGTGACATATCTGAGCTCATGGAATGCAGATCTGGAACTTGCTTCAGTGTTCAACAACCATTCATCAACTCAAACACAAATATCCATGATTTTATCCACTATATGTGCCCTGTCCTCATACATCCCATGTATGTACACGCCCTAACCCATTACAACCCATGTATACCTCAGAAACTACGGTTTTTGAAGCTCCGAGTATTTTGTCTTCAAGATCTTTGATATTGCTGAAACTTTGATGCGTCCATGAGATCCTCCTCATGCCCTCTTTCTCAGAATATATCTTCAATCATGCTCAAGAGATCCACAACAAAGATGCTCTCACAAGAAGCTCTCCATCAATACTCCAAAAGATAATATCACTAGAAGCTCTCCATTGATCCACTAAAAAGGATTTTTTACAGGAGACCATTGCTCTCTTATTTATACTTTCATCCTCTAGGTCACTTAACCCATTTATAGGTCACTTAACCTATTTTCCTTATTTTAGGGTTAACCACTTTCCATAAATAGAAAGTTCTCCAATACTTTATCATTTAAATATTCCTTATTGATTTTGTCACTTCTCTTTATTATTTAAATAATTCACCTTGACTTTTCCACTTTACTTTATCATTTAAATAATGATTTCTTCTTTTAAGGCACTTTGACTTCTTTGTCCTTATGGGGCTTCAAGCCATCACATGGAGGTCCTTCAACTTTGTAAGGCCATAACTCTCAAACCATGATGAGTTATGTGACGTTCCACATACCACCGGAAATGGCATGACAAGAACTATCCATCTAAGATTGTTTCACCAACAAATTCATTGATATTATTCTCTTTATTCCACATACAAGCATGGGTTCTCTAAACCATAACTCAACTGCAAAGCATCTTCCATTGAGGGATTTCACCATAAGGGGACCACTTTGGAGTTCATCCATTTGTATCGTGACAAGAAAATAATGAGTCATCTTTACATCAAACAAACTATGCATCATATATCAAAGAATCCATCTTCATCATTGGTTTCCACTTGACATGTATCATTCTCATCAAGGAAAATACATATACATTGTTCATCAATCATCAATCAATTAAGCCTATCAATCAATCCATTGACATCAATCAATCAAACCATTTTCATCAATGACAACATGATCCAACACTTTCAACTGTGCCCTAGCCTTCAGACTAGAAAAAAATCTATTAAACATACTTGAATTCATCCTTTCGAAATAAAAATTTCCACTTATCTTTCTCTTAACAAAGCACAAATCTTGCTTCTTTTAGGATCTTAGCTCTTTTATTTAGAACAACTTACTTCCTTGGCACTAATATTCGCAAGTCAAGTAGAGTACTATGCACTTGAGTAGTATATCTATGCACATAGCTTCTCTTTTTCTTTCGTTTAGTTCCCAACAATCACAGTTTCAAGTCCCGTCAATGGAACCATTTGTTGGCACAGGGGCAGACCTAGGGTTGAATTCTTAACAACACACCAACAAAACCTTGACTACCAGCCCTTTAGGAAACACCTACGAAGTAGGCAAAGTCTCACCCGAGGTAGAAGAAGGGGGGGTTACAGGACATAGGTGTCTGTAACCCGGTTGGGACATAGATCTGTGATAATGGAACTTCACGGAATATTCTGCAAATGCTTAGGAAGTGACATGCATTAGTTTTTTAACCCTATTAACACTACAACGCATAATTAGAGACAGATCGACGCAATAACAACAAATTATTATATATCTTGAGAACTTAACATTTAGCACTTAGAACCATGATTTAGATCTAGCATTCATTTACCCCTTAACATGAGCAAAGTATTTAAACAACAACATATATATTCATTACACATCATAATCTAAACACTAAGAAAAAACATAACAGATATAACATTGCACAAAGAAAACCATGAGACACCAAATATATGTGGTTCACCACAGGGTGGGGCTATGTCCACAAATCGCTTCGCCTCTTTATTATTCACCAAATATTACATCCATTCACCCATGTGCACTAAGCCATAGAGCCAACCTTTGCACAAGATAGGAGATCCGCGCACTAAGCACTATATCCTCCTTCTTTACTTCCCAAAAATAAGTTAATTACACAGAGCCAGAATCTTTTACAACACCTAACACCTGTTACAAAATCATAATCGAGCACAAAGCCTCGACCACATACACTCCTTTTCGCACAAATCACTCTGCACTTCTTATTCTACCCTACATTCTTCTCTATTTATAATTTACAAACCCTTACAATAACGCCTAAGAATGGGGAAAATCCATGGGCCAACATCCCATAAACTCTTTACAAAACCCTAAGGGACCCCTTATTGGGTTCACCTAGCCCTCAAAATAGGTAAGATCCGTGATCTCATTTCCGCCTGGGCACTCCTTCTTCGACCAACGTGTCGAAGTCCAAAAGTGGGCCAAATCTGATCAAATTTTCCTCAAAACTTGGTTGAGGGACAACAAGAGCTACTTGGGATATTACATTACTGTATTGTCAAATAATTTGATCTGAATCTTGAGTTTCCAAATTTTTTATCCATCATAATATTTTTGGTGCTTTATGGAATGATAATTTAAAGTTCTCTTCTAATTGTGGTCCATTTTTTGTTCTCTCTATCCGTGAATAGTTTTCAATGTTTTGATGAATTATGTGATGGATATATCGGTCCCTTATATTGTGTGTGGATCTTATCTATTTATGTTGTAAATATTATACATATGAGTTTTTTTTAAAACACATGGTCCCCAATATTAGGTGTTGTTTTTCCTTGAATGCGAATGCAAATAATAATTTTTGTCCTTCTCAAACTCCATTTTATTTTATTTTATTTTTACGGAATTATAAGAACAAGAGGAATGCCACCTCTCTAAAAATGTAGGAGGATTCATATCCTTGTGAGGTTTATATTTCACTATTAAATTTGAACGTTTTTGCGATGAAGTAGAGATGAATTTTCGTCGACATAGAGTCGTTTTTGCAACCAAGATGATTTTTTTTTCGTCGAAATTCATTCATCGGTCTAGAAGCCACACATGGATCTTCATTGGTCTAGCGACCAGAAAAAGAAGGCTATTCACAATAGGGAAAATTTCGTCTAGTGACGAATGTTAGTCAGTCAAAAGACTAATATTAGTCGCAAGAGTGACCAAGACAACCCTGGCAAACTTAGTCAATAAACCACTATGAGTCGCTAGAACGATGAATATTAGTCGCTAGAGTGAACAAACCATCAGTTAAAAAGGTCAAAAGAAGGAGGATCAGTTAGTTGCTAGAATGACCAAGTGACCTAGTTTGCTCACTCTCTTGGCAATACAAGTGACTAACACGTTGGTCACTCTAGCGACTGACACGTTGGTCTCTCTAGCGACTAACGTTGATGTTTGCGACCAATTGGAAATACTAGTGACGAACACATTGGTCGCTCTAGCGACTAACACACTGGTCTCTCTAGCGACTAACACATTGATGTTTGTGACCAATTAGCAATACTAGAGATGAACAGGTTAGTTGCTAAAGAGACCAATATTGGTTTTTTTTTTTTTTTTAATTTATGCCATTCACACAGGATCTTAACTAAATTTGATAACAGGTATTTAAGTGTGTCCAATCATGATGGTCATGTAATTTTATGATCTTAACTAAACCTTGATTTCAAAATGGGGTGGATGATACGGTGGAACCATGTGAAAGGAGAACTTGATCAAACAACGCAATAAATCAAACAAATTGACAATATTGGAGTTGATAGAGTGAATACCATGTTTGAGGAACTCAATGTGTAGGTCTTCCTCATATGTGTTGGATTACTGAGAGGGGAATCAGTGATAGCGTAATTATAATCTTTTTTCTTCAAATGTTATATCAATGTAGAATTATTATCCAATAATCAGCAGTAAGAAATAAACAATCACACACATACACAGTACACTAGTGTTTTATGTGGAAACCCAAATCGGGAGAAAACCACATAATTTTTTTTCTTATATGTCTTGAAGAATTACATTCATTGGAAGCACCAACTTCCTTTGTTTTTCAGATGCAATTGGAAGGAGGCTCCAACCCCCTAGTTTCTCGGGCTACAACCCAAGGGAATCTCCAACTCCCCAATTCTTTAGCTACAACCAGAAGGAGGCTACAACCCTCAATGTTCTCTAGCTACAACTGGAAGGTGGCTACAACCACCTGTCCTTACCCCATCCTGCCATCCTAAAGTAGAATTAGAATGATCTTACCACTGTCACACTATCACTGTGAGATATACCAATGTAAACATGTACCAATAAATCTGAACCATGCATCAACCATGCATCAACTTGTACCTCAACCTGTAATCAACTTGTACCATAAACAAGTGCATCAACCATGCACCAACCTGTAATCAACATGTACCATAAGAAAGTGTAACCAACCGTGTACCAAGTATGTACCAATCATGTGTCAACTACTTATCAACTATGACTCATCAATATGTACCAACATCATCAACTACTTGTCTCAACCATGTACTCAACATGTACCACAACCAAAATCCCTCATCAATTTCATCATACAAATATGATTTATAGCTCTGTAATAGACCTGGTGTATATGATCACATTCCTACAAACCTTCCTTAACTTTAAAAACAAGAGACTAGTATTTTCATCAAACTTTTCTTTAGTCTCACATGCCTAGTTTTGGATTAGTCAACAACCCTAACTTGAAGTAATCATAACTTTGAACCTGTAATGTATAAAGATATGAAACTGATACACAATGTTCTTCAGTATTGTTTGTGCAATTCCTCCAAGTTTCACTACTTAGAACCTCTCATAAAAAGAATTATAGAAAAAATGGCATGCCTTGCTGAATTTTGGCTTATTCTAGAGAGAGACCTTGTAGAGCATGCCCCAAACAAAATGTTTGATGAATTGATTTGAAACTATTACAAAGAATACTAAAGGCTGTACCCTAACCAAAACATTTTGTCTCACTGAATTTGGATCTTTTATGAATAAATTATGATGTTTTTACCCGAAACACCTGATTTTGACTAGTTTCAGGACTGACCACAAACCCTATTTTCCACGGAGTGTAACTCCCAAAATACAAAGACCCACAAGCTGAATTTTTTACCACAAATACTTGGATATTTTTTCTCACTTTCATAGAAATTTCACAGTCTGAATCATTATAGAAAAAAAATTATAGTGAAAATGGTGAGATGACATGTAAATAACATACCTTAGAAAGCACCATCAAAAGAATTTATCCTTCCTTGCATTTTGGCCTTCTTTTCTTCACCTTCACTCAGAATTCCAGTTTACATATCCTTGGTTACCTCAGACACATATATATATTCAATATTCTCAAGTGTGATTCAAATGAGAGAGCCTTGCCTCTTATTTATACTCTCCAAGTAGCTTCCTTAAAAACATCTTCTAGGTCACTTGCCCACTTTCCTTATTTTAGAGTTGGGTCCACTTCTAATTTATTCATTAAATTTATTATTGAAATAATTTATTTTGTATTCACTTTGAATTATAATACACTCATCACTTCACTTTATTATTTACCTTTTAAAATCTCTTAAACCACTTTGATTACTTTGACCTT
>ML792160.1:518796-533731 GCA_009831015.1 Picea engelmannii | reverse complement strand
TTATTATTTACCTTTTAAAATCTCTTAAACCACTTTGATTACTTTGACCTTTTGGGGCTTCTAGATGACATATGAGGGTCCTCCAACTTCGTAAGGCCATAACTCTCAAACCATGATGAGTTATGTGACATTCTACATACCACTAGAAATGGCATGACATGTACTATCCATATAGAATAGTATTATCTGAAAATATTTCATAACACATACTGTTACCCATCAAACAAACTTGGGTCCATTACCCAAACCTGGGGTCTCCAACTTCTCATGGCCATAACTCTCTAACTGTGAGGAAATATGTGACGTTCCACATACCACTAGAAATGACATGACAAGCACTATTGATCTAGGATATTTTTCCTAACAAATTCACTTTCCTTCATCTCATTATTCCATAATTAAGCATGGGTTCTCTTACTCCACAAAACATCTTTTCGTGAGGGCTTTCACCATAAGGGGACCACTTTGGAGTTCATCCATATTTACTTCTTATCAACCATGAAAAAACAATAATGAGTCATATTTACATCAAACAATATTGGGTCCATTACCTAAACCTTTTTTCTACGGGGCTTTCTTCAAGGTTTGACATCAATGACAACCAACCTTAATCAACAATATGTAACTCTATTGTTATTGATCATGTGAACAACTCTCTTTATGTCTCCAAAAGAAAATATGTGACATGAGGTAGGGGTATGGGAAATTTGCATTGAGGATTGTATAGGAACATGACAAAGGGATGGAGAGGAAGGGCTATGGGAAATTTGGATTGAGGATTGTATAGGAACATGATAAAGGGATGGAGCAAGGGATAAAATGAATTAATGATATATATCTTGTGGGAGGGAAACCTGTCTAGGTAAAAGGGTGCACCAGAAGACTCTATGTCAATTGTAGAGGGATTCAAGAAGCTCATGTCTCCTAATGGAAACAAAACCATATTTTTTTATGATAGAGGAGATGCTAGCAATATTTCTAAAGGTGAGAAATAGAGAAAGGGACATGCTAAAGAGACTCTTATTAGCTGTTACAAATGAATTGGTGACCATTGATCTTAGAAATCATATGAACTAAATTTATTGTACATTTGTCAATTTTAGAGGAAGGCATACAAACAAAGAACATTGTTAATTTCGAATCAAATCCCTTCAAATAGGAAAATTGGTAAAAATAACATGTAAATAGGAAAGCATAAATATTAATACAAAGGCATACAAACAAATAACATTGTTAATTTTAGATCTAGTCCCTTCAAATAGGAAAATGAAGATGTAGATAGGAAAGTGTAAAGATTAATAATAAAATGGTGATAGGAAAGTACATGGATTGATGATAGAATTTTCTAGCACCCTTGTAAAATCAGGGACATAAACATGCCTTTAGCTAAGCATTCATCTTGGGGTCATAATTCTTCTTTAAGGTAATGTTAGAAGGTGAGTTAAGGGGATAAAAGTGAAACACTCCTTTGTTGGGAAGAATACATACATGGATATGCACCGAAGTCCACTGTCGGAATATTTAATTGTGAATGAAGAGGTCTTTTTATGAAGCATACACCAAAGTATGCTACTAGAATATGCCAATAAACCAAAGTATGTTGAACACTTTGTCATTTTTTTAATTTGAAATGTGAAGATATGAGTTGTTGGTTGTATTTTAAGTATACGTTGCTTTAATGTAAGAGGAATTGTTTAGTGTCTTGACACAGTAACAAACATGCTAGTTTATATTTACCTATCTATATATCTATATAGTAGAATATGATATAAAAGTGGAATTTCATTTTCTGATTTTTTTTTATGGATTGTTATTATAATTATTTTTTATGTGATAGGTGTCAATTGATGTTATGCATTGCATCTTGTTTAAAATTCTTAAGAAGATAAATGGATTTGTAACTCATGTTTATGGAAACTACTAAGGAATTGTAACAGTAGATCCATGTGCCTACCCAATTCAGGAGAGAAGACACTTGGAGGTTGCAAAAAACTCATCAACACCTCCATAAATGAGGTGTTGAGGAATATAGATTCAAGGTGACAAACACTAGCATAGAAGATATGGTAAAGAGAGACACACTCACTACTAGGACACAAGACAATTCTCCATAGAGTTTATTCATATATTGAAGGTCTCAGGGTGAACATATCCTAGTGGATAGGGTTGAAGTTCAAGTCCCCCTCCTACTATACCCCATTCCATACTTCAGATAGTCAGGAGAACCTGACATTGATATTCTAAAGGCAAGAACAAATGCCAATGTTACATGAGGATATTAGATGTATGGGAGGTATTGAATGAGTTTAGGTGAACTATAAACAAAAGCAACAACTACAACTTTTTATGTAAAATATGATAAAATATGGTTTACTTTTTAGGGTAATATTTTAGGACGTAAAGTTAGGGAATATTGTGTATATAGGATGTGTTTGTTCTGAATAAATTTACATAGATAACAATTGTGAAATAGAGGTGGTTTATGAAGTATTATTTTTATCTAAAATTTGGATAGTTTAGAATTTAGTTTTTAGGTGCAAGTCTTCAAATTGAGACGATGATATTTTTCCTTTCTTTGATACTAACATTGTTTAGAGAAGCTTATGTGTTTTGTGGATTATGGATGCTCACCATTCTTGTCTTTGCGATCCCTTGTTTAATGAGACATTGCTCTCATAAAAAGCATTATCAACATGGGCATCATCCTTGAGGTGCAAGTCCTTGAATTGATTTCATAGGGGCTCCATAGATTCGATCTCTGGGAAAGCGGCTCCTTCAGAAATATTCCAAGCCATAAATGTAATCAATATGATCAACCAACTGTAATGAAATGCATATCCCAAGTCTTGGTCTTCGCAACAATCCTTTTCTAATTCATTGACGAGGTAGTTCACCCAGTTCATTTGCATGCCCTCCACACACTTTCCTGCGAGGTCCACCATGAACTCGGTGACATGTGTGGGGTGGTTCTTCCTCACTATATTTCCAGCTAAGAGTTGACAAGAAAGGTGCACTGCACCATCCTATATAGAGTCTACCTTGTAACCTCACTTTCCTTTTTCTACCTCTCCATAGGATTATTTGATGTGTTGTGCTAAAGAACGGTCTGAGGCCTTCCTTGAATAAAACTTTCATGGGTCAGGACACTTCACACTTAAACCTTTGATCCAATGGATCAGAGTTAGATCCACAGTAATCCTTTTGTCGAGCCATAGATATCCACCATGATAGAACGAAAGAAGGAGTTTAACACAAGCATTAACCTCTTAGTGGTGGCCAAAATGCAGGATCTTCATCACATTCAATATAGTTGACTGCGCCAACCCTTGAATCCATGGTTGTGAGACAAGGCAAGGTTTATTTCGAGTTGTCTTTGTTAAATAGCAGTGAGGGGATAACATGGCATAGTTCTTTAGGTCTCCTAAGTTGAAGTCACTATGCTTCAACAATGAGATCTGTCCTAACTGACTCCTGAATATGAGAATTCCTTTCGGAATGTATGCACTGAAAATGGAGTACTCAAAATCCTGATGGATACTATCATGTTTAACAACACCAACCAGAGGCAGAACATACTCAGGCAGGATTGACGGGATCTGCTTCACGTTAGTCATATCACCGCGATGCTTACTTCATTATTTAGTTCTGGGGTAGATGTGGGTGGAACAACATCCATTCAAAGGGGAAGTCTACAGTCCCCTAGTCGACGATGCTTAGATACCTTCAGATATAGGTCTGTTGGCCATGATCCTCTTAAGAATTTCCTCGACAGACTTCTCCAACTCGTTGGGTTCACCCGACATTCTAGCTTTTATCAAACCACAGGTAGACAAATAGACGGGTGTATTATACTTCCAATAATGAAAGACAAATCAGTTTGACACTTGGAAAATTCTCTACTTAGCTTAGTCAGTCATGGGTAGAAAAAAGTCATCCCAGCACAACAACCAATGAGTTAAATAAGTGGGGTGGTTGTGACAGATCTTCCAACAGACAAGAAACTTCTTCCATTAATGTAAATCTATCTGTTATGGCATGGTCTGAATGTCCAAAAGTAGTCCATAATCCCATAAATTCATTTTATAACCATTCTAGAGTGTCATTCTAATGGTCGAGGCACCTCCAATGGTCATATAACTTCACCAGGGCGAAGTCCAAATCTGCACAGACCTGTTGTTCCAAATCCTGCAAACCTGCCTCCTGCGAGGTTCTATTCTGCATATTCTTAACTTCTTGTAGATTTTCCAACTTAGCCTTCCTTTTATTGATCTTCCTTGCCTTCTTTCCTATGATCCAAGTCTCTTTAACTATTTATGGAATCCTCTTTCCATTTTTATTCTTATCTTCCCCTAGCGTAGTGGCTTCGCATTGTTGAGGTAACCTCAAAGATTCTGAAGTTAATATCCCTTCTCTTAACATTTCCTGAGTGGGCATACTTATTTTTTGGATAGATAGGTTCTTCAAGCCTTCTTGCATTCTTTCAACCTTGATGGCTAATTTTCTTTCTTGTTTTCCCTCCTGCATTGTTACTTTGCTTTGTTGTTTGGATTTATCCTCTCATTCTTCTATTAGTCGGTTTATTTTCCTAGTTATGAAATCCCTTAATGATTTCTTTTTATTTTCTGTAGCTTCTTCCTCTGCTTTCCTTATGATCTGGTCCTTCTCAATCCAAGTCTTACCTAAGAAAAGTGGGAAAGGGGTGTTGTCCCCAACAAACCTAATGACTTCAAATTCTTCTCCAATTGATGTTCCATGAACAATAATAGGTACAATAGTTACTCTTCAACATAAATTTATCATATTTCCTTTAAAAAAGCCTATCCTTCCTAAAGAAGGTACCACAGTAGGTTTTCCCAAAATTTCCCAAGTTTCTTCTGTCATAATATTCACTTGTGTTTCTTCATCCAGGACTATACGGTCTATGTTGAAGTCTTTTATTCTTGCACTTATGTGTTTTTTTTCTTTCAGGCTTTCTGGTAAATTGATATCTTTATGAACATCCATCATTTCTTTCAGTTGTAATAATGTATTCTGAACTTCCTCTTACCCTTTCTCTTTATGACTTTCTAACATGCCCTTAGTCTCTTGACTTTTTTCATAGTTTTCTTGTCTTATGGCCACTCTTTCAACTTTAGCAATAATCCTTGGACAATCCTCAACCTCATGACCAACAACCTTACAACAAAGACAATTAGGGCCTACTCTAGGACATTCCTTAGTAAGATGTCCAGGTCTTTTGCAATTATAACACAAAGTCAATCCTCTTTTTCTCTTAAATGTTCCCCAATATTTTCTATATTGCATACTTCCCTTAGGATCATAGTGTTGGACCTGCAATCTGCAAAAACAAATTCTAGGTTCCTGCATCCACTTATTAGTCCAAAAAATATTTATATTCATAGGAATAACATATATTTCTTCATTTCTATTAAATTTACTTAAATCAACTCTTTCTTTTTTTTGGCAACACCTACCACACTTAGAGGTGGGGGTGAATGAGTGTGGGGCTCTTTTTACCAAAACTTCCCTCTTCAAATTCCCTCTTACACAAAAAAAATTAGTTAACATTCAATTTTTACTCATTACTCATTGTTTTCATTTATAACCAGTTAGATGTGAACATATATCAACAACATAGATCATCAATAAGTCATTACCACAAGGAACAAAAAGAACACAAGATGTATGTACAATTTTCTTTTTATTACGGACTACAATCCTTGGCGTTTTTTTAGCAACAAATGAATAGAGTACAACTCTAAAAGAGACCCAACTCTATAATGCAAGACTCAACTTACACCCTCACCACCAACTCAGATGAGGCAACAATCCTTAAAAGATATCAATCTACAATAGGTACGCGATCTTCAGTAGTGAAGCTCGCGTGTGTACGTGCCCTGGCTCACTACAACCCACATATGTACGCGACCAATATATATAGCAACCTACTTGTGCCTTCTGATCTATTAGTGTTTATCCTTTTCATCACATAGTTAGATCTTTTGCAACCTACAAGAAACATTTCTTTTGTCTTCCACTGTTCAACCTGAATACCAACCATTCACAACACATCCAAGATTTTCAATAGCTTACTCATGCTCCACAACCAATCAGTATGAATGCTAACACAATCATGTATAAGAAACTAGTATACCATAGAAATCATATCACAAATGAATCACAAGAGTACTGCTCACTCCATCAACCAATGTAAACCACATCACATCAGCCATATCAAGAATTCCCTAAGCATTCACAACACAACAAGAAATACTATCCATAAAGACAATAATGTACCCATACCAATGTCTCGGTGACAGATTTGATCTCATGGAATGCATATCTGGAACCTGCTTCAGTCTTCAATAGCCATTCATCATCTCAAACACAAATATCCATGATTTTATCCACTGTACGCGCCATGTCCTCATACAGCCCGCGTATGTACGCACCCTGACCCATTACAACCCATGTCTACCTCATAAACTAGGGTTTTTGAAGCTCCGAGTCTTTTGTCTTCAAGATCTCCGATATTTCTGAAAATTTGATGCGTCCATGAGATCCTCCTCATGCTCTCTTTCTCAAAATAGATCTTTAATCATGCTCAAGAGATCCACACCCAAGATGCTCTCACAAGAAGCTCTCCATCAATACTCCAAAAGATAATCTCACAAGAAGCTCTCCATTGATCCACAAAAAAGGATGTTTTACAAGAGACCATTGCTATCTTATTTACACTTTCATCCTCTAGGTCACTTAACCCATTTCTAGGTCACTTAACCTATTTTCCTTATTTTAGGGTTAACCACTTTCCATAAATAGAAACTTCTCCAATACTTTATCATTTAAATATTCCTTATTGATTTTGTCACTTCTCTTTATTATTTAAATAATTCACCTTGACTTTGTCACTTTACTTTATCATTTAAATAATGATTTCTTCTTTTAAGGCACTTTGACTTCTTTGTCGTTATGGGGCTTCAAGCCATCACATGGAGGTCCTTCAACTTCACAAGGCCATAACTCTCAAATCATGAGGATTTATGTGGCATTCCACATACCACCAGAAATGGCATGACAAGGACTATCCATCTAGGATTGTTTCACCAACAAATTCACTGATATTATTCTCTTTATTCCACATACAAGCATGGGTTCTCTCAACCATAACTCAACCGCAAAGCATCTTCCCTTGAGGGATTTCTCCATAAGGGGACCACTTTGGAGTTCATCCATTTGTACCATGACAAGAAAATAATGAGTCATCTTTACATCAAAAAACATTATGCATCATATATCAAAAAATCCATCTTCATCATTGGTTTCCACTTGACATCTATCATTCTCATCAAGGACAATACATATACATTGTTCATCAATCATCAATCAATTAAGCCTATCAATCAATCCATTAACATCAATCAATCATTTAATCACTTGACATCAATCCTTTGACATCAATCAATCAAACCATTTGCATCAATGACAACATGATCCAACAATATCCCCCTTTGGCTTTGATGGCAATACCAACATTGATGTCAACACCAATCATTGATGTCAACATGTAGAGAAAGCATGTTTTACATCTATAGTCATCAATCATATCAATGTGACTATCTCTCCCCATCATTTATGACTTTCTGTCCCCATTAAACATCAATCACATCAATGTGACTATCTCTCCCCCTTTGACATCAATGACAAAGGGTCTTCTCTCCTTGGGGTTGCTCCCTCTACTTGAACTCTCCTTGAGGTTTCTCCCCCTGTCTAAATTCCTTTTATCTTCCTTTGAATAATCTCTCCCCTTTTGAACAAGGGATATCACTTTAATTTATTGTTGAAGATACATCACTCATACTTCCCCTGTGACCATCACTCCCCCTAGAATTATGCCTCTATGCTCTTTCTTCAAATATAGGGCTCTTTTCTAGGTATGCATCTGATAAATATCTTCTCCTAGAATCATGGGAAGAATAATGACTCCCCCTATGGGTATGTCTCCCCCTATCTTCAACCTAATCATAGATCGACCATTCTCTTTATGATGATCCTTGGACCTATTTATGCATCAAATTTGTGCCATATCATATGCCATGAAACAAAAGATATGTAAACAATGAATCATGAACAATATTTCAACCAAGCACATCATGTACCAAAATGTGCCCATGATGTACAACACCCATGTATGTCAACATCATACAATGTTCCAAAATATATCATCCATGGAATGTATCAACCACATGCCTCTATATGTTGATTAAGGTTGGTTGTCATTGATGTCAACCCTTGAAGAAAGCCCTGTAGCACAAAGGTTGGGTAATGGACCCAAGATTGTTTGATGTAAATATGACTCTTTATTCTCTTTCCATGGTTGATAATAAGTAGAAATGGATGAACTCCAAAGTGGTCCCCTTATGGTGAAAGCCCTCAAGGGAAGATGCTTTGTGGATTGAGTTATTTTAAAAGTATGGTTAGATAACCCATGCTTATTTGTGGAATAATGAGATGAACGCTAGTGAATTTGTCAGTGAAACTATCCTAAATGGATAGTGCTTATCATTACATTTCTGTTGGTATGTGTAACGTCACTTAACTTCTCACAGTTAGAGAGTTATGGCCATGAGAAGTTGGAGAACCCGGGTTTAGGTAATGGACCCAAGTTTGTTTTATGGATAACGGTATGAGTTTTATATATTTTTAGGTAATACTATTCTATATGGATAGTATATGTCATTCCATTTCTAGTGGTATGTGGAACGCCACATAACTCCTCCCGGTTTGAGAGTTATGGCCTTACGAAGTTGGAGGACCCTCATATGTCATCTAGAAGCCCCAAAAGGTCAAAGTAGTCAAAGTGGTTTAAGAGATTTTAAAAGGTAAATAATAAAGTGAAGTGATGAGTGTAATATTATTCAAATTGAATACAAAATAAATTAGTTCAATAATAAATTTAATGGATAAATTAGAAGTGGGTTAACCCTAAAATAAGGAAAGTGGGCAAAGTGACCTAAAGATGTTTTTAAGGAAGCTACTTGGAGAGTATAAATAAGAGGCAAGGCTCTGTCATTTAAGACACACTTGGGAATATTGAATACCTATAGGTTTATGAGGTAACCAAAGGATATCTAAGCTGAATTTCTAAGGAAAGTGAAGAAAATAAGGTCGGAATTCAAGGAAGGATAAATTCTTTTGATGATGCTTTCTAAGGTATGTTTTTTTCAGGTCATCTCACCATTTTTGCAATAACATTTTTTATAGAATGATTCAGACCGTGAAATTTCTATTCCATTGAGGAAACATATCCAAGTATCTATGGTACAAAATTCCTCTTGTAGTTCATTGTATTTTTGGAGTTACACTCTGTGGAAAATAGGGTTTGTGGCTAGTCCTTAAACTAGTCAAAAACATGTGTTTCGAGTAAAAACGTCATAACTTATTCATAACATATCAAATTTCAGTATGAACAAATGTGTTAGTTAGATTAAAGTCTATAGTATGTTTTGTAACATTTTCATATCAATTCAACAAATATTTCGTGTGGGGCACGCTCTACAAGGTCGCTCTCTAGAATAAGCCAGAATTCCGCAAGGTGTGCCATTTTTTCCATAAATCCTTTTCTAAGAGGTTCCAAGTAGTGTCACCTGAAGAAATTGAACAAAACACACTGAATAAAATTGTGTATCAATTTCAAATCTTTATTCATTACAGGTACAAATTTATGATTATTTCAAGTTAGGGTTGTTGACTAATCCAAAACTAGTCTTGTGAGACTAAAGAAACGTTTGATGAAAATGATAGTCCCTTGTTGTTAAAGTTAAGGAAGGTTTATAGGTATGTGATCATATACACCAGGTCTATTACAAAGTTACAAATCATATTTGGATGATGGAATTGATGAGGGCTTTTGGTTGAGGTACAAGTTGGGTACATGGTTGAGACAAGTAGTTGATGAGTTGGCACATAAATGAGGTGTATAGTTGATGATGTTGGTACATATTGATGAATCATAGTTTACGAGTACTTGAGACATGATTGGTACATACTTGGTACATGGTTGGTTGCACTTGTTTATGGTACAGGTTGATTACATATTGTTTGGTACAGGTTGGTTCATGGTTGATGCACTTGTTTATGGTACAGGTTGAGGTACATGTTGATGCATGGTTTAGGTTTATTGGTACATGTTTACAGTGGTATATCTCATAGTGATAGTGTGACAGTGGTTCCATCATTTTACTTCTACTTCAGGGAGGTTGGACAGGGCAAGGACAGGTGGTTGTAGCCGGAGAACATATGGGGTTGTGGCCTCCTTCTGGTTGTAGCCAGAGAATTGAGGAGTTGGAGCTTCCCTCAGGTTGTATCCTGAGAAAATAGGGGGTTTGAGCCTCCTTCCAATTGCAGCTGGAAAACAAAAGAAGTTTGTTCTTCCAATGAATGTAATTCTTCAAGACATATAAGATAAAACATTCTGTGGTTTTCTCCAGATTTGGGTTTCCACATAAAACACTGGTGTACTATGTATGTGTGTGATTGTTCATTTATTATTTCTCATTATTGGATAATAATTCTACATTGATATAGCACTTGGATTATTTGGAGAAAAAGGATTATGATTACACTATTACTGATTCACCCCCCCTCTCATTAATCCAACAATTGGTATCAGAGAAGGTTCCTCCATAAATCAGTTTAACCATTGAAAGGTAGATCATGGAGAGTACCAACTCATACAAAAATGGAATACCACACTTTGATGGATAGAAGTATGCTTTTTGGAGCATAAGTATGGAGACATATATACAAGCACAAGGTTTGAAATTTGACAATCAATAGTAGATGGATACATAGTACCAGCAGTTCCACCAACAAATGAAAAAGCAATGAAACTTGGTTAGAATAATTCCAAAGATACAAATGCACTTTTGAATGGTCTTAGTGAAATAGTATTCACCAAAGTTGCATATTGTAAATATACCAAAGAGATTTGGGACAAGCTTCAAAATATTTATGAAGGACATACAAAAGTCAAAGTAGCAAAACTTCAAACTTACAGAGGTCAGTTCGAACAACTAAAAATGAAGGAAGATGAGAATATTACAGTCGACTTCTTAAGAGATGACAAAATAGTGAATGCAATCATAGGATTGGGAGAAGAAATCGAAGAGTCTGTAATTGTTCAAAAGGTACTAAGATCTCTTCCTCTGAGATTCAACCCTAAGATATCAACACTAGAAGAAATATCGGATCTAAACTCAATAAGCATCGACAAACTGCATGGAATCTTCACAACATATGAAATGAGAACTGAATAGGAAAATCTAGATGTAAAAGAAGCATCCTTCAAAGCATCCAAAATATCAAAGAAAAAGAAAAAGGAACAAGAAGAATATAGCAGCAACAATGACGTCTCGGAAGATGATGAAGAAATGGCCAACTTCATCAAAAGACTGAACAAGGGAACCAATGGTAGGTATAGAGGTAAGATTCCTTTAATTTGTTTTAATTGTGATAGTATTGGTCATTTTTCTAACAAATGTCCTCATAAGAAAAAGAGAAATGATGAAGGTTACTCAAAAGGCAAACACACTTATAAAGGAAAAAGAACTACAACGAAAGATTTAAAGAAAATCTTATGCATCAAAGAAGACATCCCATCATTAGATGAAGATGAAATCAGTGACAACGAGACAGGAAGAGTTCTATTCATGGCAATAAAATATTCTAACATAGAAGTCTCTGAAGAATAATATGAAGAAGCCGAAGAAGGATATGAAGAATTTGAAGATGAAATTGAAGAGGTAAAATTTGAATATCGAGAACAATTAATGTGTGCCATTGAAGTTATCAGAAGATAAAAGAAGAAAAACAAAAAACTACAAGCAGAACTAGACAAGAAAAAGGACACTCGAGAACTAGAAAAAATGATCACAGGATTGAAGGTTCAAATAGAAGAAGATAAAATAATTGAAGAAGCACTCAAAAAACAACTAGAAGAAAAGGACAAGATCATTGGAAACTTGGAAGCATAGATTGTCACACTAAGAAAGGATATTCAAAAGAAAAATATGTAGATTAGCTCAAAATTTCTAGATGACATTATCAACAGTAAAAAATCTTATCTTGACAAGTTTGGACTTGGATACAATCAGACAGAAAAGGGATCAAGCTCCAAAACAACAGAGCAAGAAACAAATCCAAAAACCTATGCAGAAACAATCAAAGGGGATAGGAAGATGTACAAGGAAGATTACAGGGACACTCCTCCACCGAGAAGATTCAAATTTTAGAATAAACAACAGACAGATAGGCGTTAAGAAGAAGAAGGATTTATAAGAGCACCTTCTTTCAGAATATATTCAACTCTCAGGTATCAAACTATAATTTTTGGTTTATGTTATGCATGTAATAATTGTGGACATAAAGTTGTGAATTGCAGAGCTAACAACAAGAACAATAACAACTTTGAGAGTAATACACAAAGGAGTTACTCAAGAAGACCTAGTGAAACACAAAGAATAAGTTAAAACAAGTTTGAATCTTTGAGCACTGAAGAGGAATGTTACAAATGTAACAATTTTGGACATGTGGCTAAAAATTGTAGAATGATAGTCCCTCCTAAAGAACCTCAACAGAATAACAACAGTCACAGACAAGAACCTGAGAAAGTGACATGGATAAGAAAGCAAGATCAATATAGAAATGAAGAATGCACAGTCACTCTACAATCTAAGCAGAAGAAACATGGTTGGTATGTTGGCAGTGGGTGTTCAAAACACATGACAGGTGATAGAGACAAATTTCTTACATTGCGAAAGGAAATAAATGGATCAGTCTCCTTCGGAAATGATAATTCAGCCAAAATCATTGGAGAAGGCATAGTCTGAATTGAGAACAAGAATAAAAAGGCACAAAATGTTCTACTAGTAGAAGATATGAAACATAATCTTCTAAGTATGAGTCAAATGTGTGACCAAGGTCATAAAGTTACTTTTTATTCACAAAAGTGTGAGATAAGAAGAGAAGGTTCAGGGAAATTGGTCGGTACAACTGCAAGAACTTCAAACAATGTATATGAGTTAAGTGAAATTGGAAATGAAAAGAGTTGTCTAGGAAAGGAAGATGAAAGTTGGCTATGGCACAGAAGAATGGGTCACATGAATTTTTATAACCTTGTCAAATTCATCAAAAGAGAAGCAGTCAGAGAAATGCCCCAGATAATGAAACCAACCGACACTTTATGCAAGCATTGTCAACAAGGAAAGCAAACAAAGACCAGGTTCAAATCAAAGGAATATTCAATAACAAGACCACCAGAAATTGTGCATACTAATCTAGTTGGACCAACTACAACAAAGGGCTTAAAAGGTGAGAGATAATTTATGTTATTAGTTGATGATTGTACAAGAATGACTGTAGTTTTCTTTCTTAAGAACAAGTCAGAATCTTTTGAAAACTTCAAGATCTACAAGCAAATGGTTGAAAATGAGAAGGATTCAAGAATCAAATGCTTGAGATATGATAATGGATGAGAGTTCACTTCAAAGGAATTTATGGACTACTGTAGCAGTCATGGAATAAAAAGGAAATTATCTGTTGCTAGGACACCTCAACAGAATGGAGTTGTTGAAAGAAAGAACATGACAGTATAGGAAATGGCTCGAACAATGCTAATGGATTCCAAATTGACAGATATATTTTGGATAGAGGTAGTTCATACAATAGTTCACATTCAAAACATAGTAATTCTCATAAACAGCACTGATATAACTCCCTATGAGCTATGGAAAGGAAGACCAACAAATGTGAAGCACTTCAGAGTTTTTGGAAGCAAATGCTACATCAAAAGAGAAGATGGTAGAATGGGAAAGTTTGACTCTCGTGTGGACAAAGGAGTACTTGTTGGTTACTCAAGTACAAGGAAAGCATACAAGTGTTACAATCTAATATTGAACAAAGTTGTGGAAAGAATCAACGTAAAAATTGATGAAACAGGCAGACCAGAATCAAAGGAAGAAGAAAAAAAATCAATGGAACAAATTTTCGAAGAAGAAGAAGCAAAAGATGAAGTAGAAGAGGAAGATGAAGAGAATCCGATAAAAATAGAAGAGCAAGTTCAACAAGTATCTACAAAGACACCTAGAAAACGAGTACAGAAGAATCATCCTTCATATCATATTATTGTAAACAAAGATGCAGGAATTGAGACTAGAAGAAAAATCCGTTCACCAGAACAAACACACCTAGCACTCTTATCTACAATTGAACCAATTTTTTTTTAAGAAGCCAACAAGGATGAATTTTGGAATAAGGCCATGAATGAAGAATTGGATCAAATATAGAAAAATGACACTTGGGAACTGGTTCCAAGACCAAATAATAAGAATGTGATCAACACAAAATGGGTTTTCAGAAATAAATTAAATGAAGATGGACAAGTTAGAAGGAACAAAGCTAGATTGGTATGTAAAGGATATGCACAGATTGAAGGAATCAAATTTGAAGAGACATTTTCACCAGTTTCCAGAATGGAAGCAATCCAGTTGCTTTTAGCCTATGCATGCTCCAAAAATGTTAAAGTGTATCAGATGGACATAAAATTAGTTTTTTTGAATGGGGAACTTGAAGAAGAAGTCTACATTGAACAACTAGAAGGATTTCATTTGTCAGAGAACACAAATTACGTGTGTAAATTAAAGAAGGCCTTGTATGATCTAAAACATGATCCTAGAGCATGGTACTCTAAACTGGATAAGTATCTACAACAGGCAGGGTTCAGAAAAGGAAGTTGTAAGGTAGCTAGAGAGGTAGTGGGGGGGCCTAGAGGGCCCATAGTGATAATAGTGGAGGTCATTCAATGTAAGGTGAACTAGGTCCACTATATTATTAAATAAGGCCCACTATGGTAGTTAGATATAATAAATGTAAGAGG
>ML792160.1:506020-518082 GCA_009831015.1 Picea engelmannii | reverse complement strand
CCTCACAAACAGCCTCACACATAGCCTCACAACCAGCCTCACATATGGCCTCAATGATAGTTTTCATAGTATTCAAGATTCATTGAATGACATGCAGGAGAGATTTCTTATGCAGGGCCTCATGCATGAATATAATCAAGAAATATATGCTTGGTATGATTTTGACGACGATTGTGATGATTGGTATATGGATAGTTGTCATTTCTGGGATGACAACCACTTCCATATTTTATTTGATGACTCTACTCCACATTCTGTAGAGAACATCAATGTCTTAGATCAGGAGCTAGTTACCAACGTTCAGTTTGCATATTCTACAGTGGTATTATTCCTTCCATATTCTGCTATGACCCTTTTCCACTATGTGGATGGATCTTCTTATTTGGATCCACATGATAGGTGTCAGTCTTTGGAGAATCATTTGGAGTTGGTTATTGGCTTCCAAAATCTTCTACGGGGAGTTCACATGAGCACTTGGACATGGGACCTAGGCTTACAATGGTGGTTGGACTACTTCAGCATGGTGGATTTCCTTTCTACATGGGACTTTGGTTCTTCAGTCTTCTTCAGCATTACAGTCCACAATTATCCATGAGACTCTGGTATATGGTTGTACATCAAGCGTTGAGGACAACGCTTTCATAAGGGGGATGGAATGTAAGGTAGCTAGAGAGGTAGTGGGGGGGCCTAGAGGGCCCATAGTGATAATAGTGGATTTCATTCAATGTAAGGTGAACTAGGTCCACTATATTATTAAATAAGGCCCACTATGGTAGTTAGATATAATAAATGTAAGAGGACTTCTTAGAAGGTTCTACTTCTAGAAGATTCCTCCTTGAGAATATTCTTAAGTGATGGTAGCACTATATAAAGGGGTTCAAGCAATGTAATGAGACATGAAGAGAATTATTGTATTTGGAGTGGTAGCTCAATAGGAGGATGCCCCCTCGAAGAGGCAAGTGAACAGAAGAGGATCCCTTCCATAATAGGATCCATTGTATGGTGTTTCCCTACCTCAAGGGTTTCTATAATAAAGTTGTGGTTTTCTATATGGTTTCATATATCTTGTGTGGTGATTGTATTCAGATATCTTTGGATCTATTGTGATATTTTGTATTCAGCTATTTGGTTCTTAACAGAAGTGCAGACAACAACCTCTACATCAAGGTAAGTGAAGGTAATATTTTATTAATTGAATTTTATGTTGATGATATTATTTTTGGTAGTGATGATGATAGGTTAAGCCAGAAAATTGCAAAAGATATGCAGAATGAATTTGAAATGTCATTACTTGGAGAACTATTCTTCTTTTTGGGACTTGATATACATCAAAGAAACCAAGGAATCTTTATTTCTCAAACCAAGTATATCGGAGAAATGCTAAAGAGGTTCAGTATGGAATATTGCAAACCGGTTATCAATCCCATGAAAACCAGTTGCAAGTTGAGCAAAGATGATGATTCGAAGTCTACGGATCAGAGGCAATACAAGTCAATGATTGACAACCTACTATATGTGACAACATCTAGACCAGATGTAATGCAGGCAGTTGGACCGGTGGCACAATTTCAAACAACACCAAAGGAGTCACATGTGTTAGAAGTGAAGAGGATTTTTAGATATCTCAAAGGAACAAAAGACTTTGGATTATGGTATCCAAAAGGAAAGGATCTATCACTTATTGCCTACACAAATGCAGATTGGGAAGGTTGTATTGATGACCGATGAAGCACTAGTGGAGCAACGTTCTACTTGGGTGAGTGTTTGGTATCATGGCTAAGAAAGAAACAATCATCAGTATCTTTATCTACAACCAAGGCAGAGTATATTGTAGCAACATCATGTTGTACACATGTTCTTTGAATGAAACAAACTTTGATAGACATACAGGTTGTGTATGATGAGACCATTCCAATCTATTGTGATAATACAAGAACCATCAATATATCTAAGAACCCAGTGATGCACTCCAAGATGAAGCACATTCCAACAAAGTATCACTTTCTATGGGAGCAGGTTGCAGAAAAGAACATCAGAGTTGAGTATTTGGGCACAAAAGAACAAGTGGAAAAAATCTTCACAAAACCACTTCCATGGGAATCCTTTGAATATCTTTGCTAGAGACTTGGAGTTATTTCTACTCCGAAATGAATTTTTTTTGAATGCTTATCTTATATGTCCTAGATTTACACAAGGAAGCACCATAAGAGGATAGTTCAGTCAGGGGGAGCAACCCCAGATGGAAAGATACATTTTCCATTGATGAAAAAGGGGGAGAGATTTATCAGATGTAAAGGATAGAGGCATGGTTCCAAGGAGAGCATGAGTGATATGATTTCAATATTGCATCAGAGTGTTTCCATCAATGCTAAAGGGGGAGATTATTGATTAAGGTTGGTTGTCATTGATGTCAACCCCTGAAGAAAGCCCCATAGCACAAAGGTTGGGTAATGGAACCAAGATTGTTTAATGTAAAGATGACTCAGTATTTTCTTGTCACGATTGATAATAATTAGAAATGGATGAACTTCAAAGTGGTCCCCTTATGGTGAAAACCCTCATGGGAAGACGCTTTGTGGATTGAGTTATCCTAGAAGTATGGTTAGAGAACCCATGATTATTTGTGGAAAAATGAGATAAACGCCAGTGAATTTGTTAGTGAAACTATCCTATATGGATAGTGCTTATCATGCCATTTTCGGTGGTATGTGGAAAGTCACATAACTCCTCACGGTTAGAGAGTTATGGCCATGAGAAGTTGGAGAAACCAGGTTTGGGTAATGCACCCAAGTTTGTTTGATGGATAAAGATATGAGTTTTGATATATTTTTAGGTAATACTATCCTATATGGATATTACATGTCTTTCCATTCCTAGTGGTATGTGGAATGTCACATAACTCCTCGCGTTTTGAGAGTTATGGTGTTACGAAGTTGGAGGACCCTCATATGTCATCTAGAAGCCCCAAAAGGTCAAAGTAGTCAAAGTGGTTTAAGAGATTTTAAAAGGTAAATAATAAAGTGAAGTGATGAGTGTACTATAATTCAAAGTGAATAAAAAATAAATTAATTCAATAATAAATTTAATGGAGAAATTTGAAGTGGGTTAACCCTAAAATAAGGAAAGTGGGCAAAGTGATCTAGAAGATGTTTTTAAGGAAGCTACTTGTAGAGTATAAATAAGAGGCAAGGCTCTCTCATTTAAGACACACTTGAGCATATTGAATACCTATAGGTTTCTGAGGTAACCAAAGGATATCTAAGCCTAATTTATGAGGAAAGTGAAGAAAAGAAGGCCGGAATTCAAGGAAGGATAAATTCTTTTGATGATGCTTTCTAAAGCATGTGTTTTTCAGGTCATCTCACCATTTTTGCAATAAATGTTTTTATAGAATGATTCAGACCATGAAATTTCTATGTCATTGAGGAAACAAATCCAACTATCTATGTTAAAAAATTCATCTTGTGGGTCGTTGTATTTTTGGAGTTACACTCCATGGAAAATAGGGTTTGTGGTTAGTCCTGGAACTAGTCAAAAACAGGTGTTTTGGGTAAAAAAGTCATAACTTATTCATAACAGATCCAACTTCAATAAGAATTTATTTTCTGGTTAGAGTACAGTCTGTATTATTCTGTGTAATATTTTTAGATCAATTCAACAAATATTTGGGGAACTCTCTACAAGGTCGCTCTCTAGAATAAGCCATAATTCAGCAAGTTGTGTCATTTTTTCCATAACTCCTTTTCTGAGAGGTTCCAAGTAGTGACACCTGAAGGAATTGCGCAAAACACACTGAGAAAAATTGTATATCATTTTCATATCATTATTCATTACAGGCACAAAGTTATGATTATTTCAAGACATGGTTGTTGACTAACCCAAAACTAGTCTTGTGAGACTAAATAAATGTTTGATGAAAATGCTAGTCTCTTGTTGTTAAAGTTAAGGAATGTTTGTAGGTATGTGATCATATACACTAGGCCTATTATAGAGTTACAAATCATATTTGGATGATGAAATTGATGAGGGATTTTGGTTTAGGTACACGTTGGGTACATGGTTAAGACAAGTAGTTGATGAGTTGGCACATACATGAGGTGTATAGTTGATGATGTTGGTACATATTGATGAGTCATAGTTAATGAGTAATTGACACATGATTGGTACATACTTGGTACATGGTTGGTTTCACTTGTTTATGGTACAGGTTGATTACAGATTGTTTGGTACAGGTTGGTGCATGGTTGATGCACTTGTTTATGGTACAGGTTTATTACAGGTTGATACATGGTTGATGCATGGTTTAGGTTTATTGGTACATTTTTACAGCGGTATATCTCATAGTTATAGTGTGACAGTAGTTCCATCATTCTACTTCTACTTCAGGGTGGTTGGATGGGGCAATGACAGGTGGTTGTAGCCACCTTCCAGTTATAGCCGGAGAACATAGGGGGTTGTAGCCTCCTTCTGGTTATATCCATAGAATTGAGGAGTTGGAGGTTCCCTCAGGTTGTAGCCTAAGAAACTAGGGGTTTGGAGCCTACTTCTAGTTGCAGCTGGAAAACAAAGGAAGTTGGTGCTTCCAATGAATGTAATTCTTCAAGACATATAAGATAAAGCATTCTGTGGTTTTATCCTGATTTGAGTTTCCACGTAAAACACTGGTGTACTGTGTATGTGTGTGATTGTTCATTTATTATTTCTCATTATTGGATAATAATTCTACATTGATATAACACTAGGATTATTTGGAGAAAAAAGATTATGATTACGCTATTACTAATTCAACCCCCCTCTCAGTAATCCAACACTATCAACATGTCAACATGTGCATCTACCAATATGTCAACCATGTGCATCCACCAATATGCCAACCATGTGCATCCACCAATATGCCATATATGAGTGTACCAAACATTACCATGCATCAATACCACAAAATGATGAATCCCATATTTTTATTCCAAAAACAAACTCCATAAAACATGTGTCAATCAAATTTCTAGTAGGTGCCTCTACCAATGTACTAGAAGTGTACCAATCATAGATCAAGTCATGACTCCTCAACATGATCATCTCATCAACTCACCAACTACATGTCCCAATATGTATCCCATACATATGCCAAAAGAATGTATCAAGTTTTTCAACAAGTAAGCTTCCAATCAAGATACATTACATGACCAAGGTGCCATAACTCCACTGTTATAACCAACATTTAAGCCTTCAACAAACAGTGTCAGAGCTTGCAACAAACTATGTTAGCCCTTGCATCACAGAGTTATATCATTACATTAAGCTAGAATCCATGTGCATTTCCTTTTTCCCAAGGATTTTCCATATATACATGGCCTACTGCACAATAGAGTCCATGTGTACACGACCTATGCAAGGTCATCCCGCGTATGTACGCACCTGATACCACTGTCACCCGCGTATACCTCAGTGGATGACACATTTGAACTCCCCTTCAATCTTTCATTCGGTTCTAGCTTCTCTGTCTTATTCACCCACTTCTTTAGATGTCCCTACTCCTCATAACTTGAGCTTTGAGCATCCATATTTTCAAATATTTCTCCCTTTATTACTTCATTCCTTCTTCTATCCATGCTATTTGAAGTCCTCATCATGGAATTTCTTCTTATGTTCCAACACTCCTGGGATTTGTGGCCAAACCCACTACAACAGTAGCATCTAATGGTGTTACGATGAACAACAATGTGCCCTACTTGATCACATCTCCAACATCTCATGGTGTTATAAAATATTCCATTATATCTTCTTTCATAAGATCTACATTCAAAATCTTTGTGACTATATGATTCCACTACATGAATAACAATGCCCATGAAAAATACTTCCATACCTTTGCTTTGGTGTCCCAAGAATAGATTCTTGATTTCTTCCTTGCTTTATTCTTTTGAAATTTTCTTTGCTTTGTGCAGATGGTTGTTTTGTAACATTATCTTCCTTCTTTGATGGACTTACCTCATGCTTCTTTGAGGTGCTTTCTTCAGCATGTGTAGCTTCCTTTTTGTATCCAAGACATGATTTATCATATGGTGATCTTTTACTTTCCAAGATCTCATCCAATATTTGTGAGCTATTTAAGAATTTGTTTGACTTCTCTACCTTATTTCTAAGGTCAACAACTTCAGCTTCTAACTTATTACATGACTCTTCCTTTTCATCTATTTGATCCTTCAATAGTTCCTCTACCCTTTTGGCTTCTTCAATTTGGGTCTTGAGATGGACAATAGTTTCAAAATTTTTTCTAATCTCATCATCTACATTCATATTTTATTTTCCATTCTTTAGTCTTGTGATCTCTTCTTCCTTTTCTTCTAATTGAGTCTTATTGCTCTCTTCTTGTTCTTTGAGCATTTCCTTTAACTTCAAGATGTGCCTTTGATTCCTCCTAATAAAATTATTAGTGTTATTTGAAAGATAGTTATAGTGTGTATAATAATGATCATTGCTATATCTATATAATCCCTCTTCAACTTCCTTTTGAAGTTCTAATAGATTTTCTTCTATTCTTTCCATGGGATAACTACCATCAAACTTTACACAAACTGTTTCTAGATCTTCTTCTTCACTTGAGAACAATTCAACATCATCACATTTTGAATCATTGCAATCAAGGGTCTTTGAGGATTCTTTACCTTTATTTGAAGTATCCTCAAGATCTTCCTTTTTTCCAACATTATCACATGATTTTTTGCCTTAATTTGAAATGTCTTCAAGATCATCATTTGTGATAACATCATCACTTAATTCTTTGTCTTGATTTGAAATTTTTTCAAGATCACATTTAGAAATAATGCATTCAAGAGTTTTTGGAGATTCTTTACCATTAATGATCTTGATGAAGTGGTCTTCAACATCTTCTTTCTTGTTTTGATATGTCTCCTCTAGATTTAGCCATACATCCTTGGCGGAAGCACATTTTCCTATGCTCTCTTTGATAGGGCTTGAGAGTCCACAAAGAATGGTCTTGAGAGCCAATGCATCATTCTTCTTTCCTTCCCTTTGAGCTGCAAACTTTGACTTGTTCTTCAAAGGAACTGATCCACCAATGGTTTCCTTCCAAATTACTACTCTCATTGACTTCAAATGCAATCTCATCTCTATTCTCCAAGTAGAATAATTTTCCTCATCAAGAATTGGAACTTCATCATCCATTTGTGTGTTTATGGATCTCCTTCAAGCTTGTTAAGGCTTGTAGTGAAGGCCCTCTCTGATACCAATTGTTGGACACACCTACCACACTTAGAGGGGGGGGGGGGGGAATGAGCATGGGGCTCTTTTTACCAAAACTTCCCTCTTCAACTTCCCTCTTACACAAAAATCATTAGTTAACATTCAATTTTTAATCATTACTCAATGTTGTCATTTATAACCAGTTAGATGTGAACATATATCATCAATAATTCATCACCACAATGAAGACAAAGAACACAAGATGTATGTACAATTTTGATTTTATTACGGACTACAATATTTGGGGTTTTTTAGCAACAACTGAATAGAGTACATGTTACAAGGGAAAAACTCTCTATGGCCAAGGGTAAACCACAACAGACAGGTATGACTGTAGAAATCAACTCAATTCCAACATATGCTATATAACCTAATGTGCAATATAAGAAAGAGGCCTACCTCGATCCAATGTTTGATGATGTTCCATCGTTGAGCACTTTTACCCAAAGCTTTATACCTGCAAGAAGTTCTCAACAAATAAGCAGAGCAAGTATACAATGATAATATAAAAGGGGTTAGCACATCAGATAGAATAATCCATTAATAAACATTGCAAACACTCCCATGGATAATAATCATATATTTGCAAGATATCAATAGGATGGGAAAGGAGTATTTCTATAAATAATTGATCAACAAAAGTGACAACGATACATACTTCCATGTCAGCGTGGTTCGAAACTAAGAAACCAAGTTCCTTTCAACTAGGTCTCCACCACTTCAATCCTCCACCAAAGGCAAGCTCATAGGAAAGAGGCAATGAGGTCCTCTGAACAATAGGGAAATATCTCGGGGGCTAAATAGTGTGTTCAGACTTGAGGGACAGAGGGATGTAGACTCAATATGAAGTAATTTCTCCAGAGTAACTTTTCTCTTAAAGTTGAATGCTTTCTCCTTCTTTTTACATAGGTCAAAATTTTGCTCTTATAGCCTTCAGGATGCAACTAAAGGGTCGAGTCGGAATGTTTCCAGTATATGCAAGGCCAAGGATCAGAGATCTCTTTCCATGACATGGAAACCCGACCTCATTTTGTATTTTCTGGCACAATTCCCGATGTACGTGGGCTGTAGTGGATCAACAAGCATATACGCATCTTGCATAGTAGATAGGGAGCATATATGTGGAAAAATGTATATTTTTAGCTCTGGATTCATCAAAAGGGGATGATAAGTCTGCAAAGGGAAATGGAAAAAGGCCCTCTGTGCAAGATAGCAATGGTGAGGCAAATCTTGCTATAACAGATGCCCCCTAATGTGTGAGATCAGAGGAGTATATGCGATGGCCGAAATACATTATAAATAACCCAGAAGTGGAGTGGTAGAGAACCAGTTGGATGAACTCAATTGATCATTACATTATGTACTGAATTTGCATACATGGCTGCCAAGAATAAAATGCAGATCCATGTGGAAAATATACCAAACAAGTGTTCATGGCCATGAATAGGAAAATACAAATGTGGTTACATGCCAAAAGTTGTCATAGTCACGAACAAGGCCCAGTGAAAACAGTCTCAAATCAATCTAAAGATATATGTATACCATGGAGTACAATCTGATCTCCCATGATCACTGAAGTCAAATAGGTACTGGTCCAATGAAGGGGAGGCAACAACAAAGGAAAGTTGCAGCCACATAGTGATGTCTTCAAGTCTTCTACACTATCCGCCAAAGGTGCAAGTATACATCATGTGAATAAAGCATTTGAGGTTGAACATGATGAGACATCGTTTGATTACCAGTCATTGAGGTATACCGTTAACAAATGTGAGACAACCTACCAATAACGAAATTAGTTATCAAGGCACTGAGTGCATTTCTACAAGTGTGAATAAAGGAGTTGGTGTCGAACGCTTGAGAAATCCATTGATCCGAAGACATTGATGTATTCCCATCTATCAATGGCAAGAGATCCTACCACTAATGATATCAAGCCTCAAGGTACTCATAAAAATCTAGGTCCCATATCCAGAATAAATGAGTTGAAGTTGATGGAAAGAGACCCATTGAAAGGAGAGCATTGAGGCATCTCTCATCAGTCAGCACGAGGAACAAAGCAGGAGCTTCATGATTTGGTGGAGATCAGACGAAGAACATGTTCATGAACCAACGACCATGTGTGTCTTCGGTGTGTGCCAAATGCAAATGGTACATGAAGAAAACCCTATGAATAGCGGCGAATGATGAAAAAATATTGACAAAGGCGAGGAAACCACCAATAAGGCTATTGGCATTCAAGACACTGCATGAATCCCAAAGTGTGAATAGATGTATTGCCGTCGAACACAATGGAAACCACCCAATCAATGACCAATGTTGAAATGTCGATTACTAGGTTCAAGGTGACCTACTAATGATGAAAGTAGGGCCAGGGTGCATGATAAGACCAAAGTATCATGTGATTCTGAGACAAAATTGAGGGTATGGCCGACATGCGAAGTCAAGATTTCTAAGGAGTGGCTGACACAGGTTGATAGACTTCCTTTGAACAAGAGCATAAATCATATGGTGGACTTCGACAGTATGGACTCAATGATGTGACAATAAGATGCAGGAGGCATCCATAATGTTCTTTGTAGGGACTAGAAGAGTAACCAGTTGGTAGAGAAAATTCTGTAGCGAGATCAGATTCCTAAGGCCATGCTAAACCCAAAATTATGATGACACAAGGACTCAATAACTTTGTGCTCTATTCAAAGGTGACATGAATGATACCAATTACAATATAGTACTCCCTTCCCGCCCATGTTTTTTTGTTATTTCATAACAAATGAATGCTATGATATAGAGGAGGGAACGTGTGTCACAAGTAAGAAAAACTAGTTCCAGCAGTGGAACATACCTGTTAAGAACCCAAAGAATGAATACAAAAGCATTAAAATAGATATAGAATAACAATATAGAAAACACCAGTTTATTATATCAAAACCCTTGAGATAGGGAAACACCATACAATGGATCCTATTATGGAAGGGATCCTCTCCTGTTCACTTGCCTCTTTGAGGGTGCATCCTCCTATTGAGCTACAACTCACAATACAATAATTCTCTTCATGTTATATTACATTTCTTGAACCCCTTTGTATATTTCTACCATCACCTAAGAACATTCTAGAAGAGGAATCTTCTAGAAGTAGAACCTTCTAAGAAGTCCTCTTACATTTATTATATCTAACTACCATAGTGGGTCTTATTTAATAATATAGTGGACCTATTCCACCTTACATTGAATGGACTCCACTATTACCACTATGGGCCCTTTGGCCCCCCCCACTACCTCTCTAGCTACCTTACATTCCATCCCCCTTATGAAAGCATTGTCCTCAACGCTTGATGTACAACCATATACCAGGATCCCATGGATAAGTGTGGACCATAGTGTTGAAGTAAACTATAGAACCAGGGTCCCATTTAGAAATGGTAGCCACCATGCTGAAGTATTCCAAATGCCATTGTAAACCAAGGTCCCATGTCCAATTGCTCATGTGAATCCCACATGGAAGATATCGGCACCCAATAACAAACTGAAAATGATGCTCCCAATACTGACACCTATCATGTGGATCCAAATAATAATATCCATCCACATAGTGGGAGATGATCAAACATAAATCTGGAAGGAACAATACCATTGTAGAATATGCATGTTGGATGCTGGTAACTAGCTCCTGATGTGGGACATTGATGTTCTCTACAGAAGGTGGAATAGAGTCATTAAATAAAATATGAAAGTGGTTGTCATCCCATAAATGACAACTATCCATATACCAATCATCAAAATCAGCCTCAAAATAATACCAAGCATATATTTATTGATTATATTCATCCCTGATATCCACCATAAGAAATATCTCTTGCATGTTATCCAATGAATCTTGAATACTATGAAAACTATCATTGAGTCCATCTGCAAGGTCATGCAATCTAGCATCCAATGTGTCATACAATTGGGTTTTGAATGCTTCAAGAATTTATTTGAGTGTTTGAGAGGAAATATCCATCTAAACACTCTATGAAATCTTCGGTCCCACAACCATCATGAAAAAACCCAAAAATAGAACAATAACTTACGGCAGAAAATCGCGGCTTTTTCTGGAAAAACCCTAAAAAACTGTTGAATTTAAAATGCTCATAACTTCACTTCCCGGACTTCGTTTCGGTAAAATTTTTTTTTTTTAAATTGGGTAAAATTGTGAGAGGAACTCAGATATGTAAATTTTTTGGGCAAATTCAACCTCTATCTGCTACAGAAATAAAAAAATTGCGTCGTTGTCTACAGAAAAAATCCTGAAAAATTGCAGATTTTAAAACTTCAATATCTTGGCTTCCCGGACTCCGTTTCGGACGATTGTTTTTTTTAAATTGGGTGTTTTTATGAGATGAAATCATATATATAACCTGTTTGTACAATGTTTTCACATTAATATATTGAAAATTTATGGAATTTCGCGGCCCTCTTTTTCTTCTCCGAAAAAAAATCTGCAAAAATAAAAAATATTTGCCCACAATGTCTGCCAAGGAAAGTGCTCTGATACCACTTGTTAAGAACCAAAGACTGAATACAAAATCACCATAACATATACACAAGCAAAATATGCAAAATCTCCTTTATTACTATCAAACCCTTAGGGTAGGGAAACACCATACAATGGATCCTATTATGGAAGGGATCCTCTCCTGTTCACTTGCCTCTTCGAGGGGGCTTCCTCCTATTGAGCTACCACTCCAAATACATTAATTCTCTTCATGTCCCATTACATTTCTTGAACCCATTTATATAGTGCTACCATCACCTAAGAA
>ML792160.1:494673-505970 GCA_009831015.1 Picea engelmannii | reverse complement strand
AACTACCCATTTATTATATCTAACTACCATAGTGGGCCTTATTTAATAATATAGTGGACCTAGTCCACCTTACATTGAATGACCTCCACTATTATCACTATGGGCCCTCTGGGCCCCCCCACTACCTCTCTAGCTACCTTACAGTACCTATGCTCAATGCAGGGGAATGCATGCAAGAGATGGACACTCGGGGTGATGTTCCCTCTAGGGTATAGGGTGTCAAATTGCGAAGGATATAAACAAGGCTCTACTTGGTTGAGGATGCAAATTTCTTAAGCAATGGTTTATAATGCAAAGCGAGAACCGACTAAAGGCTCAATACTTCAAACGAGGGCATGAGATGCAATCACAACTTAATGCCAAAAAATGTCATTTTTTATATCTTTTAGTCTACTTGGTTTGAAAAAGGAGTAAACTTGTGCCAAATAGACATCTTTTCAAATCCAATTTATGAGTCTAAAAAAGACAAGTTCACTCATAAATCTTTTCAATTTTTGGTAGCGAGTCGGAAAAGATCTTAACTAAGAATCATCACCTTTCAAACCCAAATTTAACGAGCGTGAAAGGGAAAAATCACTCGGCGATCTTTTCGGTTTTTTAGACAAGTCAGTAAAGAGCTTAACTAAGACTTGTTTGGAAGATTCTAGGCAGCAAGCCATGGGGGAGGCCAAGGCTCCCATGCAAACCTTCTGTGGAATGTCGATATCTTACGAAGAACCGACACAAGCTTGGGAAGATCCAAAGATCTCCAAGTTGAGGAGGGAAAAGTGATAATGGAGGTTATGATCTCCATGTTATATCGGACAATGTCTCTTCTTGGAAAATACATAGGTGGAGGCATTGGATACCCCACAAGGCCATCCCAATCAAAGGAAACTTCATCAAGACTTGGAGGGATAGAACTCAGGAAGATTAAAACTCTCTTTAGTTTAGAAGGTGAAGTAATAGAAATGCTAAGGACATTCCATAGAAGGTATAGAACCAGAACTGGAAGAGCAGGATCGACCAAAAATTGCATTGGCACGACCACTTCCTTAGACTTGTCACTCTTCAAGAGAAGAGTGGGATCGATCGAATATTGCATCGATACAACCACTTCATCAACCATTGGTTGAATAGAATGCGAGACAACAAGGTCAAGAGGTGCATCACCCCAAAATATAGGAGTGTTTTCGGTCGAAGATTGCATCGACACGACCGTTGGTTGAACAATATGTGAGACAACAAGGTCAATAGAAGCATCACCCCCAAACATAGGAGAGGTTTCAGTCAAAGATTGCATCGACATGATCACAGGTTGAATGGGATGTGAGACAACAAGGTCAAAGGATGCATCAACCCTTAAAGGGAAAGGGGTGTCAGCCAAAGATTGCATCGGCATGACTATTGTATCAACCAAAGAAGGAATAGAGTGTTGTGAAACCATAGATGCCTCAAAACCTGAAGGGCCCTTAGGTGAGCCCCACGTTTCTGGTATCCCAACAGTAACAGGACACAAATGAGTAAGGTGACTTCCTTCGCAAATCCTACAAAGGAATCTAGGCTTATGTCTGAGACGTCTAGGGTTATTAATCATATGAATTCCCTAGCATGACTTGTAGTGGCTAGTGACATGCTCCCAGAATGACTTGCAGGGGCTAGTAGAAAATATCCAACATGACTAGAAGAGGTTGGTGATGGATCCCCAACATGACTCAGAGCAGAGGTTGGTTATGGATGTGCGGTGTGACTAGCAGTGACCAGACATGTGCCCCGAGTATGACTTGCAGCGGCTGGTTGTAGGTCCTCAACATGACTCACAGGGGTTGTTGACCAATCTACAACATGACTAGTAGAGGTTGGTGATACAATGCCAATATTACATGCAGTGACTGGACTTGTGCCCCCAGCATGACTTGTAGCGGCTGGTTGTAGGTCTTCAACATGAATCGCAAAGGTTATCGACCAATCTCCAACATGACTAGTAGTGGTTGGTGATAGAATTCAAGTATGACACATAGTGACTGGAATTGTGGCGGTGGTGAATTGCGGCATTTGAGACCAAGGTCCAAGGAAAGATTGGTTCTGAGAAATTGTAGGCCAGGAAGGATCCTAGTTTACACACTGTCCCTATCCAACAAAATAGTATCCTCCTCCATACTGATTCATAAAGGTTTGTAAGGGCATCGACACTGAGGATGTCACTTGCAAGGAGAAAGTGACATGACAGGGTTACTCATGTGAGGATATATGTTGCCCCCAGATAAAGGAACTTTGTGAAGGGGGTTACCCATACTATAAAAATAACTCCCCCCGGATGAAACACCAGAGGGCAGATGGAGGTCCACCATGGGAAAAGTGTTCGTAGGAACCAACATAGTAGAAGAAGGATAAGTGGACGGAGTGTAACACGTGGAAGGATTGCTTAATTGGGAACTTACTTCTCGCATAGTGGATTCGTAGGAAGGAAGATTCCAACCTCCTACTGTAAGGGGTGTTTGAAGGATATGACTCCCACCAAACGAAGAGGGATAAGAAGGAGGCATCATGCCCCCAAACCCAAAAATTGTATTCGCTTAAGGAGGTGAGACAGAGGATGGAAAGTGTGAAGACATATCAAGCATACCATGAGAAAAATGGTTAGAGACCCAAGGTGTGGAGTGAGTGTTGTAGTTCTTCATACCATCATAAAAAGTGGAAGGGTCCATCCCCATGAAATTAGTAGGTATCATGGGGTGGGTAGTAGTGAATGAGGGAGAAAAAGAAACTCCAATGTCCATAATGATGAAACCCAAAATAGACTCCTAAGGTCAACTAGTAGTCAAAGAGCATACCAAAATTTCAAATGACCAATATGCATGCAAACGGGATAAAGTGGCTGAGTGGCCTCCCTCGCTAAAGAAGCTATGTCTCATCAAAGAGGGACCTGATACTCCCCGCTAAAGTTTGGAGGTAACAGAATCAGTTATAAGGTCCCTTGTAGGCTTAAAAACCAGTCAGTCAGATCCCCTAGGAGAGGTAATCCTCCATAAAGTTTGTGTGATTTCTGACCCCTATCTGACTCAGGATACAAGAAGAATAACTCCTAAAAGTAACCTATGAGATACCTAAGTAAATAACATAATCAACCATTGTATAATCGATGCATAGGTGAGAAGTCGTAAGTCTGGATCACCGTATGGGTAGGGTAGAAAAGCTCGAAACCTTGAAAGAACTGCCTCTCACAGAGGTATGGGTACTAGCAAGATCCTCAAATACGAATAACTCCACAAAAATATCTCTGACGCTAGGTGAGTATCTAGGGGTTATCCCTTCAACTAACTTTGTGTGACCTTGTGATTAACTCTGGTGTAAGCAGAGCCTCCTGATATTACCAATTATACAATGGACTTCTCAACTCCCTGTCTTAGGCACATATGTTGATTTAATTGCCTTGGAGAAGTTTACTCACAATGTCCTATTCCAAGGCACTAAATCCTAGGCTAGTTTGTGCACCCTAAAAAATAAAATTATGATGAATCAATTTTAGTTTAAAGCATAAATTTTATTGGTCATTGTTACTCAAAAAGGTATGGAAGTGAAACTCATGATTTTATGACTCTGCAAGAAAATAAATATGGATATAATGCAAATTCTATATTTAAATTTTCAATGAATGATATGCCAATAAGAACAATGCAGTCTTCAATTTCAACTCTACAATTTAGAAGTAAAATGCAATCTTTCACTAAATGTGCTAAGCTAACGATAAAGATTCAAAGACGAAAATGCCAACCAATGCAAAATGCCTATTTTTTTGTATTTTCAATATACTAAAAAGAAAATGCACAGAATGATGAGCAACTTGATATATAAATTCTACTGTGTATAAAAGAAATAACTCGAGAAGAATACCAAGCAGCCATGCAAACAATCCAGAGAAAAAGGACAAATAAAAAAAGGAAAACAAACAGAAAGACTCCGCCCAAAAATCCAACTCCAAACATGTTTCCTATCATCCCAAATAATCTCAACAGACACTACAGAGACCTAAGAAGGCTCAGAAATCTTCAAATCCGACCCAAAAGTCACTAAACCAAGAAAAAAATCTAGGGGAAGTGGTATACGCGACTGTTCAGGAGAATAGAGCATATATACACTTCTTGCAGTCAGATAGCAAGCGTGTATACGCGACTGTGAAGGAAAAAAAAGGCATATATTCTTTAAAACAAGGCCAAGCAAGAGAAAAAGGATGAAAACTTAGACCCAGAGTGAACAAGACATGTCAAGTAGTGATACAACAAAAAACACAAAGGAAAAAGAGAAATGTAAGAAGAAAAAGTATTTCAACCCTTAGAAGGAAGATCTCTCCCCAGTGCAGTCACCATTTCTGTTACAAGGGAAAAACTCTCTATGGCCAAGGGTAAACCACAAGAGACAGGGATGACTGTAGAAATCAAATCAATTCCAACATATGCTATATAAAATAATATGCAATATAAGAAAGCGGCCTACCTCAATCCAATGTTTGATGATGTTCCACTGTTGAGCACTTTGACCCAAAGATTTATACCTACAAGAAGTTCTCAACAAATAAGCAGAGAAAGTATATAGTGATAATATAAAAGGGGTTAGCACATAAGATAGCATAATCCATTAATAAACATCACAAACATGCCCATGGATAATAATCATATGTTTGCAAGATATCAATAGGATGAGAAAGGAGTATTTCTATTAATAATTGATCACCAGAAATGACAATGATACAGACTTCCGTGTCGGCACGGTTTGAAACCAAGAAACCCAGTTCCTTGCAACTGGGTCTCCACCGCTTCAATCCTCCACCAAAGGCAAGCTCATAGGAAAGAGGAAATGAGGTCCTCTCAACAATAGGGAAATATCTTGGGGTTTGAACATTGTGTTTAGACTTGAGGGATAGAGGGATGTAGACTCACTATGAAGTAATTTCTCTAGAGTAACTTTTCTCTTAAAGTTGAATGTTTTCTCCTTGTTTTTCCATAGGTCGAAATTGTGCTCTTATAGCCTTCAGGATGCAACTGAAAGGTCGAGTCAGAATGTTTCCAATATATGGAAGGCCAAGGATCAGAGATCTCGTGTCGTGACATGGAAAACCGACCTCATTTTGTATTATCTAGCACAAATCCCGATGTACGCGGGTTGTAGTTGATCAACAAGCATATACTCATCTTGCATAGCATATAGGGAGTGTATATGTGGAAAACTGTATATATTTTATCTCAAGATTCATCAAAAGGGGATGATAAGTCTGCAAAGGGAAATGGAAAAAATCCCTCTATGCAAGATAGCAATGGTGAGGCAAATATTTCTATAATAGTACAACTCTACAACAACATCAACTCTATAATGCAAGAAGCAACTTACACCCTCAACACCAACCGATATGAGGCAAGAATCCTCAAAAGATATCAATCTGCAATAGGTATGTGACCTGTCAGTAGTGCATCTCATGTGTGTACACGCCTTGGCTCACTACAGCCCGCGTATGTACGCGACCAATATATACAACAACCTACGTGTTCCTTCTAAGCTATTAGGGTTTATCCTTTTCATCACATACTCATATATTCTGCAACTTGTAAGCAGAATTTCTTCTGTCTTCCACTGTTCAACCTAAATTCTAACTCAATCATGTATAAGCAACTAGTATACCATAGCAATCATATCATAACTGAATCACAAGAGTACTACTCACTCCATCAACCAACATAAACCACATCACAGTAGCCATATCAAGAATTCCCTGAGCATTCACAACACAACAAGAAATACTATCCATCAAGACAATAATGTACCCATACCAGTGTCTCAGTGACAGATCTGAGCTCATAGAATGCATATCTGGAACCTACTTCAGTTTTCAACAACCAGTCATCAGCTCAAACACAAATCTCCATGATTTTATCCACTGTATGCACTATGTCCTCATACAGCCAGCATATGTACATGCCCTGACCCATTACAGACCGCGTATAACTCAGATAATTGGGTTTATGAAGCTCTGAGACTTTTGTCATCAAGATCCTCGATATTGACAAAACTTTGATGTGTCCATGAGATCTTCCTCACGCTCTCTTTCTAAGAATAGATCTTCAATCATGCTCAAGATATCCACACCAAATATGCTCTCACAAGAAGCTCTCACAAGAAGCTCTCTATCAATACTCCAAAAGATAATCTGACAAGAACCTCTCCATTGATCCACAAAAAGGGATGTTTTACAAGAGACTATTGCTATCTTATTTATACTTTCATCCTCTAGGTCACTTAACCCATTTCTAGGTCACTTAACCTATTTTCCTTATTTTAGGGTTAACCACTTTCCATAAATAGAAACTTCTTCAATACTTTATCATTTAAATATTCTTTCTTGATTTTGTCACTTCACTTTATTATTTAAATAATCCACCTTGACTTTGTCACTTTACTTTATCATTTAAATAATTATTTCTTCTTTTAAGGCACTTTGACTTCTTTGTCCTTATGGGTCTTCAAGCCCTCACATGGAGGTCCTTCAACTTCGTAAGGCCATAACTCTCAAACCATGAGGAGTTATGTGACGTTCCACATACCACCGGAAATGGAATGACAAGCACTATCCATCTAGGATTGTTTCACCAATAAAGTCACTGATATTCTTCTCTTTATTCCACATACAAGCATGGGTTATCTCAACCATAACTCAACCACAAAGCATCTTCCCGTGCGGTATTTCACAATAAGGGGACCGCTTTGGAGTTTTTCCATTTGTACCATGACAATAAAATAATGAGTCATCTTTACATCAAACAAACTATGCATCATATATCAAAGAATCCATCTTCATCATTGGTTTCCACTTGACATGTATCATTCTCATCAAGGACAATACATATACATTGTTCATCAGTCATCAATCAATTAATCCTATCAATCAATCATTTAATCACTTGAAAACAATCAATCAAACCATTTTCATCAATGACAACATGATCCAACACTTTCCACTATGCCCTAGACTTTAGACTAGAACAAAATCTATTAAACATACTTGAATTCATCCTTTTGAAATAAAAAATTTCACTTATCTTTCTCTTAACAAAGAACAAATCTTGCTTCTTTTAGGATCTTCCCTCTTTTATTTAGAACAACTTACTTCCTTGGCACAAATATTCACAAGTCAAGTAGAGTACTATGCACTTCAGCAGTAGATCTATGCACATCTCTTTTTGTTTACTTTAGTTCCCAACAATCACAGTTTCAGGTCCCGGAAATGGAACCATTTGTTGGCACAAGGGAAGACCAAGGGTTGAACGCTTAAGAACACACCAACAAAACCTTGACTACCGGCCCTTTAAGCAACACCTGTGAAGCGGGAAAAGTCTCACCCGAGGTAGAAGCAGAGGGGGTTACAGGACACAGGTGTCTGTAACCCTGTTGGGACACAGATCTGTGATAAGGGAACTTCACAGAATATTATGTAAATTCTTAGGAAGTGACATGATCTATAATAATACCTTCACGACGTTGTTCTACTACTGCAACTACTTGATCTAATTGTGAGCCCTGGCCATTGATCGCCTCGAACACCTTACAAGATTCATCCTGCACATGTTGTAACTTATGTGTTGCTTCCATCACCTTACCTTGGAGGGAAGTGATCTATTGTTGTGTTGTACACTTATCCTAGGATCTCTTCATCCTTTCCACTACTGTGAGTATCTTCATCTATGCCTGCAACGGAAATGCCTATTGTTGTGCCTCTTGTAATTGCGCTTCTAGTTTCTTTAGCTCTGGATCCTCAGCGAGGCATTCATATGTCTAGGATCTTCTGTCACTCAACTATTTACATGCCAAGGTGAGGGATCGTATACTTGATATTTTGTTTTTGGAAGAATCCTCCTACTGGTAACACACCTCCTACAAGGTGCTCGACATTGTTCGGGCCTCCAGTTCAATTAACCTAGCATGAAGCTGCAGAAGGGTCTCTACGAGCTTCACTACTTGAGCTTTGACAGAATCTTGCTCCTCCTATGCCAAGCCTAGCACATAGCAACATGATTTACTTACCGCTTCTTTGACCATGGCCTGCTCTATGAGCAACTTCTCCTTTTCCCACTATAGCTGGTCTTTTTCCTCCTAAAACTTCGCCTGAAGCTTTGCTTTGTCGCTTTCATGGGAAACTACATTGTCCTGTGTTGCTTGTAATTTTACTAGCACTTCGTCTTTCTCCTTTTGCAAGGCTTCTGTAGATTTCTCCTTCTCTTCCTAAACTCTTTGGAACCAAGCTTCTATCGCATCTGCAATCCTTCTTAACTAGGCTAGTTCGTCCCCCAATTCTATAGTCTATGATGAGGAAGGGGTAGACGACACAATAGGTACTGCACAGGCCAAGCGAACAACCTGTTGCACTTCCTTCATTTCTCTATGAATCCTCCTATATAACTCCTCTTGTTTCTCTCTGTATCTATGCAAAATTTCTTCATAGGCATCCTCCATAGCTCCATGGACCAGACTAATGTGGTCATCGGTGAGAGTGGCTTCCAACTGTGGCTTATTGGCACACATTTTCTTCCTTACTGAGGGTTTCTTTGGAGAAACTTTCCTCTTTTGCAGAGTCATTGTCCCAATAGGGGGATCTTTAGGTGGTGTAGATTTTCCTCCTCCTTGCTATTCTTCTCCTTCATCTCCTCCTCCCTATCATTCTGCTTCATTTTCTCCTCCTCCTGGCGAGCCAAAACCGTTATCTTTGGAAGTTTTGTCCTCTTCGTCACTCTCTATGTCCTGGACTTCATCCTGCCTTTTCTGCTTCTTCATCCCACTGGACTATCTGACATGTTGAACTTGTGTAACTATGGAGCTTCCTATGATGTCAGTGTCAGATAACTCTGCATCGATGAAAGGTACAAGAAATTCCTATGGTCATTCCCTTGTAATCTTCTCCATATCTTCATATGTCATCTTGTAGTATGACTAAAATTCTTCCTGGTGCTTATCTCTTCACACGATGATGTAAATGAAGTGGGGATCAACATGAAAATTCACTATGGGTCGGTACCGGTGCAGGGTATGTGGTTTCATATGTGGGAATGATTCAATGGCGACATTCAACAACTGATAATATCCGTGAAACATGACATTAGACTGCCCATTAGACTGCCACTGCTTCATCATGTCATTGGTATACCATAGGGTGGAAAACAGAGTGTCCAGGGGCTCCGTAGATTCAATATCTGGGAAAGTGGCTCCTTCAGGAATCTTCCAAGCCATAAATGTAATCAAGATGATCAACCAACTGTAATGAAATGCATATCCCAAGTCCTGGTCTTCGTGACAATCCTTTTCTAATTCATTGACGAGGTAGTTCGCCTAGTTCATCTGTATGCCCTCCACACACTTTCCTGCGAGGTCCACCATGAAATCGGTGACATGTGTGGGGTGGTTCTTCCTCACTATATTTCCAGCTAAGAGTTGACAAGAAAGGTGCACTGCACCATCCTGTATAGAGGCTACCTTGTAACCTCGCTTTCCTTTTTCTACCTCTCCATAGGATTATTTGATGTGTTGTGCTAAAGAACGGTCTGAGGCCTTCCCTGAATAAAAATTTTGTGGGTCATGACCCTTCACACTTAAACCTTTGATCCAATGGATCAGTGTTGGATCCACAGTAATCCTTCTATTGAACCATAGATATTCACCATGATAGCATGAAGGAAGGAGTTTAACGCAAGCATTAACCTCCTGGTGGTGGCCAAAATGCAGGATCTTCATTACATTCAATACATTTGATTGTGCCAACCCTTGAATCCATGGTTGCGAGAAAAGGAAAGGTTTCTTTCGAGTTGTCTTCATTAAATAGCGGTGAGGGGATAACATGGAATAGTTCTTTAGGTCTCCTAAGTTGAAGTCACTATGTTTCAACAATGAGATCTATCCTAACTGACTCCTGACTATGAGAATTCCTTTCGGAATGTACGCACTGAAAACGGAGTACTCAAAATCCCGATGGATACTATCATGTTTAACAACACCAGCTAGAGGTGGAACATACTCATGAAGGATCAATGGGATCTGCTTCGTGTTAGCTAGATCACCGTGATGCTTACTTCATTATTTAGTTCCGGGGTAGATGCGAGGTTCTATTCTACATATTCTTAAATTCTTGTAGCTTTTCCAACTTAGCCTTCTTTTTATTGAGATTCCTTGCCTTCTTTCCTGTGATTCAAGTCTCTTTAACTATTTATGGAATCCTTTTTCCATTTTTATTCTTATCTTCCCCTAGCGTAGTGGCTTCACACTATTGAGATAACCTCAATGATTCTGAAGTTAATAACCCTTTTCTTAACATTTTCTGAGTGGGCATATTATTTCTTGGATAGATAGGTTCTTCGAGCCTTCTTTCATTCTTTCAACCTTGATGGATAATTCTCTTTCTAGTTGTCTCTCCTACGTTGTTACTTTTCTTTGTTGCTTTGACTTATCCTCTCGTTCTTCTATTAGTCAGTTTATTTTCCTAGCTATGAAATCCCTTAATGATTGATTTTTATTTTCTATAGCTTCTTCCTCTGTGTTAGGACCACATATTGCACCTTTTTTGCCCATACTTTTTGCCATTATTATACCCTTGATCACCTGTATTTAGCCCCATATTATCACTTCATCTGATCACTCCAAGGTATACAACGTCCTTTCTCATTACTATATGTTTAATCTGTTTTGCATAATACTTTACATCACTTTTGAACCTAACCATTGATTAGAAGTGCATAAGTGTCCATATTTGCAGAATAGTATTTAAGGCCGATGCTGAAACACAGAACTGCCCAAAGTCGCTGTCGAGCTGATGCTGAAACACGGAAGCTGCTACACAGTCCAAGGACGCATATGCTGAAACACGGAGCTGCTACATAGTCCGAGGATGCATATGCCGAAACACGAAGCAGCTACACGGTTCAAGGATGCAGATGCTGAAACACGGAGCTGTCACTCAGTTCAGAAGAACAGATGCTGAGACACAGAGGAGGCCGCCACGATGCTGAAACACGAGTCCTGACAGCTAGCAGTCAAAGCCGACACAGTCAAGAGCGCAATTCACGTGGCTGAATAGGACGTGAATTGCGATGCTGAAACAACATCAGCAGCTATGTGAAGAAGCCGTTACACCAGTCGTAACAGCAATGCCTCGTCTAGCCCCTACATTAGCAGTCAGTTACGTGAGAATAGGACACCCTATGCTAATTTAGAAAGAAGATCCGATTTAGTATAGGATTCAGATCTGCCTTGTAATGATTGTATCGATGGGATTTTCCCTTTATATT
>ML792160.1:417622-442334 GCA_009831015.1 Picea engelmannii | reverse complement strand
ATCATTATCATCCTGCAAGTTGTCCTCCTCCATGTTGACATCATCATCCATTGGAGCATTATAAATGTCTTGGATCAATCTATTTGTCCCATCATCATCAACTATATTATTAATATCATCATTTTCCATAGGAATAACATGATGACCATTATCCACACGATTAAGTTCATCTTGTTCTTTAATATTATCTCTATGAAAATGTCTCCTACTAGGTGGCATCACATTCTTAGGATGATTTTTCTTTAATAAAAACAATGGAAGCAATAAAATACAGTTAGAGTATATCAAAAATATTATTTTGAGAGATAAATTAAAAAAAAAAAAACAATTAATGTATAATACCCTTAAAGATCTATAATAACTAATTACCTACCATGGGATGATATTCATTGCCTCCTTCAATGTGCCCATTCTCCCTACAATGTTTTTCAACTATTTTTAAAGGTAGTCTTCTTCCATTAAAACCCCTGCATTCACAATAAGGGCAACAACATTTCCCATCACCATGAATCATCATGTGCCACTTTAACATAACAAGCTCTCTTTTCTCGTTTGGAGTTGACATTGTAATTACCTATTACAACAATCCATTGAAACATTATAAGTACAATATACAAATCTATTCAAATAATTTGGTATATATTTAGATATTTGTCATGAAACTTATACAGCATGTTCAGAAAAAATAAGGGACAAAGCATGAATCTAAAAGCATGAAACATTAGTAAGAGGAGGTGGATCTATTATCAACCAAAATCACACTATATAATATTAAGCCCCTAAAAAACATTAGGGTAGCTTTAGGGATACACAAGAGTACTAATGCCCAATATCAACAAAAAAGCCATTGCTCTTCACTTCTAGTTGGTTCTTTTCCAACTCAAGGACGAAACCCTAAATGTAAATTTACTAAGGCAAGGATACTTAGATATTCAAGAAGTTCCATGAAATATAAGAACAAAATTAGAGTGATTGAATCTAATTAGAGTGATTGTAGTTGAATCAGTGATCTGTTTACTCTATCAAAAGTGAATAAACCATAAAATCTTTCTAAGGAGTTAAAATAAACCATAAAATTTGATTTAAGGAGTGAAAATAAACCATAAAATAGTTCAATAGCACCAAATTACTAAATCACACAGAAAATTTTTAAGTACCAACCTTCAAAATATCAGCTATGTAGAGTCTAATCAATAAAATGTTTCTCTTCTTGAAAGAGAATTGAAATCAAGATTTCATAAAAAACCAGAACACCATTGCATTAGAACACCCAAATGATTTTCACAACTGTAGAAAATGATTGTCGTAACTATAGAAAATTTGTCGTAACTGAGATATATATAGGATTGATTTGTCGTAAATGATCTATGATTCTCACACATGCCATTGTTGGTCGCTATAGCAACTAACTGGGGGTTGGTCGCTCTACCGACCAACTTTCATCGTTAAAACAACCAACTTGGAAGGTTGGTCGCTAGAGAAACCAACATTTGGACCCCGAAAAAAAAAGTATATTTAGTCCAAAAAAAGAAAAAAATATACGATGGAATTTTAAACCGTCGTAATATTTCGTTGTAATTTGCGCCCAATGTAGTAGTGCTTGACCGTGAAATAGTCTTTTAGATCAAAATTTTGGCGACCATACTGGGGAGAGAAAAAGGAAGGTTTTGCAGACCAGAACTTATGACTCAACCTAACCTGAATCAACCAAATTTGCAAATTGGCCTTGGAAATCAATACAAAATATTACACCAATTTTATAATCTAGCAATAATGACAACCAAGACTAGCGCATAGTCAGAAAATTATTGGGAAATTCTTTCTCATGAACAAGAAAGAGAGATTGCAAGAAGACAAAGATAAGGGGTTGGAAATTAAGAAAAAGACTGGAAACATATAAAGGATCAATAAAAAGAAGTAGAATCAAACAACTTCAAAATATTGAAGTTGGGGAAAGTTCTAAAATTGAGACAAGATAAATTCAAAGGATGGGTGATAAAGAAGAAGAAAAAAATGAAATCCCTAAAAATCAAGAAGAAAGAAGAAATGAAATTCTCAAATATCGATAAAGACAAAGAATCCCACGGAGAACGGTAAGGAATATCATAAATTTTGGGAACAACATCAGTTGCCTACTCTTCCACAATGATCATTACCTGTGTTTTCATGAGATAGAGTAATGGACCCAAAAATATAGATGGATCATTTTTTATCTATGTGTGAAATACATATAATAGAACATGATTATGTAATGGTGAGAATGTTCCTGCAAACATTGATAGGCCCAAGCTATGAATGGTACATGTCTCTTCTAGCCCAGTCAATTACATCCTTCAATGATATAAGATCTATGTTTATGACCATGTATACACCTTCAGTCGTGTACCACACTTTATTGACTCAATTCACCAAAATCCATTTGAAGAAAGGTGAAAGGATAAGAGATTTCAATTTGAAATTTTACAAAGTCCTAAATCAAATTCCACAAGATCAAAGACTAAACAACCCAGTTATAATAGATTGTTATAAGAATATTATGCCAACTAATGTAAAATATTCTATTAGGTCTGATCTAATAAAGTATTTAGATGGAGTTATGAGAAAGGAAATGGAAATGGAAGAAATTATGATAGAATAAAATGTTGATCCTAAAATTATTCTTGGAAACGTTCAAAAAGAAACGGATAACTTTACCATAGAAAATCAAGGAGATTCAGGCTCAAAGAATGTAGAGAAATAAGGAATTGGTGGTGGAATATTTCAAGTTGTCATCTCAGATGTAAAATATGATCCAGTTGCAGCGCAAGAAATGAAACAAATAATTGAGATAGCTCAAATGAATATAACCATTCAGCAAAGTCTAAAATGAACTGACAAGGTTAAGAAGAGATGTAAACCTTCCTCCAGAAGACCAAACCGTTAGAGTTCCTTCTTAGGAACAAACAAGGATTCCTACTCATGAGAAAAGACAAAGAAATGATAGGAGGAATGAAGAACATATACCAAGATCACCTCAAGCTTCAAACCCAAATGATCTTGAATTAGACGAAGTTGTTGATGAAGAAAAATTTGAAGACCTTGACTTGGATTCAAACACTATGCGGGATGATAGTCTATAATTAGTACATACTAATGAATTGGAACCATTTAACATTTTCAATGATCACAATGAATCTGATATTTTTCAATAAAAAGTTGTCCAAACAAGGGCACAAGTAAACACATTTAAAATAAAAGAGGTTCCAGAAAAAGAGAAGACTAAGTCAAGTCAAGTAGAAACAATGAAGCAAAAACCTGTTGCTAACCAAACAAGGACTCCACAACCAATGACATATAAGATAATGGATGATCTTTCGAAACTCAGAATTACTTTTCCCTTTGTGGAAGTTGTCAAAATTCCACAACAAAGGGAAACTCTGTTGAAAATACTAGATGATGCAGATACAAGAATGGAGGTTGTAGTTATAAACTCAAAACATCAACAAATATATTATTCAACTAAAACCAAAGAAAAGGTTCCACCATTTTACATCACCATAGAAAATCATGAAGTCATACTGCACAATTTTTTGATTGCTAGTGAGGCTACCAATAGCATTATGCCTTTATTAGTGATGCAAGAACTCGTGATGGAGTGCACTAGACATTATGAGACTGGTGAAATCATTTAGGTCATTGAATTGAGAAATGCCATTTCCTATGAAGATATTAAATACTTTTGTTCCTAGATAAGTGCAACTCCTCATATCACAACTGTCTTCACTATTGTAGTAGTAGATCTGCCTCCAACATATGGAGTTGTCCTTGGCAGGGATTGGTCCCCAATGATTGGGGGTTATATCATGAATGACAGAAGTTGTAATATGATAAACAATTGAAAAATAAAAACAACAGTGAAAAGATAAATAATGTATTTGAATTGAATAAACATTACTTATCCTTCAATGGAAGAAGAAAACAAAACTATATCCTTGTGATGAAAATGTTTTAATAAATCTTAAAATAAAATTTCGCTTAAAATTGAAACGCATAATAATCAAACATAGGTCATAGAACCACTTACAATGAATCAATTGAAAGTTATATTTAATGATTTTCCTTTATTGTTGCAACAATTGTTTTCATACCAAATGGTCACACTTATCATGCAAATATAAAGAAAGAAAATGATTATGAAAACTCATAAGAACATATTACTTAGAAGCACATAACCCAAATCATGAAAACAAGAATATTTTAATCTCTGTAAATGAAACTTGTCATTAATAATTATTTCTTCTCGGGCCTTGCAACAAGAAAAAGTACCTTTACATTCCAATTGAGTGAATACTTATAGTCATATCACTTGTAACCAAAATTGATTATGCAAGATACTTACAAGTCAACATAAATTACAAAAATAAAAGATTTCTAGAACATGATCCTTCATTCTGTTGAAAGTTGTTTTTCAAGTCATTCTAAATGATTGACTCAATCCCAATCCTTCTTTGTTGGATATTTAAACGTCATAATTTTCTTATAATAAATATCTACTTCAGTATATCTTTCATATGTTGGGGTAGTTACAAATAAATTTCTGAGTTTCCATGAAAGAAAGAGGTTTCTTGAAATGTTTTTCAATAATGAGAGGGGGGTTGAGTCAATATTGCTTCTTTTTAACAATTTTAATTAGTTCTTTAATTATTAAAATTATTAACCATAAGGATTTATCAATAATAAGGTATAGCACATCGAATTTTCAATGTGAAAATCATAAAATTTATATTTTTTCAAGCTATAATGTGTAGGAGACACCAATCTTCCTTTTTTTGACCACCAACTCAAGGAGACACCAATCCCCTATTTTCAAGCACCAACTTGAGGAAGTTGCAACTCCCTGTAGATTAGGCTCTAGCCTATAGAAGACTCCAATCTTCTATTTTCAAGCAACAACTTGAGGAAGATACAACTCCCTGTTGTTCAGAATCCAACCTGTAGAGGACTCCATTCCTCCCCAACTTCTCCCTTCCACCCTCACTTCATGTGTATGTTTTTAGGTGTCAAATTATTCTTTGTACTCTACCTCTATTTTTATGTTTTGTATTATCTTATAGAGACACTCTCTTCATTACCATATTTCTCTACTTATATAGTATTCCATAAAGGTGTATGACATTGAACCAATATGTCTCTTTGTAAAAGAGAAAATGAACCAATGTTCCTTTTCATTTTATTAATGTTGTTTTAATAACAAATTTCTTCCTTTATTATTATATTTAAGTAATTGGGTGACTTTAGTTCCTCTTCAAAATCTTTTTAATAAATAGTTAAATTAAGAAACATATTCTCAATTGGATCTGGTAAGCCAGACACTTTTCATAGGATGTGTAATACCCTTTGGTTCAGAACCCCAATTGTACATATAAATGTAAATGTAATTATACATATAAGATGGGAGATGATGGTACAAAGTTTTTAGTTTGGTTTTGCATGCATTAAATCAGTGCACGAGAATATCATACCAAATAAGTGCGCACATTTTATAATGTATCGTGCACCTATGTAAGTGTGCGAGGATTGTGCACTAAAGGAAGGGTGCACACCATCCCGAGTTTGCGTACAAAGGAGTAAGTGCACGGTTTTGGGGCCAGAGTGCCTTTGTGTATATGTATTTTGAGGCCATAGTTCTTGTGTGGTTATTAGGCTGGAGAGCCATATGTTAAATGGTCAGTGAGCCATCATTGTAATATGTAATCACATGCAAATATTAATAAAAACACATCATTGGTGCAAACCAACCATGTAAAAGAGTAAGGGGGGATAAACTCCACTAGAATAGGGAAAGGGGGCTAAAAGTTAAGGACAAGGGGATAATCTAGAGGGGCTTAAGCCCAAAGGAATATTATATTAATATTCATTAAAGTATAAAGTATGGATAATTATTTTATCCTAAGTTCTAAGGATGGGGACAAGTGGGCCCAAGGTAGTTCTCAACAAGACAAGTGTCAAGTTGGGAACATGCATACATACAGTTTGGAATTAGTTCATTTTCCTATCATTCTATCATCATTCCTTCACTCACTCAGCTGACACCCATACCCTGTTGTTACTATACTTGTTCTTGTACATGTACCCTGGTTAGCTTTGGAGATGGATTGAAGAAGCAAGTTGTCTGGTTCGTAAGATATTGAAGATGTGGATTTTTAGGCCCATGAGCATTCTCTCTAGGTGAGAGAATTGTTGGGAATTGATTCCTGAAGGTACCAAACTATAGCTACATGGATTTGATACCTCTTGTCCAGCCTTTTGCTGAAGCCCCGAAAAGGAAGTGGGGCAGCCGAGGGACTCTTGAGAAGAGAAGGGGAACACTTCTTGGGGTGGGAAATTCATGTGGGGAATGAGGGACTATAGGATTTTAGTTTGATTTGAGACCTGTGATTGATTTTACTTTTGTCTGAGATACCTTATCCTAGTTAGGAATCCTTTACCTAGGTGGAGTTTAGTCTCATCTCGGGGGTGACTCACTGATGAGAGTTATGCACAGTTTGGCCTAAGGTTGGGAGGAACATGGAAGGTATGCACATAGTTGGTGTTATTTTAGTCAAATATATGTGTCAATTGTGTGTCAATTCATGTGCTTCACTGATATTTATGCATTTATTTTCATGGTTTTTTCTTGTGTATGTTGCATGCGTATTGAATATTATGTAGTCCAAAAAGATAAGGTGCCAAATATTGAAGATTGTGCAGTCATAAAAGAGTTTGAATATGTATTTAAAGAAATACCAGGATTTTCACCCAAGAGACAACCATCCTACAAATCAGATCAGATAGCTAGAATGGAATTCTGTAGATATCACGCAGTTACAACAATTTGATAATAAATCTACGCATGCAGTAGATTTATGGTTAGACAACATTGTTGCGGGATTTATCACAGAATTTGCAGTAGATACAATAAAGTCTTATAGCATAACAGAGAAAGAGTTATTGAAGGGACCTCGAGGTAGGTATATCAAATCATTATATACTTCTATTAATATATTAATATATAATAAAGGTGTAATGACAATGATGTCAGACAACTAAAATTCTCTGCGTGCATGGGGGAATGGGGGAAGCACTGACATGAGAAGGAGAAATGGATAAAGGTAAGAAAGAGGAGGCCTTGGACCCAATAATGATGGACAAAGACTAGATCAAGCAGATCATGGAAATATATGGAAGAACACGTAGTGAAGTACCCTACCAATATAATATGAACACCAAGAAGAGAGTTGTAGCCACGAGGGAGGGATTGGCAAGTGATGAAGAAGAGGTAGAGGATCTCCAGGCTGTGGAGCAGATTTAGGAAATCATGCGTGTGAAATATGAGAGGAAGATGAGAGGTCCAATATCGGGAATAGAAGGAAACACTCCTAGCCATATCAGTGTCAGTGTGGAACCCATAAACCCATGTGTGACTAATACACCAAGAAGAACACCACCATTTAGACAACCAAATTTTGGGAGAAGGAAGATAGCAGGAAGTACATCTATAGAGGGAAAAACAACTGGAGGAACCAGTTCAGAAAGCATATTTCAAATATCTACACCACACAGAGGTAGTAGTTCAACATTCAGGATGGCCAAATACGATCCCACCATAAGGTTACCAGAATTAAAAGGAGAGGCATCGAAGGATCCTAACAAGCACTTGTTTATTTGTGAAAAGATATGGGAAGAGAAACAAATCACATGTGAGGAAACTAAAATTGCGTAGTTAGCTATCATGCTAAGAGATCACACATTGGACTGGTACATGAGTTTATCTGCAAACAACTCGCTAGGGACAACCAGGATGATTGGAGATATCAAAAAGGTATTGATAAATGAATTCTAGAAACCTAGCTCAGAGGATAAATACATGAATGAGATGATAAAGATTAGACAGAAACCCAGAGAATATGTATGGGAGATTGATCAGAGATTCAAATGATTAAAGGGAAAGCTAAAGTATGTCATGACAGATATGCAGGATATCCATATGTTTGTCAATTCACTGCTACCACACTTTAAATATCCCTTGTGACAAAATAAATTTCAAACCCAAGAACAGGCTTTGTAGGAATCCATACAAATGGAAGAGAACCAATATCAGAAGACAGATCTAGCCATAGAGGAGATGATGGAGGATATGAAGAACTTAACATTTTACCTCAACCAGAACAAAGGTAAGGATAAAAGAGAATTTGTTTGGTGTACCACATGTAGGATAGAAGGACACCATAAGAATGAATTCCCAACATTCGCATAGTACATAATAGCAGGACTGCCAAACCCATTGCCAATAGGATTACTATGGTGTGATATCTATAAGAAACAGGGGCATGATCCATATCACTATCCAATGATGAAGAAATACCATATAGTACCTAAGAGTTCATATTGCAACTTTTGTAAGTCAGTAGGCGATGATGACAAAGATTGCAGGACCATGGACCTGATGAGGAAAGAACATCAGATGTGTACTGGGTGTAGGAAGAAATGATGACCAGGCATGCTGCACCACATTTTAACCAAGTACCAACCCTGTATAACACTGTGCAACAATAGTAAAACACTATGCAATATCAATATAACACTGCACAACCATAGTACAATACCGCACAACCACATTATAATTCTGCGCAGTATAACTAGGCGCCCCAGTACAATGCACCATGAGGAGATCGAGTTGGCTATAGAGGGTGAGGAAGAGGAAGAGGAGGATTTGGAAGGGGTAGAGGACCAGTGGTATGCCACAACTATCAAAAACCATGACACTATGCAAGAGAATGTCCACTTCCACCTGTGACATCTATGTATTGTTGTGCATCAGATCATGACACAGAAGAATGTCCTACACTATTGGGGAAAATCCAGGAAAAGAGAAATCAGAACAATCAGAATGTTCAATGGATTTCAGCAGAAGAAAAGGATGATGAAAGAAACATCAACATAGTTACACGTGGAGGAGCTAAGATAGGAAATGACGTGGTAAGACAACATCCAACACAACACCAATGGGTGAAGAAGAATGTTGAACCGAAGTGTTGGAAATATTGTCATTGATGTCAACAGTCGATGTGATGATCTATTGTTAATGATGAATAACCATAGTTGAGATTGTCATTGATGTCAATAGTCAATGTGATGATCTGTTGTTAAATGACAAATGAGATTTTCATTGATGTCAACAATATATCAGTTAAGCAATAGATGTCAAAAAGTGTGCAGAGATCAAAAGAGCGAACATAAGAAGAGAATAATTGAAAGATCAAAAGATCGGAAGGAATAGCACATTGGATAGAGAAGAAATTTGTGACTATTGTTGATCATGATAGGATCAACAATGATTCAATGATAAAAAATTTTGAAGGAATAACGAATTGTAGAGATGTCGTCGGGATCAGTGAAAATATTGAACAATTGATCAGTGCACAGAAAATGCGAGAAGCCTCAGCAATCGTCCAATCAGAATGAGAAGCTTAGCAATCATCCGATCAAGAGTCTGACCATGTTGATCATCTGATACAACGTACATCGGTCATTCGAGTGACCGTGGGCTTGAGGACCATTGAAATATCGTGACCATTGATCTTCTTCAAGAATACCCATCATCCATCGGATCCAGTGGAGCTGCAAGGAGGATAAGCCCAAGAGTTAGTTAACACTCCAAAGCAGTGAAATGATATGATTCATTGGATCAAGAGGACACGTGGAAAGTAATTGGAATTTCGTTGACTCGTAGATCAGGAAAGTCAAAGACAGTGTTGCATGAACTCACAAAACGCGAAATTGTGATATGATCTAGACCATTGGATCATGGAGGGTCGTGGACCGTTGATCCAACGTAAGAGGGTATCAGAAAATTGGATATCGGAAAATGGAATATCGAGAAATCGAGAATCGAGGGATTTGGAGTGTCGAGGAGTCAAGGATCCCGAACTCGCGAAATCTGAAATACCGAATATACCCTGGTCGTCGGTTGGAAGGTGAGAACGTGGCACAAGATTAACGAACTCAAAAATTAGGGATTTGTGATTTGGAGAATCAGCGACGAGAGGTGTTCAAAACCCTGAAAGACGAAGCTCCGAAGTCAAGGAGGAAGACACGTATCAAGGTCCACATCATCTTGAGTGATGTCAATGACAAACCACGTCAAAAGAGCACGTCAGCAAGGACATGTGGCTCAGTTAGAAAGTGACAAGTGTCAAGTTGAAATTGGTATTTCAGGCACATGTAAGTCACGAATCAAAGTGACATGTGGCAGCTACTCGGCACGTGCCAAGTCATCAAGTGACATCAGCAGGTTTACGTCACATTGGGAGTTTCTACTTCGGGACTTTTGCATAGCAAGCAAATACTCTAATATCTTGAAGTCTCCAATGTCAAAATTTTGAAAGGAACATGGGTCAGTAGATTGACAGCTTTGGAGTTTTGAAGAGTTGGAGGTCATGAGACCCAACGAGAAAAACACTGAAGAACCAACAATCGTCCATCTTCGTGGAGAATATGACATGTATGATCTGACCGACAATTTCATGATCGTGATTTTAGTAAAGTGTGAAGTCACGAAGACTCAAATGTCTAAACGCCGAAATCCCGTCAGCCATCCATATCATTGGGAGAATGAATCGTGATCGTTGATTTGGTAAAGAACTCATACACTCGTCTCACCTAAACATGAGGTCATCGTCGTTGGTCATATGTTATAATATTTTTCAAAAGGAAACTATGAATAGGTCTCTATATTTTGTAAGCCCACGGTTCTGTAATGATCGGTCATATGAAATGGCTTGAAAGGAAGCGCCTCCATAGTATCTGGTCTCTATGAAATTAACGGAGATCCGTGAACAAGTATAAATGATAAAATTGATCCATGCTGTGATCAATTTATGAAAGGTATTCACAGTAAAGATAATTAAAATGTGATCAACTCATGACAAACAAAAATGAACAGATACACAGTCATAATTAAAAGAGAATTAAATCATGAAAATATGAATAAAGAATAAAAAGGAAAAATAATATTAATTAAAGTTTAGATTATCATTTTAAATGAAAAGGTACAATGGTTCAAATAAAGGGACACGATGTTTTAAATTTCACACCTATTTGAAGATTATATAAACGAGAAAAAGTGGTGAGAAGAAAGTGTCTCAGTGGTTCATATTAGAAGATCTAAAACAGAGCAGAGTCCAATATGAAGAACTCTTCATTCTAAGGTGCTTGTCAATGTCTAATTGAATATCAAGATCAGAAGAAGACAAAGTAGTAGTTATGCAATCCAGAACTTGATAAAGAAGACCATACAAGCAGAGGCTGCAACAGATGAGTAGAAAGTACATCAATGGCAGCATGAGTCAAATTCAATGAAGAGCAGAAGAGATTGAATTGCATTATAAACTAAGGGTGGTTGGGTGGTGCAATGTAAGGTTGGAGCCTGCAGGGGAGTTGGTGCTTCCTTTTCAGTTTTAACTGACTAAACAGGGGGTCAAAGCATCCTACCAGTTGGTGCTGGTGAACAGACAGAGCTGGTGCTTCCTTGCCATTTGTGGCTAACTAAACAGGGGGTCGAAGCCTCCTACCAGTTGGTTCTGGTGAATGAGGGTGTGGGTGAATCCTTCCAGTTGTAGCTAGTAAATGGGGTGTGGCAGCATCCCTTCAGTTGTAGCTGAAGAAACTTGGGGAATGTCTCTCCATCAAGTTGTAGCTTGAAAATAGTTTTTTAAAAGAAATTTTTATTAATGAGAAAAGAGTTGGTGGTTTTCCCTATTGGTTTCCATGATAAAATATTGTGTTCATAAGGGTTTGTTTTTCATCATATATTTCTTAATTGGATAATTAATATGTGTTCTTAATATGGATGAAGATAAAAAAAGAAAAAGTAGGTAATACTGATTCACCCATCCCCCCTCTAAGTATTGTTGGATATTCCATCAATTGGTATCAGAGCAAGGTTCCTTTAAGCACAGTCTAACAAATTGAAAGGAAGATCAAATTAAGCACACATGGATGGACAAAAGATTTACAATGAGAATGGAGCTCCAATACTTAGAAAAGAAGAATACATATTTTGGAGTATAAGAATGGAAAGTCATCTGAAGGCATTGGGACATGATGTATGGAATTCAGTGATCACTGATTATTTCCCACCAAATAGAGTAAGGACTCCATCTCAAAAGAAAACCAAGAAAATTAACTCAATGGCAATGAATACAATCCTTGATGGATTGCATGATGGTATCAAAGAGAATATAGGTGAATGTACCTCTGCAAAAGAACTCTGGGAAAAATTTAAAGACCTCTAATCAGATGAGAAGTCAAATGAAGCATTTCAATCAAAACAAAGTTCAATCTACAACAATTCTAGTGATGAAGATTCTTTTGAAGAATACTCAGACATTGAAGCAATAGTCAATATGGAAGCTGAGCTTGAAATTTCTTTGGACGAACTAAGAAAATATAAACAAAGGTGTAAACAACTAAAGGATCAACTTAAGACTATTGAAAAATTAAAGAAAGGGACTAAAGCCCTTAATAAAGTTCTTGGTCTACAATGATCTCCCTCGAACAAATATGGACTTGGATATGACCACGCACACATAATTAAAGGACCAAGTCCTATTACTCTGATTGATATTTAAGATGACATGTCTAGTGATGATACCTCCAAAGAATCTGTTCATCCTCCCAAGAAGATGTATCAAATCAAAAGAGAAGACTTGGCCATCAATAAAGGTAAAGACTCTCCACAATCTTCTGATTGCAATAATGTTGATATTGAATTCTCCCCTACAAGTAGAGAAGAAGATTCAAATACAATAACAGAATATTTTGTTAGAATTTATCCCATGGAAGAAGAATAAGAAAAACTATCAAAGGCCAAAGAAAAGGTTGATTAGAGTCTCTCTGAATACCTTTATCACCATAATGAATCAGACTATAGCTATCTTCATGACACTCAAGAATTTCTTGAAAAGAGTCAAAAGCATGTCTTGGAAATAATGGAAATGCTCAAGGATAGTAAAAAGATAATATATGAGTAGAACAATCAGTTATAAGAGAAAGAAGAGGAGATCGAGAAGTTGAAGAAAGAAATTAGTCAAGTAAAAGAAAAGGAGAAGAAATATGATGATCTTGGCAATCAAAAACATATACTGGAAATAAAAGAAAAGCTCAAATACAATAAAGAAATCATATCTAAGAAAAAGATTCAGTTAGAAAATAAAGAAGATGAGATCAAAAGATTGAAAACAAAAGTTGTTGATCTAACAAAAGAAAATGAAGAGAAATTCAACAGACTGAAAAATGAAACCAGTCAAGAAAAAGAATAAAAGAAGGAAGATGATGTCTCAATAAAAAACATTGCAGGTCTAAAGGAACTAAGGGAAAACTATGTCAATCTTAAAATCCAACTTGAAGAAGCCAAAACGAGAGAAGAGGTAATAAGGAATCAGTTGGACAAAAAGGAAGAATCTTGTCATGAGCTGGAAGCAGAAGTTGTGAATCTTAGAAAGAATGTTGAGAATTCAAACACCCAAAACAAGTTCTTGAACAAATCCATGACCCTTGATGAGATCTTGGATAGTCAGAGACCACCATATGACAAATCTGGCCTTGGATACAATAAGGAAGAGATCAATACTCCTAAGAAATCTGATGCAGGTCCTTCATTTTTAAAAGGTGAAAACAAGTCTGACACAAGTCTTTCACTTGTAAAGGATGAAAACAGGTCTAACACAAGTCCTTCATTTGAAAAAGATGAAGACAGGTCTGAAAAAGCTCCTTCATAGTCAAAAAGTGAAAGCAGGCATGACTCAGTTTCTTCACGTTCAAGAAATAAATGCAAGACTACAAAATCTAGAAGATCAAATCATGGAAGACATCTAGAAGCTATTCATAGACCTCAAAGAAAGTTCAGAAGACAGACACCTTCATGGATGAATCAAAGAAGGTATGAGCGTATCTTTAACGATTATTTTTTTTTTGTAACATATATGGTCATAAAGCCTTGGATTGCAGGCACCATGGAAGAAAACAAGTAGGTAGGTTCAACAACAATATAAGATGTTGGAACTGCAATCATGTTGGACATATTGCTCCACATTCTTACACTATGAGATGCCATAGTTGTGGTGGATATGGCCACAAAGCCTATAACTATTGGATCTCAAGAAAATAGTCAATGAAAAATGCATCATACAATATGACAACAAGAGTAAATAAGAAGACATGGAAAAGAAAATTTGAAGTACCAAATAAGAAAGATGAGGAAAATAGTGTTCATGAATCTGATGAAGTTAATAATAGGATTTTGGAGGATGAAACTTCTAATAAGGAATATTCTCAAAACAAGGATAAAGAAGCTTCTAGTGCACATAATAATGACATTGAAGATGAATCTTCAACGCTAGAACAACAGGAAGAAGTTACAAATAAACCCATCGTGCAAAAAATCTTAAGGTCATTACCTATGAGATATGATGCAAAGATTTCTTGAATTTTAGATATATCCGATCTAAATACACTCATAGTTGATCAGCTCCATGGAATCTTTAAAGCATATGAAATGAGAACAGGGCATAATAAATCAAAAAAAGATGAAAGATCTTTCAAAGAATCCGAGACAAAGATAAATCAAGAGCAAAAACCTCAATCCAACCATCATGAAGAATATGATGTGGAAGAAGCCAATCTCATTAGAAAACTTCAGAAAGGATCAAGGAAGTACAAAGGAAAGATTCTTTTCAAATGTTTTAACTGTGGAAAAGTTGGTCATTTTGCATCCAAGTGTTCCTGTCCCAAGGAGGAATCTATAGATGGATTATATAAAAACAATTGGTATCCTAGTTAGTTATCGATCAAAATTGATGGACAGAACCAAGGGTTGTTTGAATAAAGATGAGCTACAATTGCACATTGTTTCGTAGGAAAACAACATTCGTAGAAGCAACATTATGATGTACAAAATGAGGTAAATGAAATTTTGTAAAGATAACAAGAAGAGAAACCCTGTCAAGAAAAACTATCCTTCTAGAAACAAAGAAGGAGAACAGTCAGTAAAAACTCAAGGGAAGTTCTGGCCAAAAATAAAAATAAAAAATAAAAAATGAAAGTAATTAGATTAAATCTTGAAAAGACTCAATCACTACAAAAATTTGTATCAAGAAGACTACCCATATGAATCCCAAGCAACTGAGATAAGAATTTAGTAAATCAATAGGGGATGAAGCCTTGTCAGGAAGAGCTACCTTTTCAGATATAAAAGGGGAAAGTAGTTAGAAGTAGAGAGAGAGAGCATATTGATAGGGGGAGTCATTCATTTATGAAAGAAAAAGGTTGATTACAGGAGGAGATACCAGTGGATAGAGAAGTACTTCTACAGATAGATCATAGGAAAATCAACCTTTTTCCATTGATGTCAAAGGGGGAGAGAAACTTCATATAAAGGAAAACTTCATATAAAGTAAAACTTCATAAAAGGAAAGCATCAACACGGGGGGAGTTTTTGTATATGAAGTTAATGGGTTGACCTCAATGACAAAGGGGGAGATTGTTGGAAATATTGTCATTGATGTCAAAATTCGATGTGATGATATATTGTTAATGATGAATAACCACAATTGAGATTATCATTGATGTCAACAGTCAATGTCACGATCTTTTGTTAAATGACAAATGATATTTTCATTGATGTCAACAATATATCAGTTAAGCAAGAGATGTCAAAAAGTGTGCGGAGATCAAAAGAGAGAATAGGAGAAGTGAATAATCGAAAGATCAAAATCTCAGAATGAATAGAACATTGGACAGAGAGGAAATCTGTGACTATTGTTGATCACAATAGGATCAACAATGATTCAATGATCAAAATTTCTAAAGGAAGAACGGATTGTAGAGATGTCTTCGAGATCAGTGAAAATAATGAACAATTGATCAGTGCACAGAAAATGTGAGAATCCTCAGCAATCGTCCGATCAGAATGAGAAGCTCATCAATCATCCATTCAAGAGTTTGACCATGTTGATCATTGATATAATGCACATCAGTCATTTGAGTGACCGTGGGCTTGAGTTCCATTGAAAGATCATGACCATTGATCTTCTTCAAGAATACCCATCAGTTGTCGGATCCAGTGGAGTTGCAAGGAGGATAATCCTAGGAGTTAGTTAACACTCCAAAGCAGTGAAATGATATGATCCATTGGATCAAGAGGACACATGGCAAGTGATTGGAATTTTGTTGACTCATAGATTAGGAAAGTCAAAGATAGTGTTGCATGAACTCACGAAATGCGAAATCGCGATATGATCTGGACCATTGGATCATGGAGGTTCGTGGACCGTCAATCCAATGTAAGAAAATATTGGCAAATTAGATATCAAAAAATGGAATATCAGGAAATCGGGAATCGAAGGATTTGGAGTGTTGAGGATTCAAGGATCCCGAACTCGGGAAATCTGAAATACCGAATATATCCTAGCCGTCGGTTGGAAGGCGATCACGTGGCACAAGATTAACGAACTTGGGAATCAGGGATTTGTGATTCAGAGAATCAGTGACGAGAGGTGTTCAAAACCCTGAAATCCGAAGCTCCGAAGTGAAGGAGGAAGACACGTATCAAGGTCCACGTCATCTTGAGTGATGCCAATGACAAACCACTTCAGCAGAGCACGTCAGCAAGGACACATGGCTCTGTCAGAAAGTGACAAGTGTCAAGTTGAAATTGGCATTTCAGGCACATGTAAGTCATGAATCAGATTGACATGTGGTAGCTACTCAACACGTTCCAAGTCATCAAGTGACGTCAGTAGGTTTACATCACATCGGGAGTTTCTACTTCGGGAGTTTTGCATAGCAAGCAAATACTCTAATATCTCAGTGAAAGGGACATGTGTCAGTATATTGAAAGCTTTAGAGTTTTGAAGAGTTGGAGGTCATGAGACCTGATGAGAAAAACTCCAAAGAACCAATGATCGTCCATCTTCATAGAAAATATGACACGTCCGATCTGACCAACAATTTCATGATCATGAGTTTAGTAAAGTGTGAAGTCACGAAGACTCGAATGTCTAAACGTCGAAATCCCTTCAGTCGTCCATATCATCAGTCAAATGAAACATGATTGTTGATTTGGTAAATCTCTCATACACTCGTCTCACCTAAACATGAGGTCATCATCATTGGTCATATGTTATAAGAGTTTTCAAAAGGAAACTATGAATAGGTCACTATATTCTGTAAGCCCATGGTTCTGTAATGATCGGTCATATGAAATGGCTTGAAAGGAAGCACCTCCATAGTATATGGTCTTTATGAAATTAACGGAGATCTATGAACAAGTATAAAGAATAAAATTGATCCATGTTGTGATCATTTTATGAAAGGTATTTACGGTAAAGATAATTAAAATGTGAACAACTCATGACAAACGAAAATGAACTGATACAGAGTCATAATTAAAAGAGAATTAAATCATGAAAATATGAATAAAGAATAAAAAGGAAAAATGATATTAATTAAAGTTTAGATTATCATTTTAAATGAAAAGTACAATGGTTAAAATAAAGGGACACGATGTTTTAAATTTCACACATGTTTGAAGATTATATAAACGAGAAAAAATGGTGAGAAGAAAGTGTCTTTGTGGTTCACATTAGAAGATATAAAACAAGAGTAGAGTCCAAGATGAAGAACTCTTCGTTCTAAGGTGCTTGTAAATGTCTAATTAAAGATCAAGGTCAGAAGAAGACAAAGCAACAGTTATGCAATATAGAACTTGATAAATAAGACCATACAAGCAGAGGCTGCAATAGATGAGTAGAAAGTACAGCAATGGCTCCATGAGTCAAATTCGATGAAGAGAAGAAGAGAATGAATTGCATTATAAAATAAGGGTGGTTGGGTGGTGCAAGGGAAGGTTGGAGCCTGTAAGGGAGTTGGTGCTTCCTTTTCAGTTGTAGCTAACTAAACAGGGGGTCGAAGCCTCCTACCAGTTAGTGCTGGTGAACAAAGGGAGTTGGTGCTTCCTTTCCAATTGCGGCTGACTAAACAGGGGGTCAAAGCCTCCTACCAGTTGGTGTGGGTGAATGAGGGTGTGGGTGAATCCTTCTAGTTGTAGATGGTAAATAGGGTGTGGAAGCATTTCTTCAGTTGTAGCTGAAGAAACTTGGGGAATGTCTCTCCATCAATTTGTAGCTTGAAAACAGTTTTGTAAATGAACTTTTTATTAATGAGAAAAGAGTTGGTGGTTTTCCTTGTTGGGTTCCACGATAAAATATTGTGTTCATAAGGGTTTTTTTTTTCATCATATATTTCTTAATTGAATAATTAATGTGTATGCTTAATATGGATGAAGATAAAAAGAAAAAGTAGGCAATATTGATTCACCCCCCCTCTTAGTATTGTTGGATATTCCATCATGAAGAAGAAGTTTGATGCGTGGAACAAAAATGAGATATTCAAGCAGGCCAGACAAGAATTCTTGAAGCCAAACATTGCATCGACCTCAACTGCGCAACATACTCAGGAAGTAGCAACATACGAGATGCCTCCATCGTTGGACCACACCAAAGAAGCACAACCCCTGGGATAAGTAAGTATGATTAAGGGTTTTTTGCAATCTTGTGTTAAACTACTAAATGATCCATCATTTGTTAAAGTGTTACAAAATATGCTAGAAAGATGTAGGATAGAGATAGAAGGAAATCTAGAACAAAAAACAGTTAATCATTTGCATACAAGCAGGAGAACAAGCAAAGAATTCAGAATGAACGCTAACATTGGAGATTTCAACATGGGATATATTATACTGCATTTAGGATCCAAAGTAAATGTGTTACCCAAGAATACATGACAATGTATGGGAGAGCCCACATTAGAACATTCACTTGTTCAATTGAAACTAGAAAATCAACACAGAGTTCTACCATTTGGAAGGATAAAGGGGGTGACAGTAGATCTGGATGGAGCACGCACTAAAGTAAATTTCGAAGTGATAGAAATAGTGGATGACACAACAACGTATCTAGCATTGCTTGGATTGGATTGGGTGTTTGACATTCAAACCATAATTAACTTAAAAAGGAGGAATATGACATTCAATTCAGGAGAATACAGAGTCATTGCTCCATTGGATCCATCAAAAGGGGAAAGGTTTGTAGAACCCACTTTCTTATACCTGGAGGAAATTAACCAGTTGTACAGAACAACAATGCGAGAAGAAGATTATGTGAATCCAATTGTAGATGGAATACTCAGTTGGAGAAGTATCACATCATGCACATCAGACTCAGATACAAGATTAGAGAATTGACAGCATAGGTTATATGAAGTCTCCACAAGAAGATGCACAAGAATAGGCCGCACAGTAAGATGGGTAGGTACGGAGATAAGGGAACCTCCTAGCTTCCATAGGGTGACTGATGTAGAAGCATTCTTAACATGATGCGAATATGACGTGTTAGAAAATCAGAGGCTCTTAGACCTAGATATAGCACTCAAGGAAACACATGCAAGATGGTGGGGTGCACACAAAGAGATAGTTAAGGACTGGTACCAATGTAAGTGGTTACTGCGCATCAAGTTTTGCGTAGAACAGGGAAGCAACCAACTATAGAAATATGAAAGACATGGGGCACCAAAAGAACACTTGGACAAGTGAAGAACACTATGGAGAATGACACCACCAGAGGAATGGACTCATCATTTTATTCACACATTAGAAGGGATTCCAACAAACTGGTATACAGATCAGGAACTACGCAGAGAAACTACAGACTGGAAAATATTACAACAGAATTTTATAGTCACTTTCTCATTTGAACATGAGAACCCAAACATAGACTCAACACTTAAACAAATTAGATGGGTGATATTCATTAAAGAACCGGAAGTTCAACTCATGACAGAAGATCAACATCATAACATACAAATAGTAAAAGAACTATTGTCATGCTACCATGCGCAGGAAGAAGCACCGGATGAAGATGACCCGCGAAACATTCAGATAATGAAACTTAAAGGTGAAAGAGAGATAGAAGGCCCACCTCTGGAATCAGAAGTATTTGTTGTTCCTATCAAGGTGAAGAAATTCAACATTGGGACAAATGAGAATCCCAAAATGGAAAGCAATGGAGACTACTAGGATGAGCAGACAATAGAAATCATAACAGAGTTAATGCGTGAGTACAACGACCTGTTTGTTATAACCCTAATTTGCACCATACATGCTTCCCTGACATCAGGCCATCTCAGATACCTTCTTTGCCAAAGCACTGCTGAACAACTCTTTAAAAAACCTCTTTTATAAGGGCCCATGCACCCAACTCTATTACTGAACGTGTGTACATGCTAGCTAACCTAAAACATCCCGAATGTACCTACAAAAGCATGAAAAAAGGAAAGTTGTCGATTGAACACACAGCTTTGGATGAGTTAAATGAATCTTCCGGCCATGCATGCCCAAGGGTTCGTCCAAATACCTAGCTTCTTCTAGCCTATAAAAGAAGGGTTAGGGGTCCTATTTGGAAGAGGAGAATAAGAGTAAAGAAACTCTACCCAATTGCACATTCCCATTATCCCAACCCTTTAGCCATCCTTGTGCAAAGAGAGATACAAAGAAAATAAGTTGGAGGACATTTGAAGAGGAGCCTAGGATCAGGTTCGCAGAGCAGTGGTCGGTCTCGACATTGTAAGTTGATTCATTAAAGTTAATAATCAAGAAATGATTTTCCCGTCCCACTATATGAGTTCTTCATAGTCTAGTGAACATATGTTTGAATCTCTAACCCATTAATTTGTAGAAAAAATGCATGTAGAGTTTTTTTCTTGTTTTGTACGTAGTTTAGTCTCGAGAGGATAGCTGCTAGCAAGCAATCAACCGTGAAGAAGGATCAACATCAAACATCTAGAACAAGGTATGTTCATTTAACCATGTATTTTCTTAAAAGAACTGGGGATTAGGTCTAGGACGACGGTAGAAAGTAGGATTCTTTCATTCTTATCTACATGCATAATATAACCCTAAGTGCTAGTCCATAGGGGGATTTCCCACCACAATAGAATTGGCGACCGTACTGGGGAGGTCTCTAGGGTTCCTGGGAATATTTTTGGGTATTTTTAAAAGACTAGTTTTCTTTCCTATTTTTTAAAGTTTTTGCAAAGTCTAAGCTAATAGAGATTCTGGTCTTCCAAACCATCTATCTTTGTTTCTTTTCTTGACTGTGTTTTTTCGAGACCCACAGAGGTACACGTGGCCTGCATAAGGTTTTCACACGTGTACCTGTGCCCTACTTTCTTACAACCTACGTGTAAACGCTAGCTGAAGAAGTAACAGTAACGTGTATGATTCCAGAAAATTTTTGGACATAGTCATCCTCTTCCCTGTTAGAATTAGTCATTCTCAGGGGTTTTCTAAAACTCTTTCTAGTCTTGGTTATTTGTAGTCTATAGCTTAGGTTTCATCTCAGATTGGTTTGTTTTACGAATTTTTCCTTACATTGTTTTTCTTTTTTCTGTTAAAGAAAGTGTCTAAGCCTTCAAGAGATCCTGGTTCTCAGTATCAGTGGTCTCTTCCTGGTTTGGATTGTCTGTTTTTATTTGTTTCAGAGTTTTAGAGATACACGCGGCCTATATAAGGCCAACACACGTGTACACGCCCTCTCACTCTACAAAACTCACGTGCACATGCTTGTTGTTGAATTGTCAGTAGTGGGCTTGTGAAGGATAGTTTTTGTTGAGGGTGAGGCAACCATCCTTTCCTTTGACAAGAATTAAACCTCTCAATTTTTTTGAATCTCTGTTCTAGCAGTCAGTAGCTTAGGTTTGATCTCAGCCAGAGCTTTCTTTTTTCATTTAAATGTCTTCATTAAAATTTTCTTTAGGGTTTTTAGACAAGTGTGAGAGTCCTTTTTTAAGTTGCTAGTGTGTGATTTCTTGAAGTGATTCATTGTGATCTGCGATTAGGCCAGACATTTTTCTTGGTTTTTGACTTGTTGATATTTTTCCTTTTTGCTTTGTGAGCATTCAAATAAAAAAAAAAAAAATCTTTCATTTCTTTGTTTGGTTGAAAGGTGTTGTTTTGCATTAGTAACCAGCGAAAAGTCTTTTCTTTCATAAGTTCTTGATAGCTTTCTTAGATCATAAGTAGATCTTAGTCAAGTGAAATCCTTCTTTAAGTTTTTTGATTCAAAATATCTTAGAAAATTTAAAAAAAAAATTGAAAAGTTGTTGAAAATTTGCGTTAAGTGAAAGTTTTTGTTTCCAACTTTCTGTTCATTTTTACTTTCATCTTTCAAACATCACTAGTTCACTTTCATACCCCTTGACATAGGACAAGACATAAATTTAATGCTAAATCTAAAATTCATTAGAATTTTATGTTTGTAGGGTTAACCAACTAGTTCAGGATTAGGGCCTTGGATTAGGTTGGAGAGGAAACTCTTCAAGGAAATTAAAATCAAACATTGGAGTTTGAGTTAGGGAGTGTCCAAGTCTAGTATAGTGAAAGTCATCTGGGACCCCCCTCTAACACAAGGGATAAACACGAGGTCACGTGTGGAAAGGTAGCGGAGATAACCCCTCCAAAGCTGGACCAATCATAGTGGAGAACACATATAGAGGGCTTGTCTTGGGATTCCATCGATTGCATTTGCCACAGAGCATCGTGGGTCTCAAATCCATTCGAGGTCCTTAGTTGTCTTCCGAAACATTTTCTCTCAATACCCTTGATAGGTTTCAGGATCGATACCCTTCTCATTATGGTCTACCTGAATTTCGACTGTACCCACCTGGTGACTATTCGCACGCTGGCAATCTAGTTGTCTGTGTTTTTTAGGGACATACACAGGTGACTGCGGGGGTATACTGTGGTACCTAGGATAGATATCGGTCCACGCTTTGTAGAGTATACTCGAAGGGTGCTTCCATCTTTGAGTTTCACTTGCACTGCTAAGTTGCTCTAGTGTTGGTTGTTGTAACTGTTCTTCCAATTAATTTAGTGTTTTCCTGTCTTATCTTATAGGGAATTTTTTAGTGTGTCTTGTTTTTGAAAAAATAGAACACCCTAGAGTGTCTTTGATATTCTCACACAGTGGAGGATCACGATCTCTGCCGGTCACAAAGGCTTCTTGGCCTACCGCCAGTTACACTGGAGCCACCCCCACCACCACTAAGGTGAAAACTGGACCAACAAGGGTCTTTTGAAGAGACCGGGTCACAAGAAATTATGCCCAACCAGCATCCAAAGGATCGATCATTTTAGACCTTGGAGAAAAAGATTTTGGTCTGGTTGAAACCTCCACCACTGATCTTTCGGCACCCACCATCGTACTAATTCATCCTTATGAGTGCTAGACAGTGTCGCAAGCAGCAATGGAAACAAATGTTGTTACTCCTTCTAGGAATTCTTCAATTCCCACTACGGTTGTCACCATAGGATAGTTTCCACCTCCTAACCCACCATCACCAGTCCGAGACACCATAGTCTCAACTGCCTCTACATCACACAGTGGTCCGATCCTGTCTCTGGCAGTGGACACAACCCCTTTCACACCAAGTGTGATAGGCCCTCCTTTCCCATACGGGATGCCTAGTTCAGGTACAAGTCCTGCACTTTCCTACTCCACTTCACAAACTTCACGTCTGGGGGTAGGGAGCTCTAACTCTCTTCTGAAAGGACACATGGGGGGCACTCTTGCTCCTTTTAACGCTGTCCCTTATGAGGGAGGTCATATACCTCCTTCATCTCCTTCACTAAGTGGCACACATCAGCAATCCGTTGGGTCACCTACACACCATATTTTATTTGGAGCGGGGGGTCAAGGACCACCTTCGCATAATATGCCAGTAGGTTCGACACCATTTTCTTTGTTCGATGCATTTGGTAACAATGCCTTCTTGTCAACTACTTTCCCAACTGGGGGCAACCAAGGATGATTTTAAGGATGACAAATTATTTTGAAATATAAAAACCTTGGCGAATCTTACTTATCCTTCATATGCCAACTATAAATGTTTGGCAATATTTTTGTAAAAATATTCAAATTTCTAAGGATTTTATATAGTTTTTATAAAATTTTGGCGATTTTTAAGGTAAAATAATATTATTCTATAGAATTTAGGCGAATCATTTTGAAAACAACGAATCTTGTTTTTGGAAACACCATGGAAAATTAGCCCATGAGCGAAATTTAGCCCCTAAAATCATCCATGGGGGCAACCTCAGTTTCGGACAACCTATTCCTATGCAGGGTACTATTCCTGCACAAGGGGCACACCCAGGAACTTCTTCTACATTAGGGACTTGGAATTTTTGGCAGGGATTAGTTCCCTCATCAGGAATGTTGATTTGGGGTAATTATTTTCGCAATCAATGGAACCACGGACAAAGCACTATGCTTATCCCCATGGGACCAACATGGGGCAACCCTTCCCAAAGTCCTTCGAATGTAATGCATACCCAACCATCTATGTCCTATTTTGGAAATTAGTCGATGATGTCTCCTCACACAAAAAATTCATACGCTGGCCATGGCTATGGTTTTTACCAGAAACCAGGCCAGCAGCCGAACTTTTCCTGGAAAACTAGTGCCAGTCAATCTCCAAGCCCCTTTTTCCTAGGTTATCACCAACAACCCAAACTACCCTTCCTGGCAACCTTGCATTTGCCAGACTTGACAAGGTTGTTGAATGACCCTATCTATCA
>ML792160.1:404574-415519 GCA_009831015.1 Picea engelmannii | reverse complement strand
ATAAAATTATGCATGCAACTAGGGTTAATAGAAACAATGATATTTTCTTTATGAATACAACCATGAACCTGTAATATAGATTTTTCACATGAAAACAAACTCTTGGTTCTCTCTTTATCCATATTTTCTCCCTGAGACCATTTTTCTAACAATATTTTTTCAATTTCTCCATTGGAGAGTCTCATCATCTCCTTATAATCAAGTGATTTCCACCAAATTGCAGCATCACCTTGCATTTTGAAACCTACCAAATGGGGCCACATATATCCACATGTCTATTTTCTTTCTTTAATGAATGATTCAATACTAGGGCCATCACATTTCCCTGTAAAATACATCTTGCTATGAAAAAACCCCAAAAAATAGATCAATAAGTTACGGCAAACAATAGCGGCTGTGTTCGGAAAAAACCCTGAAAAACTGCAGAATTTAAAACACTCATAACTTTACTTCCCGAACTCCGTTTCGGCTGATTGTTTTTTTGAAATTGGGTATTTTTCCGAGAGGAATTCAAATACCCAATTTATTTTTCCAAATTCATATCGTAAAACTTTAAATCTGAGCCTGAAGTGCACCGCCCTCTTTTTCTTCCCTAAAAAAACATTTCTGCAAAAAGATAAAACAAATTTTCCCTTCTTTGGCCAAGGAAAGTGCTCTGATACCAATTGTTAAGTACCTGAATCAGATCTGCAAATATACTTCAAAAATAACCAAGAATAAACCATAAACCATTCACCATAACATGAACACAAGAAATATCCAAAACCCTTGAGGTAGGGTAACACCATATATTAATCCTTATGGAAGGATAAAACTCCTCAAGCAATCCTTGCTTGTACAATCACAATATTCTTTACCATGTTTCATTACATTGCCTAGACTTCTTTATATAGCTCTCCCTATCTCCTAGGAACCTTCTAGAGAGCCTTCTCACATTTATTACATCCAACTACCATAGTGGGCCTTTATTAATATAGTGGACCTAGTCCACCTTACATTGAATGACCACATTCCCATATATTAATTGACTTCCACTAATAACATATAACTACATTCCCATTGGGTACCTCCCTAGGTACCCCATATGACCTCCCTAGGTATACCACAATGACACAGCAACAACCTACTGTGTTAACCAATCCATTTCAACATGGGCAAAATCTAACCCAAGCCTCTGCAATTACGGAAGAAGGCAGCCAAGGACCCTCTCTGTCTTCAAACCACCCCACATCCGTGAATGTATATATGGTGAAGGGAGATGCTTTTATATCGACTAGAGCACATGACTATAGTAAACCAAGAACTTTTGAGAAGGGCAAAGAAGCTAAACTCCCATCTCTTCCTCTACATATTGAGAAGACATTAGGCGAAACAATGACACGCATCCCCAAAGGCGCATTCAAAAAAACTTCTCACAACCCAAACGCAAGGGCCTCCCAGAATTATTCTGTGGTAGAATATTTATCACAAACCCCTTGTGCGATGTCCGCTTTGGAGGTCCTCCAAAGCTTCCCTTCCTAGAGGAATTCCTTGTTAACCACTTTAGGATCTACCGAGACTTGTAATCCAGGTACAATCATGCTATATAAAACCGACCTAAAACCTCATCTGCCTTACCACATAGCGTTTTAGATAGTAGTGGTTTATCCCATGAAAACTTTTACTCGGAATATCTTCCACACGGTGGTTGATGAGGGAGCCTCGACATGCATTATGTCGTTGGCATGTTGGAAGGTCGTTGGCCAACCCATTTTGTCTTTGTCACCTACTCTCCTCACTACTTTCGACAGTCATTCGTTCCGACCACATGCTATCATTCCCTCTTTCCCCATGCAGTTAGGAGGGAAGATCGTGTGTGTCGAGGTAGAGGTAGTCGATGCGCCCCTTGACTATAACCTCTTGTTAGGAAGGAGTTGGAATTATTCCATGCAAGATGTGGTTGCTACAGTTTTTCGGGTCTTGTTGTTTCCACACGAGGGTCAGATAGTGACCATCAATCAATTGGCTTTCTCCAGACCTGACCCTTCATTGGGGGCATCCACAGTCTCAATGATTGATAATCCTCAAATAGGTGTGGTCAACGTAGGGGTTGGTTTGTGCCCATATTTTATGGGTACCTTTGATTACCCGCCCCCTCAAGGCGATATCAAGTTTATATCCAATCACCATAAAGTTGAGATTTTTCAAGTTTTGTTGTTCCGCATGACTTACTTCAATGATCTGTGGATACTTCCTTCCCCATCAGCCACGATGGATGGGAAAGGGCACCTGGGCATGTCCATGCCCTTGTCCATAGTTGAAGTAGCATACTCTTTATTCCAACAAACTTCAACCAATACAGATCCAACTCCTGCACAAGAGTTTGATCCACTTCTAGAGCCTATTTGGGCTCAGGGTTCTCTCGCTGATACCGATTCATTAGACTTAGTCTTTCCCTCTGATGAAGCTGTAATTGAAGCAATGACTAGTTCAAACAAACCCTGGCATGATCTTCATCATAGATCATTCTCTCTCCCAGAGTTAAGTAGAATCGAGGCCGGAGAATTCACCTTGACTATGACTAGAGATAGGACTTGTCCTATTAATACCTTAGCCACACATGAGGTCTATGATGAGGGTAATATGGAAACCATCGCTGAAACGATACCAATAAATATCTCCAGAACCCCTGGTGTCATAGACAATGTTTTTGTCGAATCATACTGCTACCTCGAGAAGATACCCGGCATCGACCCACAAAGTGTCAATCATGAGCTAACTTTGTTTTTTTTCAAGCTCACTTTGAGATCCAAAAGCAACATCCAGTGAGACTACATTTATGCTTTTCAATCTCATTTGAATTAACTGAGAAAAATAACCTCTACGGGTCTTCTTTTAATCCCTTTTCAGACCCTCTAAACATGAAAAGATTGTCGAGCAATCTTGTGGCCTTTCACACTCGTTAAACTGAAATTTGAAGTCATGTTTGTCTGGTGGTAGTTTACCACTTTTTTGGTTCGAACAGTCAACTATACGAACAAAGGTATACTCTATGGAACTTCAGGTCTCTAGAAGAGTACTCTCAAGGATCATTTTAACCCTTTTTCGGGCCTGAGGGACTAAAATTACGAAAAAGGAACCCCCTCAGAGTCCATAGTTAAGCTCTTTTTAGACTCCCTAAAATTGAAAAGATCGTTGACTGACCTTATTCTCTCACACTCGTTAAACTAGTCCAGAAGAACATTCCTGATGGAGTCCATAGTTAAGCTTTTTTCAAACTCCTTAAATATGAAAAAATGGTCTAGTGATCTTGTCTTTCTCACACTCATTAAAATGGTTTTGAATAGACGTCCTATTGGTGCTAGTTTACCCTTTTTCAAACCAACTAGACTATCTTAGAAAAATGTACCCTAGTGGAGTCTCCTTTTATGTTTTTTCAGATTCTCTAAATATGAAAAAATATCGAGCTTACCTTCACTGGGCTCGTTAAACTCACATCAAAGGACGTTACCATTGTGTGTTTTGTTAACCGCGTTTGCATACCTTATACGCCAGCCTTGTAGCACTTTGGTTCTATGTCTTAACACCCTTGGTCCCCAGAGGATTTTTCCCGAGTAACATTATTCTGAACATCAAGCTTGTCCTTGCGCCTTGAACTTGTATGTTTGTAACACTCGTTCCTCCATTGTAACGTAACATTCTTTTATACTTTTTTCCAAAATTATTGAAAAACACAAAAAAATCAAATATACCCCAAAAAGAGGAAGGGAAAAGTATTTTCTTTATTGGCAGCATAATGAGTCGCCCTTGGATAAAGCACATTTGTTTGTTTGTTTGTCAAACTATGTGATGTAATATGACCTTAGGAAGTTGTTCTCGCTACATAGAGTTGTGTCCTCCTCCATTTGGTTATTCTTCCAAACATATGGAGAGTTTGCGTTGCCTCCTACTTTGTAAACTTATGATTAATGCCATGCTGCCTAAGTCTCATCATTTGTCATGTTGTTGTGCAAGGGAAGTTTCTACCAAGCCTGAGTCGGCCTCTCTGCAATTTGTCTCTTGCCCTCATACCCGACCATCATAAATGTCCAATCAAGTCTTTGTTCGAAATCAATGCAGCCTTCAGTCTGATCATCAAGATTCTCTAGTCCATGACTGATGAGCCATCGAATACCTATGGGTAGTGAAGTCATACATTCATATTACATTCCTACCTTATGTTTTGAAGATTTTGAAGTTGTTGCTCGAGCTCTGAAGACCTCATCTCTAGCCATCAGGTCGTATCATCTTCTAGAAGATGAATATTCTATATGTATATCGTTTTGATTTCGAGATGTAGCTCCTCTGTGTATTGTTCACGACTACACTTTATATAGTTATTTGACATGGATCTACAGTGTATTTGATTGGTAGCCATGATTCTATTTTATCCCGAGCATGGGTATGCTCGCCTCGTTGAGACATTTGTTATTTTGCAGATGGTGCATCCCAGTTCCTGGTCCCTAGGCTCACTTGTTTGGCACATCAGTAAATATTGGTAATGTATTTCAGCCATCAAATGCTCTTATGACCTCACACATTAGGGGGCATCTTTTATAACCCTAATTTGCACCATACATGCTTACCTGGCATCAGGCCATCTCATATCCCTTCTTTGCCAAAGCATTGTTGAACAACTCTTTAAAAAACCTCTTTTATAAGGGCCCACACACCCAACTCCATTAGTGCATGCGTGTACATACTATCTAACCTAAAATAGCCCTCGTGTACCTACAAAAGCATGAAAAAAGGAAAGTTGTTGACGAAACACACAGCTTTGGGTGAGTTAATTGAATATTCTGGCCATGCATGGCCGAGGGTTCATCCAAATACCTAGCTTCTTCTAGCCTATAAAAGAAGGGTTAGGAGTCCTATTTGGAAGAGGAGAATAATAGTACAGAAACTCTACCCAATTGCACATTTTCATTGTCCCAACCCTTTAGCCATCCTTGTGCAAAGAGAGATACAAAGCAAAGAAATTGGAGGAAACTTGAAGAGGAGCCCAGGATCAGGTTCGTGGATCAGTGGCCAGTCTCGACATTGTAAGTTGATTCATTAAAGTTAATAATAAAGAAATCATTTTCCCATCTCACTATATGAGTTCTTCATAGTCTAGTGAATACATGTTTGAATCTATAACCCATTAATCTGTAGAACAAATGCATGTAGAGTTTGTTTCTTGTTTTGTACGCAGTTCAGTCTCAGGAGGATAGCTACTAGCAAGTGATCAAGTGTGAAGAAGGATCGACATCGAACATCCAGAACAAGTATGTTCGTTTAACCATGTATTTGCTTAAAAGAACTGGGGATTAGGTCTGGGACAACGATAGAAAGTAGGATTCTTTCGGTATTATCTGCATGCATAATATCACCCTAAGTGCTATTCTGTAGGGGGATTTCCAACCACAACACTGTTCCCAACAACGTTCATATAAATGAAAGACATAGCAGGAGAACTAGGTGAAATGAAGATACCTCTCATATCTGAGGCAAGACCAGTTAGATAGAGACCCTGTATACCTAACCCAATATATAAATAAAAAGTGAAAGAAAAAATTGGCAGGATGTTGGAGGATGGAATCATAGAACCAATAAAGGAATCTGAATGGGTAAGCCCTATGGTAGTTTAGGAGAAGAAGCAGGGAGGGATAAGGATATGTGTCGACGTAAGGAATTTTAATGATGCTTGCCTACATGACCCTTTCCCTACCCCTTTCACAAATGAGGTGTTGGAGAACGTAGGAGGACAGGAAGATTACTCATTCACTAACGGATTCTCAAGCTACCATCATAACAAGATATCTCTTGAAGACCGGTACAAGACTACTTTTTCCACATAATGGGGGTCCTTCCAGTACACAGTCATGCCTTTTGGACTAAAGAATGCACCAACAATATTTTCCAGAGTAGTCATAGCCACATTCAAAGAATTCATCCACAAGTTTCTAGAAGTATATCTGGATGATTGGACAGTATACACTATGTTGAAAGACCATGTAGAGGTGTTGAGGCTGATGTTAGAAAGATGCGTACAGTGTCATATATCATTAAACATCAAGAAGTCCATCTTCAAAACACCCTTTGGGATACTATTGGGCCATATAGTATGCAAGCAAGTCTTGCTAGTAGATCCTACCAAGATTTCAGTAATTGTTAATCTACCACCATCAAAATCAGCATGACAGTTAAGATAAACATTGGGACACACAAGATACTAATGGAAATTCATAAAAGGGTATGCACAGATCACTGTGCCAATGGAGATATTGTTGAGAAAAGATAGAAAGTTTCAATGGAATGAGGGTTGTCAGCGAGGATTGGACACTCTAAAAGAGAAGATGGTAACTATTGTTCTTGATATTAAAATTAAGGCTCAAAGCATAATGTCAGGCATCAAGAATTAAGGAATGTTTTGTTTTTAAGAGTGATTTTTCTTTCCGTTAATTATGTAAGAATTTAAATCCTCAGATGAAATTAATAGTTGAACAGAACAAAGGCCATGTTTCATCGTTTGAGTCAATTAATCAAATTGAGTGGTGATGAAGAAAGTTACAAAACTATTAAACAAGATAAGGCATCAATGATAGAAGAATCTTACTTTGTTTATATTAGAATAAAGAGTGGAATGCACCCTGAAAGGATATATGATATAGTGATCCAAGTAGCTTGCAGGTCTTGTATTTGTTGATAGCAAATACAGAGAAAAAATTGTTTGCTTATTAGATAACTAAATGAAATATGATCATAGTAGGTGTTCTACTAAATTGCATTCATTCACTTATCAAGGAGTAACATAAAAAAAAATGGAAATATGAAATACAAGAAGGGCACATAACTCAAACTGCACAAAATTTGGAATCCCTGTCTGCGCTTGTATTAATACTCAAAAAGGATGAGTTTTCTTAGTTACAATATGGCAAGAAGCATCCTTTGTTCATTCTTATAAATATGTATTTATACAAAAGGTTCTCAACCCTAAATGGTTGGAATTCTCCTTATTTCTAAAAATAGTAAAGGTTACAAAAAGTGAAATCTGAAGCACTTCACTTGCATCTCTTTTGTCTTTTCATCATGCTAGCAGAGGCGCTTTTCTTTCTTGTTGTCCAGCTCAGAAATAGATAATCTCTAATCATGATCTGTACAGATTACCTCATTGGTTCTCGAAGGTGTTGTTTTTTCAATGTTTGATACTTTTAGCACATTTGCTCACAAATTGTACCATCAGCCTGGAGGGTTCTATGAAATTATTTTCCTCAAAAGCATATAATTTCTTTTCTATTTGAGGAAATCTATTTTCCATTCTCCCATCTTCTAAAGCTATAGACTGTAGCTGCAAATTGGGCTTCACTAGCCATCTATTGATCTGATTAATATCAATCTTCTTTAATTGTAAGATTTCAGCCTGAGCCTCTTCCATGTTGGTCCTAATGTTAAGTTGATGCTTTGCTATATCAAATTGTCATAGTACTTCAGAGATATTATATTTGTTGAGGCCTAATAAATCTTTGTCAAGTGAATGAAAAGATTCTTAACAAGCCTCTTTGACTTCCTTACCCATCTTTTTACTTTCGGCTATGTTGGCTTCCTAGACCTTCAATATTACATCGCCTCTGATTTTCTCTGGAACAAACACTGGAAACCATATGATCTGAAAATTAACTTGATCTAAAATTCAAGATCTTTAACCATTATTTTCATCTGAATTTTTAACTGTTAACCACCTTTGTAATGAAAAATTAAAGAACATCCATCAAGCACATGAGCACATCAACATGTAAGCAAGCCATCCACGAACAATAATTGGTAACGGAGTTCACCAGACCCCTTGGCTACATCTCCAGGCCACTTTCCAAATGGTAAGGCCAATAGATTAAGTATTCAAATGCTTACAAAGTGAATTCTAAATTCTATCAGTCATATACAGTAACCGACTTCAACAACAGCTGCAAGATGAAATTTTGAGACTTTAAAGTATGAACATGAATACCTTTCTGTGTATCCAAAATATTTTGTGACCACTTTTCTGCCTGGATGCATGAATGAAAAAACTGAAGTTGGATCTAGAATCCTTGTGAAAAACTGATACTTTTGAGTACAAACTCGATATATTTCAAAACTGGACGCAAAGTGCCCTTCTTGGCATAATTCCCAAAATCTGCCTTTGATCCGTATAGTTCGTATGGCCTCAAGATGCGTGCAAATCCAAAACCACCTCCTTCCATGTTCAAAACCACCTCGATTTGCATGCAAATATACCTCGAACTGCATGAAAATCCACCTCAGACTACGTGCAAGTCTACCTCCATCACTGTGCAAAACCACCTCGGTCACTATGCCAGTCTCTGTCTGTAAAAACTCCTCCTCGAGATCCTTGCCCATGACTCATTTAAATAATGGAAAAAAAACCCAAAAGGGGGGTGTGATTCATAGGCCACATGCCCATCCAAATCCCACCAAAATCAGCAATGTTTAAGGTTATTTTTCCACCTCTCGCCATGTCTCATGGAGATGGCACATTGGTAGTCGTGGTAGTTAGGTGGGCGGAAGTCCCGGGGTCAAACCTGCGAGCTTATCCTCCCACCGCATATGTGATATGGTATGGCGTGATTATGGTTTGGCATGTTTATAACATCTGGCGCGTTTATAACATATGGTTGGTCTTTGGTTTATGGCAAAGCTTGTGGAGGCATATGGTAAGGTTTCAATCTAACACTTAGATACCAAGGGGGGGCCTCGGTGTTGGCAAGGTTAAGGGCTAAGCCCTTGACCATCCCCCTTTTTCCCAACAATGGGGTCATGGTGGCCTTATCCTAAGGTCTTGGGTTCAATTCCCATAGCCCCAAATTACATTTTTTTAACCATTTCCAACCATTTTTCACCATTTTAACCATCTTTGACGAAAATTCAACTACTGATATCTTCATCATCTGGAGGTCATTTTTCCCAAAACAAATGTCACCAAAAAACTATTAATGATCTCTTCCACTTTGTAAGCTTTACTTTTCATTTTGAATACTTTAACTCTATCTAATTTTGAGATGATCCACCTGGATCAAACCTTCCCACTGGAAATCTTTTTGGCCACAAAAAGTATGAAATCATTCAGAAAATAAGTAAGGGTATAATTCCCTCACTCTTCCAGTCTCTAACCACCTTTCTTTGCTTGGATGCATTCCTTTTAACCCCACACGAAGAAACTCCATGTCTCCTCTTCATGAAGATCTGACCTTCTTGTCCAGTATTACATCTTCCTGAAGTTCATTAAGATACTCAGGAGCAAACTCATCCACAGAAGGTACTTGAACCTGTACATATTGGTCTATAATCATAGGCGACTCATACAATTTCAAGTTTTGCACATTAAAAATTGAATACATTTGCATATAAGGAGGCAATTCTAACCGGAAAGCATTATTACCGACTTTGTCCAAAATTGTAAAGGATCCATACCTAATAGGTTTCAAATTTCTACCTTCACCTTGAAGTTGATCTTTGATGATATGAAGCCATGCTTGATCACCAATCTGAAAATGATGATCTATGCGATGCTTGTCATGCCTTTTTTTGTATTTGGCCTGACTTGATTCCAACTGTTCCTGCACTGCTTGATGAATTACCTGAATCTAATGAATAAACCTTCAGTCTTTATCTGCATCAACCTGATCACATTCCACTGTATATTTCTCAAAAATGAAGTCTAAAGGAGACTTTGGCAAGTACCCAAAACATGTCTCAAAGGGAGACTTTTGAGTAGAAGAGTGTATAGCTCTATTGTAGGCATGTTGTACGTAATGCAATTGTTCATCCCAAAGCTTGGGATGCTTAGCACAATACCCTCAAAGAAGATGTACCACAGTCCAGTTGACCACTTCAATTTGACTGTCAGTTTGTAGATGAAATGCTATTCTTTTCTTCAGCTTTGTGTCCATAAGTTCCCATAAAGATGACCAAAATTTGACAAGAAAATGGGAATATCGATCGGAAATAATAGAAGTAGGAAGTCCAAAATGGACCCATACATTTTGAAACAACAAATGAGTAGTCATCTTAGCTATGATCTTCTTTTTACAAGGCATGAGTATACACATTTTACTGAATCAATCCACAACAACATACAGATAGTCATGTCCTTTTCTAGACATTGGTAAACCTCCTACAAAATCCATTGAAACACTTTCCCATGGACGAGAAGGAACTGGAAGTGGAGTGTACAAACCTAACTTTCTATTACTTGGTTTTCTTGTTGCACACATGACACAACCTTTTACATATTTGGACACTGTTTCATTCATTCGAGGCCAATAACAGAAATTTTGTAATTGTGCTACAGTTTTACCTACTCCAAAATGCCCTGAAATGAGAGAAGTGTGAGCTTCTCTTATCACATGCACTCTTTCACTTTGTGTAATATAGATTTTACCAAGATAACAACTTGTCATTGATATGATAATTCAATTCTTCATTCTGATAACCATGCCTTAGTGATTCATAAACTTCTTTGAAATCTTCATCTTTAGTATATTGTTCAACATAGCTTGCATGAACTAAAGGACTTTGTTGAATAACAATAGAATCATTTGTTGGAGGTCTAGATAACATATCTGCAACTTTGTTCTGAATTCCTTTCTTATACTTAATAACCAAATGAAATTGTTGTAAAAAACCCATCCATCTGAAATTCCTTGATTGTTGTAGCTTAGTTTTTGATTGTAAATATTGTAGTGGTTGATGATCAGTATGTATGATTGTTTCTTTACCCATTAGGTAATGTTTCCACTTTTTATCACTTTGTACTAATGCATACAACTCTTTGTCATAGGTTGGATAGTTGATTATTGTTTTAGAGAAAGTTTCAGAATGATAGCATATTGGTTTTTTATGTTGCATTAAGACTACCCCCATTGCATAACCACTAGCATCAGTTTCT
>ML792160.1:372993-404381 GCA_009831015.1 Picea engelmannii | reverse complement strand
ACTGAAAATCAGAATATCATCTAAGTAGACTATGACAAAATCATCAATGAAGGGTCTAAACACATCATTCATCACCCTCATAAATGTCACGGGTACATTATAAAGCCCGAATGGCATTACCACCCATTCATACAATCCTTGTTTGGTTTTAAAAGCTATTTTCCAAATATCATTGTCATGAATATGGATTTGATGATAGCCACTTCTTAAGTCTAACTTAGTGAAAAAGATTGCATTCTTTAACTGATCTAAAATATCATCAATTCGAGGAAGAGGATACCTGTTCTTTATTGTGATTCTATTCAGTGCCCTATAATCAACACACAAACACCATGTGCCATCTTTCTTTGGCACCAAAACAATTGGTGAACCACACAGAGAGGAACTTGGTCGAATGGCCCCTCTTTCAATCAATTCCTGAACTTGTTTCTTTATCTCTACATTCTCAATAATGGAAGACCTGTACATACCAACATTAGGAAGAGGTGAATCCTGCTGCAAATGTATTTCATGTTGAATTTCCCTTTTAGGAGGTAAACCTTCAGGTTCTTGAAACAAAATATCATAATCACATACCACCTTTATCAAGTCCTTTTTAAGTTTAGGATCACAACCTTTAAAGGATTCAGTTTGTTCAGAATGTTTTGCTTTGACTATCATGAGCACAAAGTTCTTACTTGCATTTATTAACCTCTTCATTTGACTTGCAGAAACTAAAGAAAGATTATTTTTCATGTGATGTGCATGAACGATATATTCAATACCATCCTTAGTGAGTTGATACTTGTTATCTTCCCTATAAAACATAGCCTTCCTATCATATAGATATGAACTACCCAACATAATACCACATATATCCAACGGAACCACATCTAGATATACCTCATCCACAAATCCAAAAGTGATGGCAAACCTAAGTCTACACTATTTTGTAACTTGTAATCATGCATTATCACATACCCATCCAAGTGGATATGGCTTAGGGTGTAACTTAGTTTCCAATTGTAATTTTTTAACAATTTCTTCTGAAATGAGGTTTTATTGTGATCCACTATCAAAAAGAGTTTCAATTTTTGTATGCTTAGAGATAACTCTAATATGAAATAAATCACTTCTCTTTCTTTCATCAATAACAGGTTCATTTCTTGAAACATAACAAGAAGGAATATTACCTTGGATTCTTGTAGTAATCACCTTAGTTTCATCCCCAGAGTCTGATCCCAAATCATATTGGATTACTGCTGCAATAGTCTTTTTCTCTTCTTTATTCCGAAACTTTTCAGGCTTGAGCTCCGGATGAAGTTTCCAATATTTGGAAGCGTCATGACCTTTCTTCTGGAAATGAGTACATGTAGGATTATCTCCTTCCCTCTTCAAAGTAGTTGTGTGCTTACCTTTCCCTTTACCTTTAAACTTATTTCCATCAGGTTTGAAAGGTTTCTTGGAAAATTTCTCTTTGGTATTCTTCCCCTTTGTCTCTATGTGAGTTGCTTGAACACACACCTCATCAAGGTTAGTCGGATTAAATATCAATATCATATGACATAAATAACTATGTAATCCTCCTATATATTTGAGAAGAGTTTCCTGGGTGTAGAGAGGCATACCAAGTACCAATGCTCTTTTTTGAAATTCTTGTGTGTATTCTTGCACACTTTGTCTCTTACCTTGCCTCAAATTCTGCCAATCCATCATAACTTGCTGCATATACCCTAATGGATAAAATTGTTTTTTAAGTGCTGAAATGAACTCATACCAAGAGGAAACGATTTTGCCTTTTGTGGCAAGATCCTCTTGAGATCTGCTCTCCCACCAAATGAGAGCAGTCCCTCCAAGTCGGAGAGAAGCCAACTGAATTTTAACATCATCTTCAGTAAACTTTTTAATCCTACAATAAACTTCAATTTGATGGATCCAATTGTCTAATTTTTCAGCATTAAGCTCTCCATTATACATAGGTAATTCAAACTTAATATCAAGCTTTAAATGAGGCATATTAAGATCAACTTTTATTTTTTGTTTTTCAAATGGAGAAGGAATAGAACCATCAAGAAAAGATGGAGAAGTTGGTGGGGTTTTAGGAGGTTTCTCACCACCTCCTTCTTTTTTACCTTCTGTATGAGATGGTCCACCTTGTTCACCTTTCTTTCAATCTTGATAGAGCTCCTCTACCATCGTTTGCATTCTCATGAAAGATTTCAAAAATTCCCCTTCAGAAGGGATAGAAGAAGCTACCTCTTCTCCTTTTGGTAAAGACATCCTTCCTCTTCTTGAACCAATCTCTGGATCAAACTCTTCAAGTTCTCCTTCACCACGCTGAATCTTGGACCTTGTTAACATAAACTCAAAAATGCACTGGTTAACCTTGCTCTGATACCAAATTGATCTAAAATTCAAGATATTTAACCATTATTTTCATCTGAATTTTTAACTGTTAACCACCTTTGTAATGCAAAATTAAATAACATCCATCAAACACATGAGAACATCAACATGTAAACAAACCATCCATGAACAAGAATTGGTAACGGAGTTCACCAGACCCCTTGGCTACGTCTCTAGGCCACTTTCCAAATGGTAAGGCCGATAGATTAAGTATTCAAATGCTTACAAAGTGAATTCTAAATTCTGTCAACCATATACAGTAACAGAATTCAACAACAGTTGCAAGATGAATTCTGAGACTTTAAAGTATGAACATGAACACCTTTCTTTGTATCTGAAAGATTCTATGAGAAATTTTCCGTTTGGATGCATGAATGCAAAAACTGAAGCTGGATCTGGAATCCTTGCAAAAAACCAAGACTTTTGAGTATAAACTCAATATATTTCAACTGTTGATATCTTTGTCATCTGGAGGTCGTTTTTCCTGAAATGAACGTCACCGGAAAGCTGTTGATGAGCTCTTCCACTTTGTAAGCTTTAATTTTCATTTTGAATACTGTAACTCTATTGAATTTTGAGATGATCCACCTGGATCACCATAGGTACTCCTTATCTTACCAACAACATAATTGCTTCTTGGAAATTGGTCTGAGCGACAATAACCTCTCTCTCCTTTAAACAAATGTTATCTAAGGCTTGATTTACCACCTGAAAATGGTTTTGGATAGCTTACACCTTATTGAAAAGTCTTCGCTATGTTGATTCTAGTTCCTTATGTACCTCTAGAGTTTGGGTTTGGAAAGATAATATATCCACTACTATTTTTTCATTTAAGCTTACCTTCACTTGTAGCTGTCTGACTAATTCATCGCTTGTCTGTGACTTTTTTTGCATCTCATCAAGACCAGATTTAAGCTACTTGATTTCCTGTCTATCATTGGCTCTAATATGCTCAAAATCCTTCTTGATATCACTCCTAACATTATTTTCCATCACTTTCACTTGATTTTTCAATTGGCCTATCAACATGTATTTCTTCTTCAACTTCTCCTTCAAGTTGCTCACTGAAAACTGGTTTGTTGTCGCAAAATCCCCCAGTGAGCCTGCGACCTCTGTAGTGAAGTCTTCTTCTTCTAGGGCCTACTCATCTAATATAACCTTGTGTATTTTAATAGATGTGCCCTCCTTCTGATGTGTTTTTCTCTTTACCACAACCCTTCTCTTCTTACTGAAGAAGAATTATGAAGGAGGCATCTCTGCTGCTGAAATGGGTGTAAGGTCTCCTATGAATACAAGTTCAACCATCAAGTTCCCTCAAATGAACTGTAGAGGGGTGACAGATTGGATAGGGATGCCTATCTCAGTGGATTTTTGCTTCCCGACTATGTCAGTTGTTGGTTTACCCGATGTGGATTTTGTCTTTTCTTCTGCCTTATTTACCAAGGCCTCAGTTTCCTCCAAATTTTCTCAGGCATCCTGTCCACTAGAGCTCCTTGTTTCTAACCCTTGGGTATTTGTTTGTTTTGTGGATGGAGGTGTCAGGGTTTCCCCTTGCAATACTTTGGGGAGGATATATCTTCGATGTTTCTGGAAATTATAAAACTCGGCCATTTTATCGAGTGTCAGAGATTGAATTCGATCCAAAACCTCTTGATAGGACCTCGCTCCTCGGAATATGTCATCCTGAGGAGAATCGTCATGTTCATATCTTTTCAAATTGTAGCTAGCCATGTGGTTACCTACGATCTTTTGCGGATCGTGCTTCTTGAATTTGATATCGACCAATCTAATTTATCCTAGGGTTGCGGCTTCCACTTTAGAATGTCTAAAATCCAACAGAGAAAATGTACCAATAAGTAGGGGAAAAGATGGCCATACCTTTTTTTGTAATTCTTTGAGCTCCTTACCAATCCCTCCAAGCACAGTTTCATGTGCTACTTCATGGCACACCAATCGGTCTGGTAAAAATTTAGGCAGCGAATGTGGAGGAAATGAACAATCGAAAGCCCTAATATAGGATAAATTCTCCTCGATGTACCAGTCTACTATCTTGACAAGATTAGTCACAATTTTGTCAAAAATTATGGGAGGTGGGTAACCATATATAGCGGTGAGCATAAACACCACCACCCAGTTGCAGATTTCATAAAAGAAATATTTTTCCTTGTCTTCCCAAAGCTTTGAATGATAAATATGTATGGGTTCAACACTATTTGGAGTCTAGCTCCAACCCATCAGTGGAAAAGGCATCATAGAACAAACGACGTCCATGATATAAGCCGACATGAAAAATTTGGTTGGTTTCCCCTTGGATTTTAGTGACTGATATGCTGTAATCTCTTTAACCAAACTATCTGACAATATCCTGGCCCAATCAAAAGAATAACCCTCGGCCACTATGTGCATAATGGGCACCCACTGTAAAAATAAATGGATTGTGTCTTCTTTCCTGTAGAGTCTACACCTCATCATTTCTATATACATTATGTGAGGTTCTAATGAAGAAACTATGTATACACCATGGGAGTCAGCTCTAAACTTCTCAGGGCGAGAGTACCAGTCCTTGATTAAGCCAAGAAGGTTTTTTCCATATTGCACACATTCCTTATTATCAAAATATACTAAGAAACTGGCATTGTAAATGAAATTGGATACCAGAGACAATTTGTACATCACCTGTAGATGTTCCAGCTGGAAAGACCCAATGCCGACCTTTTGTGAATTGAAAATGGTTTTGGTAGGGATATCCACATTCGCCAATGCCCAACCGATCATATCATTGTAAGGAAAGATCCTAGGCCTCGTCGCTATCTTATGTAGCTCTGACTGGGCAACAATTTTGTATTTGGTAGCTAGGTCCTCCATCTCATCATCACCTGATTCATCAATATTGAACACTTGCATCCAGGATGTAACGAGATCTATTCTTATGGATGAGGTGTCGGAAAGGATATCTATGCCCTGGCTCGATCCTCCACCAGACACTTTAGTTTCTTTTCGAGGGGCCATGGTATCAGGTCTCATATCTCAGTTATCTGTCATAGGAAATGCACAAAGTTTATTTCCTTGAAAACTTATTTCTCAGTGAAAACGCACAATGAAATTTGAAATTCAATATCCTCTTCCTTTAATTGTGTTGATTTGCCAATACTTCTACTGATGAGGAATTTACTTTTCCTTAAAGAATAAGATTTTGGTGGTGGTTTAAGATATCACCTGGAATGATTAACGTAAATCACTTATTAATGTCATTAATTTTTGGGAAAGCACAGGTGAAATTTGAATTTATCCGAGTCATTATTTAGTGAAGGATTAATTATGTGATAATCATCATTAATGCGTCAGTTAATCACACTTATCGTTAAGAAAATTTTGCGACTTCGGATATCGAGATATCCTATGACATTTCAGGGTATAATCCCTGAAACATGAAATCGCAATGTGAATAATTAACTTTAATCATGTTTAACCCCTTTAAATAATCATGATCAACCTAAGACAATTTCACTATTTCAACTATCGAGACTTTGAAAGACTTTCGAGGCAGAATATTCGAAACGCGAAATCGTGACATGATTAATTAGTTGTTAATCTTTTTTAATTCTTAATTAATCTAGTTTAGAGCTTAAGACGATTTCATGATTTCAGCTATCGGGACTCTAGAATTGTTGTATGTTGAAAAGCTTACATCGCGAAACTCCGAAACCTAATCTTTCAAATGTAGTCTTTGGTTATTTGACTTGTTAATGAGTAGGCAACTCCATAATTCTTAATAGATTAGGATCGTATGATTAAATGGGATACTTCATCGATGGTGAGAATTATGCGTGTGTTGTTTTTATTTAAACGAGAATGAAATCTATTGAAGTCTAAAGAATTATAAATATATGTGTGTTCCAGCATAGGCTCCATCTAGGGATCGCGTCTCCCTGTGAGACGTAGAAGAACAGTACACCAAGTAGCCTTTATTGGGTAAATGGAGTCATTATTGCATTTCTATGAAATACATTATGAAAAAGGACACACAAATGGACTTTGGACTTCATCCATATCTCTGAAAACTTTCAAAACTTAATCATTCATCGATCTCGAGTTTAGGCTTATTAATGGATTCCTTTTCTTAAAATGGATTTCAAATTTGCTTAAGATAATCAAAACAACCTTAACTGATCTATCAGACTCTGTTTGATTTTTTTCGCATTAAGACAAAGTAATTTTAATGTTGTAGTCAGGGAGTCCCGTGTTGGCTTAGAATGTAGATCTAGTCAAAAAATAACTAGTTACCAGAGTACATTATAATACATGTATAATAGCCTTGCAGATATCATAGACATTTCTTCCTTGCCAGCGAGCCTGTTTAGTACCCGAGTGAAGTTATCTAATTCCCATATTGAATTTCCTTTCACCACTTCAATTAGTAGCTTTGCATTTAAATGTGGAGATGAGGGCAATCATTTAATGAATTTCCTTTAATCATTTCTTTTTTGGACTAGATGGGGGCAATCATTTTATGAATTTCCTTTCACCATTTGTCTTATATTTTTAAAACATGAAGTGGGGGAAATCAATTTGTATATAATATACCAGGGGTGATATCTATTTATAATTTAGCAATAGAGGTTTGTTAACTCACTTTGATTACTCTGGACTAATCCTCTTCTGACCTTCAAAACACCTTCTCTTACAGGGAAGATTTCATGGGGATATTTTATTTTCCAGGGACTTTCCTTGAGTGAAACTAATCAGTTAAAATCCATTAGAAAAGATAAAGTAGTTAGGATTAGCCCAGACATACTTCCTTTCAGTTAAATTCAAAGGAACCATAAGGAGTCTTGGCCTATTCTCATGTTTAAAACTTGTTTCTAAGCTCTTAGAGTTAAGGTGAAGTCCTCTTTCCTCCATGAATATCGAGAAAATATATTTATCATTACAGGAAAATCTAGCTTGAGGATAAGCAGTAAAAACATAAAGAGGGTTCAAATGCTCTACTGTGAAAATGGCCATTCCTATGCAAGTCTGCTTATGGATTCTCAAATTCATTTCTTTAAGGTTTTTTTATTGCTTACTTTCTTATTATAAATTTTAATTTATCCAGAGAAAACTTTTGAGAATTAAACCATAATTTTATATTCCTCTGGTTCTAGATTAGGTGACAATATTTGTACAGATGAAACTTCTGTCATACCTAGTGATATCTCTTTGAAAATTTAACTTGGGTAAGTAGGTGAGAACCTCATACCTCATATTTTCTCTATATTTTCAACCAAATAAACTATATATTTATCACCTATTTCGAGAGAAAGCCAATGTTTTGAAACATGAGTATTCATTTCTGATACAACTTATCTCTCGACTATCAACAAGTATCCTGCAATGAAAATAATCATGAGAGCTGTCAGGAACTTTTGTAGATCGCAACTCTATGCGTTACTTGTTTCTATATTTTTTTTTATGAAATCGACAAACCTATTTTTATTTACAGTGAAATTAAAGACTTACCGAAGAAATGAAAAAATTGTAAACAAAAATGTGAAAATCAAACCAGTATGTACAATGGGATTTTGGAATCTGGTTACTGCATGAAATGATTCAGGTAACGCCCGTTGATAGGGGCGTTAAGGATATTCCCATTGATATTTTCTAACAAAAATGAATTGTTTCCCTCATGAGTTGTGACCTTGAAAGGTCCACACCAGATATGGTCAAATTTTTCATGCTTTCCTGAGTCTTCCTTCCTAGCATCCCACTTTAAAACCAGGTCACTGGGAAGAAATTCCCTATCTTTATCTTTCTGGTCAAACAAGGATTTCATGTTATCCTGATATTTCTAGAGTCTCTCATCCACTTTAGCCCTATTTTGTTGGACTTCAATCAATTGATTTATTCTTCTCGTGGTGTCATTTGCCTCTTCCTTCGCGTCCTGCCAGAGTTTCATTATGGGCAGAGCAAGGTTTATGGGGAGAACCACATCGGTTCCATATACCATTTGAAAGGGGGACATTCTGATGGATTTCTCAGTGCCTATTCTATTAGCCCATAAAGCATACTTAAAATGCACATGCCAGGATTTCTTATTTTCAGTCAACACTTTTTTAATTATGGTGATTAAACTCTTGTTCGAGGACTCAGATAATCCATCTCCTTGAGGATAGTAGTCCATTCAATGTCCTAGTACAATGTTGTACTTTTGACAAAAACTTACCATAGCCATGGATTTGAAAGCTTGGGCTATCAGTGACTATCTTCTGAGGACAGCTGAATCTCAATAAAATGTTCTCTTCTAAGAAACTGATCACCACTGCGTCCGTTGTGTTTCACGTTGAAATAGCCTCCACCCATTTAGTGAAATAATCAGTAGCGGTCAAAATACACTTATGCTATGCGCTTGAATGTGGATGTATTTCACCGATGAAATCCAGACCCCATTGTTGGAATGGAGCTTATGTTTTGACTGGGACCAAAGGTAAGGCCAAAATATTTTTTTTCCTAAGAATAGTTGGCAGGGGTTACAGGCTCTGACTTTGGCATTCACATCGGTGAATAATTTTGGCCAATAATATCCAGCTCTTAGGATTTTATAGGTTGTTTCTCTCTAGGCGTGATGCCCTCCACACACCCCTTCGTGAAACTCATTTATGACTCTCTCCATTTCGGATTCTACTAAACAACTTAGCAAGAAACCCAGAGGATCCTTCCAATATAGTTGGATATCTATGATACAATATTTTACTGCATGCAACTTCAACGTTCTGTCTTTGGAAGGGGTCATATCACTTGGGCACTATAGAGTCAGTAGGTAAGAAACTGTGTCTTTACATCAAATAGAGGAAGAGAATTTTTCTTGGATCTCGAATGTAGGTATAGTAACATCAAATTTGTCTATGTCTGGAAAATCTTCGTAAGCTTGTAGATGATTTTTCCCAAGTGCCTAAAAATTTGATTCGACTAGTAATTTAGCCAAGCCATGACCTTTGACAAGTTTGGTTGGTTTTACTTCTAGGTCAAATTCCCAAATCTTGGCTAACCATCGGCCCCTTTTTCCATCACTATCTAGTTGAACTAATGTATCCTTGACAACGTTGGTTGGTACATAGGCATTTATCTTAGAATGGAGCACATAATTCATGCAAAACTTTGAGGGAATTTACCATTGTGTATTCTTGTTTTTCCAATATATCATATTTTACTTCATCATCTCTTAGAATTTTACTAAAAAACGCTATTGGCTGCTCGAAACCTTCATCATTTTTTGGTAAGAGCATGACCGTGATAGTGTGTTTGGAGGTGAATGAGAAAATCAAGAATTTTTCACATAATCTGGGATGGCTAGCACCGATGCTTCACCTATAACTTTCTTGATGCGTTTGAATGACGCTTTTTCTTCAGTTGTCCATTTGACCTCACTTTCCTTTTTGAGCATATATGTAATCAATTTTACAATTTCAGCGAAGTTTGGGATGAATCTTTTTAAAAAATTAATTTTTCTTAAAAATGATTGTATTTCCTTTATGTTCCTAGGAATATTGATAGTATCTATAGCTTCAACCCTTTTCGAGTTGATTTTGATTCCATTTAGAGATACTATATGGCCCAAGAGTTTACCTTCTTGCATAGCAAATTGAGATTTCTTGGGATTCAGAGACAAACCCAATTTTCGACATTTTTCAAACATCTGTTTGAGGTGTATCAGGTGCTCTGTGTTAGATTTAGAAAACATAGTTATATTATCAATATAAATGAAAAAAAACTTATCTCTTTTGTCAACAAAGACGATGTCCATAAATTTTTGGAAAGTGGCTCCTGCGTTCATCAAACCAAACGACATTTTATCATACATAAAGGTACCCCATGGGGTGGTGAATGTAGTTTTTTCTTTATCATCCTCGTGGACTGCAATTTGATTATAGCCTGAAAAGCCATTAATCATAGACATTTTATTTTCTCCAACCACTTTTTCCAATACATGATCCATTTTAGGCAATGGGGAATTATCTTTGAGGGATGATCTGTTTAAGTATATGAAATCTACACATGGTCTTGATTTTACCAGTTTTCTTCCTGACCAAAACCAGATTGGCTACCCACTCAGAATATCTGAGTGGAACAATGATCTTCGCATCTAGGAGATTTTTCACCTCCTTTACTATCACAGAAAGTAGTATGACATTTATCTATCTGAGCTTCTTCCTGAAAGTTTTAATGCCCTGTTTTAAGGGAATTTTGTGTTCAATTACGGTGGTGTCATAAGTTCTTAATTCATCATAAGACCAGGCGAACAAATCCTTGTACTTCTTGTGTAACTCGACATATTTGTTGTTCCTTTTAGGGGGAATATATTTAGATATCTTTACCATCTTAGATTCCTTCTTTGCCAAAACACTGTTGAACAACTCTTGTTAAAAAACCCTTTTATAAATACCCACGTGCCCTACTCCATTACTGTATGCGTGTACATGCTAGTTGACCCAAGACAGCCCGCGTGTACCTACAAAAGCACGGAAAAAGGAAAGTTGATGAAGGAACACACAACTTTGGGTAAGTTAACTAAACCTTTCGGCCATGCATGGCCAGTCACTCAACTAAATACCTAGCCTCTTCTAGCCTATAAAAGAAGGGTTAGGGGTCCCATTTGAAAGGAGGAGAATCATAGTAAAGAAACTATACCCGATTAAGCATTCCCTTTGTCTCGACCTTTAGCCATCCTTACGAAAAGAGAAGTATAGACCAAAGCAGTTGGAAGACAATGGAAGAAGATCCTAGTACTAGGATCAAGGAGCAGTAGCCGACTTTATCATTGTAAGGTATCATTGTGAAGTTAATAAAAGAATTGTTTTTCCTATCCCGTCATATGAGATTGTCATTATTGGAAAATTTATTGTATGATTGATTAAATCTCTAACCCATCAATTCATAGATCAAATGCATGTGGAGTTCCTTGTTTGTCTTTAGTGAATGCAGGTCATCATTGGGAGGAGAGTTACAGTCAAAGAACAACCAAGCACAAAAAAGGGATTGAAACCAAACACAAAGAATAAGGTACGTCAACTTAATATCTTGAGCCTCGTATTTACATATGAGTAATGGGGGTCTAGGCATGGGATGATGGTAAAAAGTAAGAATATTTAGGTCATTTCTGCATGCATGACAAAACCCTTAGTGCTAGTCCATAGGAGGGATTTCCCACCCACAACATAATTGACGACCATACTATGGATCTCTAGGGTTTTTGGGAATATTTTTCTTGGGTATTTTTAAAAACTGGTTCCATTCCTTGTTTTTAAAGTTTCTGCAAAAGTTTGAGCTAACAAAGATTCTGGTCTTCCATACAAGTTATCTTTGTTTCTTTGCTTGACTGCATCTTTTTTTTTCAAGATCCACAAAGGTACACATAGCCTATATAAGGTCTGCACACGTGTACCCGCACCCTACCCTCACACAGCCTGTGTGTACACGCTAGCTGAGGAAGTGTCAGTCGCATGTATGATTTCAGAAAATTTATTTTAGAGAGGCATTCATCCTCTCCCCTGTCAGAAGTAATCCTTCTCAGGGGTTTTCTAGAACTCATTCCAGTCTTTGTTTTTGTAGTTTTGTAGCTTAGGTTTCACCTCAGATTGGTTTTGTTCTATGAAATTTCCCTTCAATTATTTTTTTTTTCTGTCAAATTAAGTTTCTGATTCTTCAAGAGATTCTGGTTCTCAATACCAGTAGTCTCTGCCAGTGCTTGATTGCTTGTCTTTTCATTTTTGAAGAGTTGTAGAGGTACATGCGGCCTACATACAGTCTGCATGCGTGCACACGCGCTTTGACCTTACACGACTCGTATGCACATGCTGGTTGTTAAACTGTTAGTAGCATACCTGTTATTTGAAAAAGAAAAGAAATTAGCATAGTGTTGTGTTTTCTTCTCATCTTAAAAAGCATTTCAAATATATATACATATATATATATATATATATATATATATATATATATATCCATTCTTTGCTAGTGTTCATACAAGTTTCATCATTTTTCACAAGAGTCTTAACACCATCAGTTGCACTACCGTACCCTTTTGAGTAAATCAAGCCATAAAAATTAATGCTAAATCTAAAATTCATTAGACTTTTTGTGTTTGTAGGGTCAACCAACAAGTTTAGGGTTAGGGCCTTGAATTACGTTGGAGAATAAACTCTTCAAGGCCATTAAATCAAACATTGGAGTCTAAGTTAGGGAGTGTCAAAGTCCAGTATCGTGAAATTTATCCAGGACCCCCCTCTAACACAGGGGCTAAACACAAGGTAGTGTGCAGAAAGGTAGCGGAGATAACCCCTCCAAAGTTGGACCAATTGTAGTGAAGAACACATATAGAGGACTTATCTTGGGATTCCGTCGATTGCATTTGTCACGGAGCTTTGTGGGTCTCAAATCCATTCGAGGTCCTCAGTTATATTCTATACCACTTGCCTTCGATACTCTTGATAGGTTTCAGGCTCGATACCCTGCTCATTATGGTCTACCCGACTTTCGACTGTACCCTCCTAGTGACTGTTCGTGCGCTGGCAACCTAGTTGCCTATATTTTTTAGAGACATACACAGGTGACTATGGGGGTATACCACGATACCTAGGGTAGACATTGGGCCACACTTTGTAGAGTATACCCATAGGGTGCTTCCGTTTTCGAGTTTCACTTGTACTGGTAATTTTCTCTAGTGTTGGTTGGTGTAACTGTTCTTCCAACTAGTTAGTCGTTTGCTTGATTTGCCTTTAGGAACTTTTAGTGTGTGCTCTGTGCTACCTAGTTTTCCATAGTGAGTTAGTCAGTCGTGGCTTTGGGTCTCTGACCTAGGGTGGTAGACCACCCACTCCGCCAGTCGTGAGGATTTTTTTGTCTTCCGTTTAGAAACATGGAGCCGCCTCTTTATAGGCGTTGTTTTGATACCACTGGTTTGCCAGAGTCAATGAGTGAGACTTTTACAGACTTGAATGATCCCGCAAAGGGAGAACTTGTGAATAGGATCTTCATGGCCAAAATTCTCTATGATACCAACCAAGGAGCCCCTTCACAAGGGGATTCTTGTGCTTTTCCCTTCTTCGGAAACGTTGGTGTCCCTTTGATGGACACTTTGTACATTCCTGGGTTGAATGTGGGATTACCAATTTGGTTTGGTACCATTCCAAATGTCCCAAATTCTCTTAACGCTTCTTAGTTAAGAAATTTATTTCATGGGAACCCTGTTGATGTTTCTTTATCAGCAAAGTCTTCTCCTCCTCCTTCTCCCGCCTCTGGTGAAAGTACAGTTACTAGTAACCGAAAGTCTAAACGAAATAGAAAGAGGAAGATTAAGAAGAAGAAATCACCAACCTCTGCGAGTCATGTTGGAGATAGGTCGACAACCTCTGCAAGTTACATTGAATACCAACACCCAACCTCTGCAAGTTATGCTGGGGGAAATCACCCACCCTCTTCAAGTCATGCTGGGGGAAAAATTCTAGTCCCTACTAGTCATACTGGCAATAGGTTTGTAGCCTCTGCGGGTCATGTTATCAACCCATCACCAACCTCTGCAAGTCATGTTGGAGATGTGCAACCAGCCACTGCCTTTCATGTTGGGGGCATTGATTCTATTAAGAAGCCTAGACAGATAGGATGTAAGCCTAAGTTCCCTTGTAAGATTTGCAAGGGAGATCACCTTACTCATTTATGCCCTAGCATTCTAGAGGTACAAATATTGTGGTCCTTGTCTACAAGCTCTTTTGATTCTGAGTCTGTTGAGGTTTCCTCACAGTATATTCAACCATTGGTTGAAAAAGTGGTCATGCCAATGTAGTCATCGATTGATCCCACTCCTCTTTTGAGGGGTGAGGTGCCTTTAGACCTTGTAGTCTCTCAGCCTATTCAACCATTGGTTGAGAAAGTGATCATGTCGATGCATTCATCGGCTGATCCCACTCCTCTTTTGGGGGGTGAGGTGCCTTTAGACCATGTAGTCTCACAAACTATTCAACCATTGCTTGTGAAAGTGGTCATGCCAATGCAGTCATCAGATGATCCCACTCTTCTTTTGGGGAATGACGTGTCTATCGACTATGTTTTTCGCATTTCCGGTTCAATACTTTCAGAACAAGGGGGCATTCCGCTCATTCCGAGCACACCCCCTCCAAGCCTTAGGATGGTTTCCTTTGACTGGAATGACCTTGTTGATCCTCGTCTTCCTTATGTCACACCTTTTTAAATAAGGGTTGAAGTTAATTCAACAAACATTTTTCGATGTATTGTGGATGAGGGAGCCTCTGTAAGTATTTTATCCTCCTCGGTTTCGAAAGTCTTGGGATCTCCCAAGCTTGTGTCTGCTTCACATGAGTTGTTGCCTTTTGACAGACATCTTAGTGAATATTTTGGGACTCTTCCTTAGTTTCCTATCTCATTAGGCGAGAAGACTGTCCTTGTTGATGTTATAGTGGTGCAAAACCTGTTAGATTTCAATATGCTTCTCGGGCGTGATTATGTATATGCTATGAATGTTTTAGTGTCTACACTCTTTCAGGTGATGCATTTCCCTCAAAATGGAAGCATTGTCACTATCGACCAGCTGGCATCTAATAATCACCATCCTAATTCAACATTATTTCAGACTACCCCTTTATATGTTCCTAGCATTTGTGTAGACTCTACCCTGCCACAGGTTAATTATGTGGCATCTTATCCTCGGTGTTCAATTGCTTCTGAGTAGGATCCAGTGCAATCATGCGTTCCCTCTCGAGACTTGGTCTCAATAATTGATCCATTGGTTTATCCAATGGGGGCATGGGAAGCCTTGCTTCCCTCTCTTGGTCCAAGTGGGCTTGAGTATCCTTCTAAGTCTGATCTCGTTGTTAGTATATCCTCAAGCCCTCATGATCGTGATTCTTCACTGATAAAATCTACTAGTCTTGGTCAGAACCTCCATCATCATATGGAGTATGGTCAGTTTACTTCACCCTTTAGGGCTTTCGACCCTCATTTGCGTGATTTCTTGGATTTTTAATTTCCTTTAGATGAGGCTATCCTTAAATCCATGACTATGGTTTCTATACTACAGGAGGACTTACATCATGGTTTGTGTTTTCTTCCCTTTTGGAAGACTTCCCAAGTTGACTATCGAAGAGACTCTTGGTCTGAGCCTAACAGCGGGCTCTACCTGAACCAGTTTCATACATGATTCATAGCCCCCATGGGTCTTCTTTTAATCCCTTTTCAAACCCTCTAGACATGAAAAGATTGTAGAGCGATCTTGTGGCCTTTCACACTTGTTAAACTGAAATTTGAAGTCACGTCTATCCAGCAGTAGTTTACCCCTTTTTTGGTCCAGACGGTCAACTGTACGAACAAAGGTATACTCTAAGGAACTTCAATTCTCTAGAAGAGTACCCCCAGGTATCATTTTAACCCTTTTCCAGGCCTAAGGGACTAAATGTATGAAAAAGGAACCCCCACAGAGTCCATAGTTAAGCTCTTTTTAGACTCCCTAAAATTGAAAAGATCATCAAGTGACCATATTCTTTCACACTCGTTAAAATGGTCTAGAAGAAAATTCCTGACGGAGTCCATTGTTAAGATTTTTTCAGACTCCTTAAAAATGAAAAAATGGCCAAGTGATCTTGTCTTTATCACACTCGTTAAAATGGTTTTGAATAGACGTCTTTTCGGTGCTAATTTACCCCTTTTTCGAACCGACTAGACTACCTTCGAAAAAGGTACCCCAGTGGAGTCTCCTTTTACGTTTTTCAAACTCTCTAAATATGAAAAACCATTGAGCTTACCTTCTCTGGGCTCATTAAACTTACATCGAAGGACGTTACCATTGTGTTTTTTATTAATTGCATTTGCATACCCACATCTTTGGCCTAATGCCGGCTCCATGTTGCTCTCAACTGAACCATCTGAAGCATGCCTTATACGCAAGCCCTATAGCACTTTGCCTCTGCGTCTTGACACATTTGGTCCCAAGAGGGATTTTTCCTGAGTTTCCTTTCTTTGAACATCAGTCTTATCCTTGCGCCTCGAACTTGTATGTTTGTGACACTAATTCCTCCTTTGTAACGTAACATTCTTTTATTCTTTTTCCAAAATTATTGAAAAAAGACAAAAAAAATCAAATATACCCCAAAAAGAGGACGCGAAAAGTATTTTCTTTGTATTGGCAGCATAATGAGTTGCCCTTGGATAAAGCACATCTTTCTATTTGTTCATCAAACTCTGGGATTTAATACAACCTTAGGAAGTTGTTCTCGCTACATAGAGCTATGTCCTCCTCCATTTGGTTATTCTTCCAAACATATGGAGAGTTTGCGTTGCCTCCTGCCTCGTAAACTTATGTTAATGTCATGCTTCCTGAGTCTCATCATTTGTCATGCTATTGTCTAAGGGAAGTTTTTACCAAGCTTGAGTCAGCCCCTCTGTAGTTTGTCTCTTGCCCTCATGCCCGACCATCTCAAAAGTCCAATCAAGTCTTTGTTTGAAATCAATGAAGCCTTCAGTCTGATAATCAAGATTCTCTATTCCATGATCGACGAGTCGTCGAAGACCTATGGGTAGTGAAGTCGTACACTCATATTACATTCCTACCTGAGTTTTGAAGATTTTGAAGTTGCATCTCGAGCTATGAAGACCTCATCTCCAGCTATCAGGCCTTATTAGCTTCTAGAAGATGGATACTCTACATGTATATCTTTTTGATTTCAACATGTAGCTCCACTGTGTATTGCTCGTGGCTACACTTTATATAGTTATATGACATGGATCTACAGTGTATTTGATTGGTAGACATGATTTTATTTTATCCCGAGCATGGGTATGCCTGTCTCGATGAGACAATTATTATTTTGCATATTACACCTCCCGATTTCTGGTACCTGGGATTACTTGTTCGGCACATCGGTGAAGATTGTTAATGTATTTTGACCATCAAATTCTCTTCTAACCTCACACATTAGGGGGCATCTATTATAACCCTAATTTTCACCAGACATGCTTACCTGGCATCAGGCAATCTTAGATTCCTTCTTTGCCAAAACACTATTGAACAACTCTTCTTAAAAACCACTTTTATAAATACCCACGCACCCTACTCCATTACTACATGCGTGTACATGCTAGTTGACCCAAGACAGCTCACGTGTACTTACAAAATCACGAGAAAAAGGAAAGTTGTTGATGGAACACACAACTTTGGGCAAGTTAACTAAACCTTTCAGCCATGCATGACCGGTCACTCGACCAAATACCTAGCCTCTTCTAGCCTATAAAAGAAGCATTAGGGGTCCCATTTGAAAGGAGGAGAATCATAGTAAAGAAACTATACCCGATTAAGAATTCCCTTTGTCCCAACCGTTATCCATCCTCGTGCAAAGAGAAGTATAGAGAAAATTAGTTGGAAGATAGTGGAAGAAGAGCCCAGGACCAGGATCGAGGAGCAGTAGCCAACTTTATCATTGTAAGGTATCATTGTGAAGTTAACAAAAGAATTTCTTTTCCCGTCCTGCCATATGAGATTGTCATTATTGGAATATTTATTGTATGATTTATTAAATCTCTAACCCATTAATTCATATATCAAATGCATGTGGAGTTCTTTGTTTGTCTTTAGTGAATGCAGGTCAGCATTCGGAGGAGAGTTGCAGTCAAAGAATGACCAAGCGCAAAAAGGGATCAACACAAAACATGAAGAATAAGGTACGTCAACTTAATCTCTTGAGCCTTGTATTTACATATTAGTAATGGGGGTTTAGGCATGGGATGATGGTAAAAAGTAAGAATCTCTAGGTCATTTCTGCATGCATGATAAAACCCTTAGTTCTAGTCCATAGGAGGTATTTCCCACCCACAACACTCCTCCTCCTCCTTAATCACCTCCTCCTCCTCCTGCACCAAATCCTCCTCCAACACCACCTCCTCCAGCAACATCCATTGATAATCTAAGGGGTGAAACTTGGAGATTATAGAGAGGATTTCAAAGATGTGTAGTGACCTTTTGGCTACTTTGGGATGAAGCGAAAGAGGTTTTGGGAACTGATTGCTAGGAGATAGAAAATTGGAAAAGGGGGGGAAAGAGAGATGAGGACTAGGTTCTTTGGACTTGTAGGATATATAAACGAGGGAACCCATAGGGGTTGAATCAGAGTCTAAGATATATTCTTCAAATCTTTATGAGGCTGGAACCTTTGATTTGGGGATTGATGGAATGTCGATCAAAGAAGGTATTGAGATGGTTTTTTTACCTTTATTAGTAAAGGAGGCAGTTGAATCGGTCTCATTTTTTTATCTCGGATAAAACCAACTCGGGGTTTATGAATTCGGCTTCGATTCTATTAGTCGATGTTTCTCCGAAATGGTTTTGGGTGGAAACTTCCTGCGAAGTTAAATGTTCAGGTGGAACCTTAGCATTAGAATGTGTGGGTTTGGGTTGGTAAACCTTACTTGTAGATGCAGTGGTTTGCCTAAGGTATCCCCTTGGTTTTAAAAAAAATTCAGGGTTGGATACAGGTGTGGTATGCTTATTGTCGGGGTTTTTTCTAGTATTCCTTCGACTGAATGCCAGCTTATTCGGGGTGGAGTTACTAAGTGAAAAGTAAAATTATCCTTAATACTATATTCAATATTTGTTCACTATCAAAGAGAGAAACTTACCGTGTCATTCTCCCAGGGAAAAATAACTTTGTTTCTCCATCCTCGACAGCGGTGCCAAAAATATGTTGTTCTTGAGATTAAACTTAAGGATCAAAACATAATGTCAGGAATCAGGAATTAAGGAATGTTTTGTTTTAAGAGTGCTTTCTCTTTCCATTAATTATGTAAGAATTTAAATACTCAAATGAAATTAATAGTTGATCAGAAAAGAGGTTGTGTTTCATCGTCTGAGTCAATTAATCAAATTGAGTGGTGATGAAGAAAGTTACAAAACTATTAAATAAGATAAGGCATCAATGACAGAACAATATTACCTTGTTTATAGTAGAAGAAAGAGTGGAATTCACCCCTGAAAGGATATATGATATAGTGATCCAAGTAGCTTGTAGGTCTTGTATTTGCTGATAGAAAATACAAAGGAATTTTTTTTTTCTTATCAGATAACTAAATGAAATATGATCACAGTAGGTGTTGTACTAAATTGCAGTCATTCACTTATCAAGGATTAACTTAAAGAAAATTGGAAATATGAAATACAAGAAGGGCACATAACTCAAACTACACAAAATTTGGAATCCTTGTTTGCACTTGTATTAATACTCATAAAGGATGAGTTTTGTCAGTTACAATATGGAAAGATGCATCCTTTATTCATTCCTCTAAATATGTATTTATACAAAAGGTTCTCAACCCTAAACGGTTGGAATTCTTCTTATTTCTAAAAATAGTAAAGGTTACAAAAGGTGAAATCTGAAGCACTTCACTTGCATCTCTTTTGTCTTTTCGTCATGCTGGCAGAGGTGTTTTATTTTCCTATTTTCCACCTTAGAAATAGATAATCTCTAATCATGATCTGTATAGATGATGTGTACAGATTACCTCATTGTTTCTTGGAGGTGTTGTTTTTTCCTTGTTCGATACATTTAACACATTTGCTCACAAATTGTACCACCAACCTAGAGGGTTCTATGAAATCATTTTCCTCAAAACCATATCATTTATTTTATATTTGAGGCAATCTATTTTCCATTCTCCTATCATCTGAAGGTATAGACTATAGCTACAAACTGGGATTCACTAGCCATATGTTGATCTAAGTAATATCAATCTGCTTTAATTGTAAGATTTTAGCTTGAGCCTCTTCCATGTTGGTCTTAATGTTAAGTTGATGATTTTCTATATAAACTTGTCCTAGTACATCAGAGATACTATCTTCGTCGAGGCCTAATGACTCTTTGTCAAGTGAATGAAAGCTTCTTCATAAGCCTCTTTGACTTCATTAACCATATTTTTACTTTCGGCTATGTTGGCTTCCCAGGCCTTCAATATTATATCACCTATGATTTGCTCCAGAACAGACAACCTCGAAACCATAGATACTCCTTCTCTTGCCAATGACACAACTTCTTCTTTGAAATTGGTTCGAGTGGTAATAACCTCTCTCTCCTTTAAAAAAATGTTATCTAAGGCTTGATTTACCACCTGAAAATGGTTTTGGATAGCTTCCACCTTATTGAAAAGGCTTTGTTGTGTTGATTCCAATTCCTTATGTACCTCTAGAGTTTGGGTTTGGAAAGACAATATATCCACTATTGTTTTTTCAGTTAAGCTTACCTTCGCTTGTAGATGTCTGACTAATTCATTGCTTTTCTATGACTTTTTCTGCATCTCATCAAGATCGGATTTGAGCTGTTGGATTTCCTGTCTATCATTGGCTCTAATATGGACAAAATTCTTATTGAGCTCACTCCTGACATTATTTTCCACTGCTTTCACTTGATTTTTAATTGGCCTATCAGCATATCTTTCTTCTTCAACTTCTCCTTCAGGTTTCTCACTAAAAACTGGTTTGTTGTCGCAAAAGCCCGTAGCAATCCTATGACCTCTGTAGCAAAGTCTTCTTCTTCTAGGGCATGCCCATCTAATAGAACTCTGTGTATTTTAATAGTTTCACCCTCCTTCTGATGTGTTTCTCTCTTTACCACAACCCTTCTCTTCTTACTACAAAATAATTTCGAAGGAGGCATCTCTGTTGCTGAAATGGGTGTAAGGTCTCCTATGAATACAACTTCATCCATCGGGTTCCCTCTACTGAAGTGTAGAGGTGTGACAGATTAGATAGGGATGCCTATCTCAGTGGATGTCTTCTTCCTGGTTGTGTCAGTTGTTGGTTTACTCGATGTGGATTGTGGCTTTTATTTTGCCTTCTTTACCAAGGCCTCAGTTTCCTCCAAATTTTCTTGGGCATCCTGTCCACTAGAGATCCTTGTTTCTAACCCTTGGGTATTCATTTTTTGTGTGGCTAGAGGTGTCGATGTTTCCCCTCGCAATACTTTGGGGAGGCTATTCCTTCGATGTTTCTGGAAATTATAAAAATCATCCATTTTATCTAGTGTTAGAGATTGAATTCGATCCAAAACCTCTTGATAGGTCCTCGATCCTAGGAATATTTCATCCTGAGGAGAATCTTCATGTTCATATCTTTTCAAATTGTAGCTGGCCATGTGGTTACTTACGATCTTCTACGGATCGAGCTTATTGAATTTGATATCGACTAGTTTGATTTCTCCTAGGGCCGCGGCTTCCACTTTCGAATGTTTGAAATCCAGCAGAGAAAATGTACCAATATGTAGGGGAAAAGATGGCCATGCCTTTTTTTGTACTACTTTGAGCTCCTTACCAATCCCTCCAAGCACAGTTTCATGTGCTACTTCGCGGCACACCAATCGGTCTGGTAAAACTTTAGGCAGAGCATGTGGAGGAACTGAACAACCGAAAACCCTAATATAGTAGAAATGCTCCTCGATGTACCAGTCTACTATCTTGCCCAGATTATTCACAATTTTGTTGGAAATTATGGGAGGTAGGTAACCATATATAGCGATGTGCATCGACACCACCACCCAGTTGCAGATTTCATAAAATAAATATTTTTCCTTGTCTTCCCAAAGCTTCGAATGATAAATATGTATGGGTTCATCACTATTTGGAGTCCAGCTCCAGTCCATCAGTGGAAAAGGTGTCATAGAACAAACGACGTCCATGATATAAGCCGACATGAAAAATTGGGTTGGTAGCCCCTTGGATTTTAGTGACTAATATTTTGTAATATATTTAACCAATATATCTGACAATATCCTAGCCCAATCAAAAGAATAACCCTCGGACACTATGTGCATAATGGGCACCCACTGTAAAAATAAATGGGTTGTGTCTTCTTTCTTTTAGAGTCTAGAGTCTACACATCATCATTTCTATATACATTATGTGAGGTTCTAATGAATAAACTGTGTATACACCATGGGAGTCGGCTCTGAACTTTTCGGGGTGAGAGTACCAGTCCTTGATTAAGTCGAGAATGTTTTTTCCATACTGGGCACATTCCTTCTTGTCAAAAACTACTAAGAAACTGGCATTGTAAACGAAATTGGATACCGAAGACAATTTGTACATCACCTATAGATTTTCTGGCTGGAAAGACCCAACTGTGACCTTTTTTGAATTGAAAATAGTTCTGGTAAGGATATCCACATTTTCCAATGCCTAACCAATAATATCGTTGTAAGGCAAGAGCCTAGGCCTCGTCGCTATCTTATGTAGCTCTAACTGGGAAAACAATTTGTATTTGGTAGCTAGGTCCTCCATCTCATCATCACCTGAGTCATCCAGTAAATTTACCAATTCATAATGTAGAATATTGAACACTTGCGTACAAGATTTAGTGACGTCTATGCTTTTGGGCGAGGTGTCGAAAAGGATATTTGTGTTCTGGCTCGATCCTTCACCATGCGCTTTAGTTTCTTTTTGAGGAGCCATGGTATCAGGTCTCAGATATTAGTTATCTGTCATAGGAAATGCACAAAGTTTATTTCCTTGAAAACTTACTGCTTAGTGAAAACGAACAATGAAATTTGAAATGCAATATCCTCTTTCTTTAATTGTGTCAATTTGCCAATACTTCTACTGAGGAGGCATTTACTTTTCCTTAAATAATAAGATTTTGGTGGTGGTTTAAGATCTCACTTGGAATGATTTACGTAAATCAATTATTAATGTCATTAATTTTCGGGAAAGAACAGCTGAAATTTGAATTTATCCTAGTCATTATTTAGCGAAGGATTAATTACGTGATAATCATCATTAATGCGTCAGTTAATCACACTTATCATTAAGAAAATTTTGCAACTTCGGATATCAGGATCTATGACATTTCAAGGTATAATCCCCAAAACATGAAATTGCGATGTGATTAATTAACTTTAATCATGTTTAACCCCTTTAAATAATCATGATCAACCTAAGACAATTTCGCGATTTCAACTATCGGGACTTTGAAAGTCTTTCGAGGCAGAATATCTAAAACGCAAAATCGTGACATAATTAATTAGTCGTTAATCATTATTAATTCTTAATCAATCTGGTTTAGAGCTTAAGACAATTTCATGATTTTGACTATCAGGACTCTGGAATTGTTGTATGTTGAAAAGCCTGCATCGCGAAACTCCAAAACCCGATCTTTCAAATGTAGTCTTTGGTTATTTGACTCGTTAACGAGTAGGCGGCTCCATAATTCTTAAGATATTAAGATTGTTTGATTAAATGGGATACTTCATTGATGGTGAGAATTAAGTGTGCGTTGTTTTTATTTAAACGAGAATGAAATCTATTAAATTCTAAAGTATTATAAATATATATATGTGGTTCAACAATAACCGCATCAATACTAGTATTCCCGGATTGGGAAAAGACATTCAATGTGCATGTAGATTCCTTAGCCATAGAACTTGGAGCTATTCTGGCACAACTAGGAGGAGGGGAATTGAACCATCCTATAGCATTTGCTAGCATAAAACTATCAGATTCGGAGCAGAATTATAATTCCGCAGAGAGAGAAGGCTTAGCTATGGTTTATGCACTTCAGAAGTTCAGACATTACTTATTGGGAAAACATTTCAATATGTTTACAGATCATTCATCTCTCAAATACATAGTCAAAAATCTAGTGTTGGGGACCATAATTTGTATATGGTTATTGATGTTCTAGGAATTTGACTTCGAAGTGACAGTTAAACCAAGGAATTTAAATGTAGGACCTGATCACTTCTAAAGGATCACTAATGGAGAGGAACATACGAATCTAGAGGTCAACTTTCTTGATGCATAGTTATTTTCAGTCCAAGTAGCTAATGAATATTTTGTGGACATCATTCAATACTTGAGTACAGGGGCTTTGCAACAAGAATTCAACATTGTGCAGAAGAAAAATATGGTATTCAGAGCTGTTGACTATCAATTGATTGCAGGACACTTATACAATATGGGTGTAGACATCATATTGAGAAGATGTGTATTATAACATGAAAGACTGAGGATTTTAGAAGACACCCATGAGGGAATAGTAGGAGACATTATGCAGGCAAAGCTACCACGCAAAAGGTATTGTGTGCAGGACTATGGTGGCCGACTGTTCACAGATATTCAAAGGACTATTGCTAAATATGTGATGTGTTTTAGAGGGTTGGTAAACCTAATAGACAGGATGAGATGCCCCTAAGGCAAAAAGTAACCTTGCATATATTCAACAAATGGGAAATATAATCTGTGGGAACAATTAACCCACCAACAAAAAGGTCAGGAGCAAGGTATACTATTCCTGCGACATAGTAATTAACAAGATGGGAAGAAGCAAAACCAGTAAAATATTGCAGTGCAGAGACAACAACCCACTTCTTGTTTGATAAAGTGATTACTAGATTTGGATGCCCAAGGATTTTGATGAGTGACCAAGGAACTCACTTCATTAACAACACTATTAAGGCTATGATTGAGGAATTTGAAGTTTATCATCAAAAGAGTACATCATATCATCCTCAAGCAAATGGAACAATGGAAGTCGTTAATAAGATCCTCGAGAATGCACTGACAAAGATTTGCAATATCAATAGGGATGATTGGGAATTGAAGATACCAGCAGTACTATGGGCATACAGGACCACATGTAAAAAATTGGCAGGGCATACACCATTCATATTGGTGTATGGAGAAGAAGTAGTGGTGCCATTAGAAATTTTGGTACCTATTCTATGCGTAGCATCAATTACAAACATGACAGAGCGAGGTGCAGTACAAGAAACGCTAAGACAAGTGATGATCATGGAAGAAGATAGGATTCTAGTAGGGTTTCACAAAGAGGTACAAAAGGAAAGGGAAAAATCTTGGCATGATAGACATATCAAGAGGAAATTTTTAAGGAGGGAGACCTAGTTTTGGTGTACTAAATTAAATCTCTTCAACACCCAGGAAAACTCAGAATGCATTGGTTGGGACCATATGAAGTAAAGGGTATCACAGATGGAAGAGTTGTATAGTTGAAGGATTTGGGAGGAACATAACTCAGAGGAATGATCAATGGGAGTCAACTAAATATGTATAGGGACATTCGACCTCGTAGCACTCAAAAAAAAAAAAAACAGACAACAAAGGACTGCTCACAACAATAGAGGGGTTACCATGCTAGACATTAGAAGATATCACCTAGATAAAGGAGAGGTAGCATGATGAAGATAAAATTTTCACACGCACTGGTAAAGAAACATAGCACGCACTTGAAAATGTTAGCACACCGACAAAAGGACCAATGGTCAAAAAAAGGCATAAATTGCGAAAATGGCGGTTACAGCAAGCAAGCGCCAATTGGTGGTGTCTATCAAAATTGAATGACAATAACGTTTGATGCGACGTCGCATTAATCGTGCCAACTAGCGACATCAAGGGAATTCAATGGAAGGTGCACGGGAAGCACCAATTCATTTAAATCACATCTTGGGTAACTTCTCTGAGAAGTTTCACACAATTGCTATATAAGGAAAGAAAGCGGGTAACAGAAGGGTTATTGTGAAATTGAGAAATCATAGAGTGATAGAGCATACGGAGAAGAGAGCAAGTTAGCAGAAGTTACAGAATGAATTAGCTCGATAGAAACCAACTTAACCACCATGGCACCACCCAAGCTAGGTGTGTTGAGACAGGCATGCAGACGACCTTGAATAAACCTTAGAGAAAGTAGCAGCCACAGAGAATCGAATAGGAACCCAACAAACAACAATAGTTGGCATGGGCATTGATATGTTGGAAATCAGACAGAGCCAACAGGCTGAGGACATAGGAAATTGTGCCCTGGAAACCTTGAAGAGGCCCCAAGGTTTAATGGGACAGTCCCAAACTAGATAAAAGTGGTAGCTCCAAGAAGGTCACACACAGTAACGTTGGAGCAACAATAGGAGGGGATGGTAGAAGATGTCACCAAATGACTAGAGGCATATACATAGGATAGTACAATTGAGGTTGGAACCTCAAGTCATCCACCACAGCGGAAGGGAAAGCATCTAGTAGAAATATCACTGTGCAGGAAGGATGCAAAAACCATAGTATTACCACGCATTCTGGAAGGGGTGTGTATCACAGATAACCTGTTAGGATGCGTGGAAAATATACAGTACTCGAAACACGATGTGAAAGATGTGGACAAGTTTCCTGAGTTTGCAAAGCAAGTTTACCTGGACAACGTGGGTACAGGACCCTTTGGTGATCCAATTTTCCAACCGAAATAGTGGGCGGCTAGACTGGCCAACACCGAAATTCTAAACATGTTGTATATCCCACACTTTGGAAGGGGTCGCGACATAAACGACTACGTCAAGCAGCTGATGGAATTTACCCACAGAAGATACCTATGGGTAGAATATCATGTCTTGATAGACATAGAGCTCATTTCATTTATTACAGGGCTTCCATATTGGGGGAGAGTCCCGTGCAGTTCCTCGATGACAAGACAAAGGAGAAGGCGTTGGCTGAGGAGATGAAGAATACTTATGGCACAGAAAGAAGGTCACACATAATCATCATGAAGCACATCAGTGACACAGCTACAAGGTTGGCCACCAAACTCATGGTGTGCAAGTTGTTCAGGAAGTGTCGCAAGGAGGAATTCCCTACCGGGGTTGTCACGGATACAACACAGTGCGCATAGGGAACTATGCTCAGTTGGGTCCCATATCTATTAAACCTATTCCTTGAGGACTGCAAAGATGTGCAGGACCTGGGGAAAAAGTTTCACTACTCTTTCACCTTGGTCAGATGGAGGGAGACCAAGTATACATACTTTTGTGAGTGAACCAATCATTTCTGCGCAGCATGGTACATATCGTTGGGGAGCACTTCGAACTCCAAAACCAGAAGTGCAAATGAAGGCATGTTCATGGGGTATTACAACGACCTACAAGAAAGAATTGTCAATGCTTGGTGAATTATCCTGAAAGTGGTCACACAATATCAGGACATCGCCAACTTCAAAGTGACCAGGCATACAGTATGGATCCAAACATGAAGGGATCCTGATAAGGAATGGCTACAACTGTGATACTACATCAAGGAAGAGGACATAGATATGGCCATCAAGGATTGGCAAGATGACTGGAGAGTTCCAATTCTTATTAAAGAGATTCCCATGAATAAAGAGGTTGATGCAGGGAAAGAATAGACACATGTCAGAAACAAAGCTATGCCCAAGAAGCCAAATCCAATTCAAAAGTCGACACAACAAAATAAAGGGGGTGTGCCAAAGAAAGGTACCTAGGCAGGGAAAAAGGACACCATAGAGGCACCAAAAGCATAGGAGAAAGGGGATGAGACAACACAAGGAACCACATCGAGTGCCACCCAATAGGAACAAGGCCATACCAAGATTTTGATCCTACACACTAGGGGTGCACGCAAGAATGCCAATGCGCACAAGATACCGCCAGAATATACCATCACTGGGGATGATGTAGATCTCATGGACGAAAGAGTCCATGATCAGGCAGTCGAGGAGTTTGAAGATGCCCGACACCAAAGGAAAAGAATTTAGGACGAACTAGATGACATGAGGCAACTCCTAAAACATATCAGAGAATCGCAGAGAGAGGGAAGAGGAACAAATTCATTCCACACAACATCAGAAGCAGGAACTAAGGTTGGGCCAAGCGAACAAGATATCATCCAAACGATAGCACTGGCGAGCCTGACTTTCTACGTTACACCCAACATGTTGTGCATGGATGATATTGTAGGTCAGACACCCTTGAAAGATCTAGCGCAAATACATTTGGTAATGGGGTGGATACCAACCAAGGAGCTATACAAACGACAAGTCAATGTCGTGCAAGAGGTGAAGTCATGTGCATGAACAGATGAAGAAGAATTGCAGCACACAAAGGACAAAAAAGAGGTGTTAGAATTGGTGCTCAAGCAAGTCAAGATTGAGACCAAATACAAGAAGGATCGTGTGGATAGGCTCGAGCAAGGATTGGTTGTAGCCTCTGAAAAAATTACAAAGAGCCCATGACAATGCATAAAATTGATTAGATTGTGCAAACAATTGATCAATACAGGCAGGAGATTGAGAACCTCTAGGAATAACTCATCCCTAGCACTCCCCCAGAGGTGAAGGAGAAGAGGAAGTAGGAAGCAATAGGGCAGATGGAGGAAATGGAATGACAAGTCAATGTAACTATCGACTTGTTCGATAGAGAAACACAACTATGGAAAAAGATGGAGGAGGATCAACAGATCTAGCAGTGGGACCAGGAAGAGGAAACGATAAGCGCAGTGATCTAGGACCTCAAGCAGAGGCAGAAAATGATGAAGATCATCAAGCACCTTAAAGGAGTAAAGGACATAAAGAAGTTGCAAGTAGTGATCATAGTTGCAAAGACAAAAAAGAAGAATCCAAAATCTCAAATGGAACCTCTCCAAGAGCTAGCAGTGAAATTCATTGCACAGGCAGAGGAGGAAAAGAAGAACATGGCGCAAACTCAGGCAGAGTGCACAGAAATGATCAGTGAGCACAGTGGAAGTGTTGGATGCGCTCAGAGAAAAGATAGCACAGGCTCAAACACAAGAAAGGGAACTCACAAACAAGTTCCACAGTCTTACAGGAGCTATTGAAGAAGAACACAAATTTTAGGTTGCTCAGGACGAGCCACATGTCAGTGTTGGGGGCAAGTTGGACGCAGACCTAGTCATGAAAAAAGGGTATTTTTGGGAAGAGAAGCATGAAAGGAAAAATGGATATCTGGAAGGAGAATCATCACGTGAGAGGGAATCATGCGATACGTGCATGAAAGGAAGACCTAACAATGTTAGGGTTAGGTTTTTTGAAATGTATTGTAATGGATGATGAGCCAAGAATATAAATAAGTAGTACTTAGAGGATAGAGGAAGAGACGAAGAGAGGGGAGGAAAGATAGCAGAGAGTTGTAATAACTATACTATTCTGTAAGCTGGTGAGCTAGAGAATCAATGAGTGACTCGATCCTGATGGTTAGATTGCAGGCTGAGGAGCCTGGTGCAATCTAGTCAGCCTCACAGAGATCAAGGAGCCTGTTGGGGGTGTAAGACCCAAGATTGTAAACATGCACGGCGTGACATATTACTGAACCATAATAAAGAGACTGAGATCCAGATATTTGTGGACATAGCCCAAGATGGGTTGAACCACGGTAACACCTGTGTTATGTGATTGAATGTATGTGTCTCTATTATTGTTAAGTGTTGAATGTTAGATAAATGAATGAAGTAACTAGTTAGACCTGATATTTCACATGCATGAATAGAATGAATTCTATAATCAGATGTTATATTGAATAAATAAACATTACAAGGTACAACCACATATCTCCACTCATTGCTAGGATGAAAACACTTGAGTATTGCAGCACATATAAAGCTATCTCGAGTGAGACTGTGCAATACACTCTGTGTGTTGCGTTTCCTTCTAGTTTACCAGAGGGGCTAATAGTTTTAGAGGGATTTTGTTGGAATCTTGTTAAATATGAACCTGGGTCATTTATGATAGTAACATAGGATCACAGTAGATGAATGATAAGTAGAATATAAAAATCTAACAACTACATTTCTATTCAATTTTGAGTGGGCATTGGAAAGGGTTTCACATGCATTTTATCTGGATGGTTTGAATTCTTTAAAATGTTTCATGGCTCTATCATCTAATATTCTCTTTTCTTCCATGATATTGATGATTTTATCTTGTTCGTCTCTTGTCTTATTATTCAGCCATCATATGTTTTTTTCTCCCTCTGTGGGTGAAGTAGGAAGTATCTCACTTGCTGCTAGCTTGCCCTGTATCTTTGACCTCTTATTCCTAGTTGAGGATCTTGTTAGAGGATTTGTAGTATTGGCCAAAACTATGGTCTTAGGGATGTGCATGACCTCCTTCTTGTTGACGGGCGAAATCGACCGTCCGTCAACTGAGAGAGTGGAACCGGTCCGGGGTTGTCTAATAACCCAAGCCGTTTGGAATGGACCACCCTGACGAGTTTAACGGCTCAGTTGGCCGCTCTAAGGTCTCCTAAGAAAACCAAAGAGGAATGATCCGAGCTAAGAAATCTAACTAAACTACATAAAACAAACTAAACTATAACAGAAGGAAAGAATCTAACTAAAGTAAAGGAAACTAGAAACTAATAAAGCAAAGAATCTAACTAAAGTAAAGGAAACTAGAAACTAATAAAGCAAAGAAAGAAACTAACTTCACTAATCTAACTATGATTATAATAACTCAAATCAACTATCTAATTATCAATTTAATTACAATTTATTCACAAATATACATTACATACATTCTACAGATTTGAATAAAACCTGCGAAACTAATTTKCTTGCTGTCCCAAGACAGCGAAGATAACTCTTTTTTTATTTTATAATTTATGAATAAGAAAGTAAACTAATTGAAATTAAACAATCTAATATAATTTACTAAAATTAAACGATCTAATATAAATCTAATTAAGATTACATCTATATTAAACTATTTAATGAAAACAGTAAACTATACTTTAATTAACCTGGAAACGCTCCAAGTCTGCCCTGTGTATGATTGCTTCTTAAGTTGGTTGGAGGAAGAAATTCACACCATTTATCCCTTAAGCTTCTCACTAAGGATCGGCTATGATGCTTCCTGAAGTATGTTACAGGACAAACAAGACATAAAAGAAATCATAATAGTCTTTTGATTATAAATTCCTGCAAAAGGGAAACCTATTATGCAGCAAATTTATATATAACAATCCAATCTATGAAGAAGTCAAAAGCTATCATTCATAAAATGAATCTACAACTGTTATGTCCTTTATCTATTTAGGAAGAGACAGAATATGTATAACAGTAAAGAAATTATATCATTTTCATTTGATTTAGATAACAAAGTAATACTAAACCATAAACAACATGATATACAAAACATGGAACAAAGTGTTGATATATTGAAAAGCAAAAGCTATGACAAGACACCA
>ML792160.1:326284-360427 GCA_009831015.1 Picea engelmannii | reverse complement strand
GGGTTATACCAGGTAGACTGCTGAGATTATGCCAGTTTCGAATTGACAATTGCCGTGGCCGACTCGACATTCTTGAACAGGATAGAGCCAGTGGTTCGTTGTTTCTTGTCGGAGGGTTGCACCTGTGCTTCCTGACCGGAGAGCTTAACCACTTGATTTTCTAAATCACGAATCCTGGTCTGCAACATCGGCACATCGGTGTAATACCTCTCCAACCACAGTCCACACTGGTCGCAAGGTGGAGTGACAGTTTGAACAGAAGGGGGTTTTGTTGACTCAGCGAGGGTTCCTTGTGCTAATTTAATGCCAGGAAACTTAGGATTACTTTTTAGAGAAGGTGGCAGATTGTTGACAAAATCATGTGCAAGCTTGTCACATAATCCCTCCGAGTAAGGATACTCGTCAGCGAGAAATCGTTCGATTTCAGAATCAGAGCTTTCGCTGACCACAATAGGGTCATCGTTGGCATAAGTTTTAGACTTGTTTCTCTCCATGTGAGAAATTAAGCGAGAGTTTTCATTTCCTTTGGCATTAACACCATATTTAGCTTTAGGCCGATTGACTGTAGGCTTAGCAATCATAGGCACGAGTAAGCTCGTAGGGGGATCGGGTAGCGGTTTGGGTAGCAGAACACTATAGGGTATAGGGGTAGGCTTGCTCTCGGCCACCATAGGCTTATCGACCTGTGGAGGGTTTGACACTTCAAAGCCATTACGGCTAAGGAAATTATCCCAAGAATCACGATGTAACCCCAGCTCATACACCATACACATTTTAATCAATCCCAGATGGAAAAGGATGGTATCGGCCTAACTGTGTTTGTAACGTTTGGCCATCTTGAACAGGCTTTGGTGTAGGTAATGGGGCATACTCAGTTCGAAACCCATAAAAACCATCAACAAACGAAGGTGAAACAGGAAAACAAACCCATACCTGCCCTCGCAAGTAACAAATTGTTTGATTACCATTAGGAGATCATACCAGCGGGGTTTCAACATCTTCGCAAGCAAGCCTCTGTCGCAAGATTCCATTGTGCGAGACCGAAACAACAATGTCCACGGGACATTGTCAACCTTGTAGCTTTTCGACCATTTCTGTCCCATGATAGGCAGACTAGTTGCCAAGCTGAGAAACTATTCAGTGATTTCAAGCTGGACATCTCCAACTTTGGCTCGGCAACCATCGAATGACAACACAAATTGTCGAGCCACAGTGAGGTTATATCCATCAAATTTCCTTATAAATGGAAGCCACCCAAATTTTTCCAAGTCGTTGTATGCACTGTCAAATATCAACAATGCTTGACACCTATTGGGCTCGGCCCTCACAACAGGAGCCATGGCCTCGGTGCATGGTAGGGTTTGAATCCGAACTAAACGATGCACAGGGTCAAAAATGATATGCATTAACAGCTTCAACGCTCAACAAGGAAAGGATTAATTGCACTCGTGCGAAGGTGGTGGGATTACCACCGCCAAGTAAGGTATTAATGACTGAGTACAGTGGTGTTCCATCCATAATCAAAATTGTTTAAACCATGAGTATCGGCCAACCACATAGGTGTACAACATATCAACGTGCCATCCATCGAAGTAGAACCAACACCATACGTTGCCAAATGTACAGTTCAAACGAACTTCAATACAAACCATTGATCATGTCAATCAAACCAATGTTAATCCAACCATGCCAATGATCGTTCAAACTAACAAATTATGAATCGATTCGACTTATAAAATTGAAATCCAAAGATCAATCGATATGCCTTTATGAAACTGAAACCATTGTAATTTCATATCGAATCAAACTCATATGATTACCAAGTGTTTTGGTTCCGCGTTCAATATGTTCATATTGCAAAGTTTTTAGAATAATGCAACCAAAATTCTCAAATAATCAATAAGCCAAGAACCCATAGCAATAAGGATTATAGCATATAGGAGCGAAATTAATTACAACCCTTATAGCATCAAATGTGATCAATAAACTTTCATGCTTAATGGCTTATAAATCGACTTGAACAATCAAAGTGAAATGGACACAGTTTGAAAGAACTTTTGCAGTCATGTGATAACCAATGATCAAGTGTGTTTCAGCAAAATCAAATAAAAGACGATGACAGTCAAGGCAACAAAAGAGGTGTTTTCACACTTTCAGTTCTGAAAAGTGTAGCGAAACCAAAATGCAATTGTCGCAAAATGAATACGATGTCTTATCGCAGAATGCGACGATGATTTGTCGTTAATGAGACAAGGGGTTTAGGCAGCTTCTTAGGGAAAATTAAAAAAATGAATTGGCTGCCAACACTTCCCCTTTCACATTTCTTGCATGGGGTCTATCTTGTTATTTGGTGTTTGTTCCTCATAACCTCTCTCAGCTAGCTTCCTCTTCAACTCTCTTCTCTCTTGATAAAACTGAGCAATCACATGATGATACTCTCTAAGTTGTTGTTTCATTTCCCTAAATTCTGAGTCTTTCTCTCTTGCTTTCGTATGGCCTTCATCCATCTTATGAGATGCAACCTCAACATTTTTTTTCTTCACTATGGGTGTAGGAATTCTTCTAGCTGTTGACCTTGTGGTTGGCCTTCTGGGTGTCTGGGTTTCTTTTGGTTCATTAGAAAACAATAGATTCCTACCTTTTTTTAGAAATGGATGGCTTGGAGGAGAGCCTTCAACTTCCTTTCGTTTTCCTTTATCTGCATCACTTTCTCCCTTTTGACATGAGCTACTAGGAGACAATATTTCAGCAGAAAATGGGGTATCTCTTTTGGGGTCCAGGGGAATATCGGTTGAGGACAAGAAAGAATCCCAGTCCCTATTGAGATTTCTGAGTTCCTCAACAACTAGTAGCTTCACTAATGAAAAGTGGAACAAACTACTCTTAAGTTTGTCAACCCTAGCTTGGACTTTGTTTGCCATCTTTCTCAAGCTTCTATATAGGTAAAAATGTAAGTTGAGAGAGTTTTTCCCTATGAAGTTCATGAGGAGTCTCACATGATAATGGTATAACCTATCAAACCTACCCTCACAGGTAAAATATCTTTGTATGACCCTCATCATCTTATCATAAGGCTCTAGCACATACTCCCTAGGAATGGTGGCTCCTATCTTCTGATTTCTATATTTTGGCTTGAGGAAATAAATGTAAAATATAGAGTCCAAAGGCATACATTTAAACCATCTTTCCCCTAGGATTGGGATATTTGTAGCAACAATTATTCTCCCCTATGACACTGGGAATATGACCCTAGCAACTATTTTCTGGACACCATTGTAGTTGAGGGAAAAATTATTTGTCAGTTGTTGGTTATATCCTTGAATTTTCTCACAAAATCAAATGCACCCAACCTACTCAAAAGAAGCTCTGAATGTAGGGTTTGAGTTCACCAAATTGAATCTCTATGGATCATACATTAACACATTTCCTCCTATGTGCTTCTTCTTCTCCTCTATTATCATAGCTGAATGAATATCTCTACAATATGGATGTGACTCTGTGGCAGGCGAATAAGTGCTCAAAACCTAACAGGTAAGGTTGCACAACAAGTCTAGCAGAGTTAGGGTTTGTTTCAAAACAGTATGAATTTTTTTTATGTGTGAGAGGCAGGTTACTTAGCTAGGTATCAATCTATGGATAATCAAGTTTTAAATGTTTTTATCACAATTGGTGACTGGGTATGAGATGAGGAACAGGAACATCAACACCTAGGATTTGCGTTGAGAGAAGCACAGGACAATAGTTACATAGTGCAAGAGTCTGCACAATATTTGCATACCTCAAATTAGGGTTTGCATAGCAGGGGATTTTGGATCTTGCTTGAGAGGGAATAAACCAGCTTGTAGGTCTAGAATGCAAGCAGAGGGATGAAAGATGATGGAGAAGGATGTAGGATTTGATGTGGAGAGTTTTTGAGAGGGGATAGTACCTGTTTGAAGTGAAAATCCCCTTCATATCATTTAAGTGACCAAGGATTATTTGAACAAGATCATTCACTACTTGATCAACAATTCCAAAATTCTGCAGTGCTGCCACATGAAAATCCTGATCCCCACACAACAAAATTTTTGAGCTATGTTTTAAGCATGATATTTTGACAAAAGAGATCTCCAGCACATTTTCGACTTTAATACTTATATGAGTCATCTTGGATAGCTGGAGAAGGATCTTGGAGGGATCTGAGCACTGACAAGGCTCCAATCTATCTTTGAGTAGATAATTTATTTGATGTGTTGTGTAAATGTGACCTTCAACATTTGTGTAGCGCACTTTGCACAACGCAACTAGTTTTCACTTCAAAACTCACCAAAATGGTGGCTACAACATATGTGGAGGTTGGTCATGATTTCTGAGCCAAACACCAATCATTTCCCAAAATTTATCATCTTTAAATATTCTTGCATAATTTGCGTAGCGCTAGGTGGCTATGAAAACTCTGTACAATGCAGTTTTCCAAAAAAAACTCAAACCAGGTGTACTTTCAAGGGTTCCTCAAAAAATAAAAATGGTGCAGGCATGAACCTAAATCTCAGCCACCTCTGCAAGTAACTCTAACTTCCCTATATATTCATCCTCAACTTTCATTCTCAGCTTGAGGGACCTATTCTCTTTTCTACATTCCAATTAAATTTTATTTGAAAATAACCCATTGACCTTGACAACATTTTATGAGACACAACTCTTTAAAGGTACACACACACTCATTGAATCAACTTGGAATTCATTGGTCTTCTCAAGACTAGGGCATGACTTTGAAAAATGCTGAAAAACCTCTAACCTTAGCTATGAAAATCATGGTGTTAAAAGTTGGCTCCAATGGGGATGCTATCCTCCCCATGAGGTAGAAAAGAATAGTAGACCAGGTGCCTTATCCATTGGGTTGTTCCCAAGACATATACTGTGACCTGCAACCTGTAATTTGTTTCACCACCAACTTATTCTACAACTGAACCAAACCCAAAATGAAAAAACAAACTGAAAAATGATTAAATAAATGCTCCCCATGTTGAGCTTATTCACACCTAGCGACCCTAACTGTTGAAAAAAATGCCAATCAAGGGAAATCAAAATGTCAATGAAAACATGCAAGAACTTTATCCACTACTTTCTTTCTTTTCACTTGCTTGTTCCAAATCTTGTTTACTGATAATTCATTCAAAAAATTATCTACAAATTCAAATCTCAAAAAATTAAAAACATTGGGACTATTTACTGCCTCCAACAAAACTGAAAATGGATCCTCAAACACATGCATAAAACAACAATCATGTTTCACCCCTTCCACTGCATCCTTGTTTTTATGTAATTCAACTTGTTGATTGCCACAAAGAGGTTGAAAAATATGTTGAGACTACTGGAAATAACAATCTTCTGAATCAAAAGACAATGTTGGCTGAAATGAAACCCCTGGTGGCAAGCAATCCATATCTAACACTGACGTTGATTTACCATCATCTTCATTTCCAAGTTGGTAGTTGATCGTAGGCTGCAAATATGAACTGAAATAACCTTCCATGTAATAAACAACAAGGTCATTAAATGTATGAGAAGGTTTTTGGTCTTCTTCATTGATAACAATTTGCTCATGTAAAACAATGTCACTCTGAATGCAGTCAGACTTTCCTACTTCCTCTTTTATCTCATGATTTACTTTCATCAATTCAAAGGAAGAAAAACATAATGGAAGATAATTTTCATTGGCAAGTCCACTGCTTTCTTCATATTCAACATCATGTCTGGAGGATTTCTGATTTGAAACATTATAAACATCCTACTTCAGTAATTTGAAAGAAGCAAAACACAATGGCAAAGTTCTTTCACCTTATTCAAAACTTTCTTCATTTTCTTCACTACTATCATATGCGCATTTTCTGATTTCTTTGGATTGTTGAAAAGAATCATTTTCAGATTTGGAAAGTGCAACTGCTTGTTCTGAAAAGTAAACCTCATAGTCATCATTGTACTCATCATACCTGGGTTCACCAAAAATCTCTGTAATGCCATCAAATATGAAAATTGAGGCAGCGGCTTGTTCTTTTGCAGACTGATCTGCAAATTCACATCCATGGTTGTCTACAAATGCATACATAAAACAATCAGTTTATTGCTCATGATGACATGGATCCAAATTGAAATCAGTATCAAAACAATTCGGGAGAGTAGCTTTCTCTTCAAGATGATCATCATTCTTTGTAAACACATCCTCATGACATCCTTTAAGAAAACTTATGACATGATCAACCTCCTTCATATTATGCACAGTCTTTGGTTTCTCAGCTTTCAATTCCTCATACAAAATCTGATTTTGCAGCTTCTTATATGCTCGAATATTGTTTACAACTTTCTGAGCATTATTAAACATCTACTGCAAAAACATAGGCTTCATCTCCATCAGAAGAAAATATAAGTTTGATTGAAAGGTTGTTACATAATGGAGCATGGAAACAACTTCAGGAGGTTGGACTTCTTTAGGCAGTTTATAATAAATACTAGCAAACCTCCTACTGAAATTTGAGATGGTTTCATCTTTCATTCTTCTCATGGAATAAAACTATGAAAGGAGTATATCCCGTGATTTTCTCTCCCCCCAAAATCTACAGAAAGATTCCCTCAATTCATCTCACGAGCTAATCGATTGAGGTTGCAAATGTCTGAACCATGCTTTGGAATCTCCTTGTAATGATTGAGCAAATGTTCTTATACATACATCATCTTGTTCAATTTCCAATAGATCTATAAAATACTCAAATTCCTAAATTTGTTTTTCATTCGTGATGTTCTTAAGCTCTCCATCAAATTTGGGAAGATACTTGACATGCTGAAGAAAAATCATGAAGAATAGAAGGAAATTTTAAAGGTTTGTATCTCTATTGAATCTTGGAAGGTGTTGGATTGTGTACATGAGATGTTAGATCAGATTTAGTATCTTGAGGCTCACCAGCTTTGTTATGGTCATCATATGACTCAAATGAAGGATCTTGATCAAGATCATTAATATGTGAAGAAGATATATTCATAGTTTCAAAAGAAGGATTTTCAAATACAGATTTGTGGTCATCATTAGAATGCAGTAGGTAAAGGAAAAAACTTTTAACATGCTCTAGAAAATACAAGAGGCACTTGGTAAATATGAATAAAATTTATTGAAAGAAATTTTCACTTTGATACCTGACTCTTTGTCCCTTCATATTGTTGTCAAAAGAGCTCGTCCTCCAGTGGAGTCCTTGAATTTCATTGAAGCTTGATTGGATTCACCAGGTGGAAATGTATAGCCTTCTTGTGTCTAACCTATATCCACCATTAGAAATCAAGTCTAAGCCTTGTCGTTTCTCCCAAGGAAAATGCAACTTTTGTTCCCATCAACGACACCAAAATGTTAACACTCTGTAAAATGCCTTGGCTGTGGAGGCAAGTCATAGAGGTAACCACAAACCTCTTTAGAGATGGGTACTAGCCTACTCTGTTCAAAGAGAGTTCTCTCTTTATAGATCATTCAAGAATAACATGTTATCTAATCAGTACAATGGCTAGATCATTGATGTAGATAGGGTATAAAATGGGGTCTCGTTGGGCAAAAGGAAAAATACCATTGGGCTATGGAGTCAAACCCTCAAAAAAATGAAAGCAATAGATGGTAGGTAGAACCTTTCAGAGGAACAAAGGCTAAATTAGGTGGATGAAACCTTCAGTTTTGAATTTGTTGTAGGGGGTGAAAGAGGAAAAAGGAAACACATAATGGAATCAAAGCACCATATAGATGAATTCTAACCTAGTTAGGAAGCAAGGACATAGTTTAAATTCTTTGAGTCTAGAGCACCATTTAGATGAATTCTACAATCTTAAATATCAATTTAAATATAGGAAACAATGAGTTGAAATTAGGGACACAAGAGATACATACAAAATATAAGAAACACATTAAAAACTCATCACCATTAGAATATTTTTCATGAAGGTTTAGGACTTCTACATTTTCATTTCATTCAGATTCAAAAATTTACAATGAAGATAAAAATACTATAGTTCTGCCAACTCCCCCTCTTTTACATCAAAATGATCAAATTATAGAATCTTATTTTCTAAACTAGGCTACTAGGATTCGAGCTCCAACTGACTACAATAGTGGATCTGGTTACATTGGAAGAGAACAAATCCAAAACGACTTTACTAAAAATAGTAAATTTGTTTTGACCGTATTTAATGCAAAACAAAATATATCTTATACAATCAAATATCTGAGCAAAATTTGATTCTAATGTGTGGATGAGTCATAAAGTGCATCTGGAGACCCCTTGGAAGCAATTGGTGCGTTGTTAGGTATCCATGTCACCTTTACGTAGGACACTGGAGCTAGCGCTACACAAATGTTGCCTACAATGTTTGCGTAGCATGCTTAATTTTCTTGAAAAATTTGCAAATCCAAGTGGAAACTACTAATTTGAGACTTGATTTGACCTATAGTGTGGTACATCAATCATTTTATACTGTCATTTTCAATCATATGTGTCTACAACATTTTCATAGTGCGGGATCACTACACAAGTGTTGTGTGTGCATGTTTACCAGTCCGAACAACTTATGTGTTGATCTAGATTTTATGAGCATAACGAAATGAATATAGATTATTAACAGATGCTTAACACAAAATAATAGAGATACAGTAAAATTGGTTTTCTATTCAATATCGAAATAAGTTGAAATTGTAAAATGCAGTGGAAACAAGCTTGCTAGAATGGTGGTGGCTTATCTCTAAGAAGAGATGTGACAGTTGGGCGCATTCTCAAGAAGAAGATTACAGTGAGACTTTGAAGGAATTTTTACAATAAACAAGAATCCCAAAACCCTAGACATCCAAAAACCTAACACTAGGAGATGAAGCGCCAAAAGACACGTGGGCCCCGTTTGGGTAAGTTAGTGCATCAACTTCTCGAGGTCATAACTTTTGCACACGATCTCTGTTTTAGGCATGTGATAGCCCGTTGGAAAGGTATCATCAAGGAGATTCATTTTGGGGGCTCAATCATTCCTTTGGCTATCATTGAGGAGATTAATCCTGAAAAACCTTCATTTAGGCCCTCAAAATGGCCCTAGAAGTTAAAACTGCTAAAAATAGTAAATTGTCAAAATTGTCAGAAAATTGTTTTGAGCCAGTTGAAAAGGTGGGTGGTCACCGATATCCATCTGGATCATGTGTGAAGGAATTTTTTATTCTATCACCCTTGTGAAACCTTTCTCCCATATGAAAATGCATGTTTTCCACAGCTATTATGACATGAAAAAAACTTGAGATGGTCACATACCCAAAAAGACAAAAATGTGAAGTTGCTTCAGTCATATTTATGCTACTTTTGCAAGTAGTTCTAATCTTATTCTGGCTTCATCATTCATTTCAACCTTTTTTTGGAGTAGTTCTAATCTTATTCTGGCTTCATCATTCAATTTCAACATTTTTTTGAGATTCTCTTTTTCCTTCCTTAATGTTAATATTTGTACCTTCAAATTTCCCACTTTCCTGAACAGGGCTGCATTTCTCTTCAATTTTGACTGCGCATTAGAAAGGTATGCATAAGCATTTTCTCTGGTTGGTTTGCATTCTTTAAAATGTTTCATGGCTCTGTCATATGATATTCTATTTTCTTCCCTGAGATTGATGATTTGATCTTGAACTTCTCTTAGTTGCTTATTCGGCCATCTTATGCTTTTTTCTCCTTCTGTGGGTGAATTAGGAGGTCTCTCACTTGCTGCTAGCTTTCCCTGTATCTCTAAACTCTTCTTCCTAGCTGAGGATCTTGTCAGAGGAGTTGTAGGCTTGGCGAAAACTATGGTCTCAGGGTTGTGTAAGACCTCCTTCCCCTTTGACATTTCTTGCATGGGGTCTATATTATTTTGTGGTGTTTGTTTCTCAGAACCTCTCTCAGCTAGCTTCTTATTCAACTCTATTCTCTCTTGATAAAAATGAGCAATCACATGTTGAGTCTCTCTGAGTTCTTGTTGCATCTCCATAAATTTCGGGTCTTTATTTCCTACTTTTGTTTGGCCTTCATCCATCTCCTAAGTTGCAACCTCAACATGTTATGTTTGCACTATGGGTGTAGGAATTCTTCTAGTTGTTGACCTTGTGGTTGGACTTCTAGGTGTCTGGGTCTCTTTTGGTTCATCAGTAAACAATAGCTTCCTACCCTTTTTTGGAACTGGCTAGCTTGGAGGAGAGCCTTTGACTTCCTTTCTTTTCCTTTCTCTACAACACTTTCTTCCTTTTGACCTGAGCTGCTAGAAGACAATCTTTCAACAGACAATGGGGTATTTATTTTGGGGTTTGGGGGAATATTGGTTGAGGACAAGTGATTCAGATTATTTTCAGCATGAAATGAGAGCCAAGATATAATAAAGAAATTCATAGAGATATCATAGATATTTAATAATATAACAGAAATGTATCAGAGATGCAACCATAAACACATATATACAGTACTACACAATTTTTATTAATGAAATAAATGTACAGAGACTGTAAAAATACATAGTGAAAGACTCGCTAGAATGGTGGCAGCTTATTTCAGAGAAGAGATGTGACGGCTACTTGAATTTGTAAGAAGATGATTAAAATGAGGCTCTAAAGGCCTTTTTACAATAAAAAAGAATGCAAAAAACCCTAGACATCCAAAAACCTAACCCTAGAAGATGAAGCGCCAAAAGTCACGTGGGCCCCGTTTGGGTAAGTTAGTACATCAACATCTTGAGGTCATAACTTTTTCATACGATATCTATTTTAGGCGCATGATATCCTGTTGGAAAGGTATCGTTGACGAGATTCATTTTAGAGGAAATATCGAAGGAACTACCATATTTCTACCCATTTTCCCAAAAACGTCGTTTATGGCCTCAAAATGGCTCTGGAAGTTAAAAACTACTAAAAATAGTAAATTACCAAAATTGCCAAAAACCTATTTTGAGCCAGTTGGAAAAGGTGGATGGCCACCGATATCCACCTGGATAAACAAGAAATAATCTCAATCCCTATTTAGCTTTCTGAGTTCCTCAACAACTAATAGCTTCACTAAGGAAAAGTGGAACAAGTTACGCTTAAGTTGGTCAGCCCTAGCTTGGACCTTGTCTGCCATCTTTCCTAAGCTTCTATACAGATAAAAGGGTAAGTTGAGAGGGTTTTTCCTTGTGACGTGCATGACGAGTCTCACATGCTACTGGTATACCCTATCAAACCTACACTCACAAGTAAAATATCTTTGTATGACCCTCAACAGATTCTCATAGGGATCTAGCACATACTCCCTAGGAATGGTTGCTCCTATCTTATGATTTCTATATTTAGGCTTGAGGAAATCAATGTAAAATACAGAGTCCAAAGTCATACCTTTAAACCACCTTTCCCCTAGTTTTGGGATCTCTGTAGCAACAGATATTTTCCCCTCTGACACTGGGAATATGAACCCAACAACTGTTGTCTAGACACCATTGTAGTTGAGGGAAAACGCATTTGTCAGATATTGGTTATATCCTTGAATTTTCTCACAAAATTGAATGCACCTGCCTTGCTCAAAAGAAACTCTGAACGCAGGGTGTGATTTCACCAAAATGAGGCTCTGTGGCTCATACCTTAACAAATTTCCTCCTCTATTCTTATTCTTCTTCTGTGTTGTCACCATTGAATGAATATCTCTGCAAGATGGATGTGAATCTGTGGCAGGTGAAGAAGTGCTCAAAACCTAACAGGTAAGTTTGTGCAGCAAGTCTAACAGATCTAGGGTTAATGTTTCAAAATAGTATGAAAACCTTTTCTGTGTGAGAGGCGGGTTACTTAGCCAGGTATCAATGCATGGATAATCAGGTTTTAAATGTTTTTATCACAGCTGGTGACTAGGTATGATATTAGGAGCGAGAACATCAGCACTGGGATTTGTGTAGCGAGGAGCACATGACAACAATTGTGTAGCGCAAGAATTTGCACAACATTTGCATAGCGCAAAATAGGGTTTGTGTATAGCAGGGGATTTGGAGCTTGCTCGAGAGGGAAGAAACTAGCTTGCAGGTCTAGAATGCATGTAGAGGGACGAAAGATGATGGAGAAGGATGTAGGATTTGATGTGTAGAGGTTTTGAGAGGGAATAGTACTCGTTTGAAGTGAAAAGACCCTTCATATCATTTAAGTGACCAATATTTATTTGAACATGATCATTCACTACTTGATCAACAATTCAAAAATTATGCAGTGCTACCACATGAACATCCTAATCCCCACACAACAAATTTTATGAGCTATGTTTTAAGCATGATATTTTGACAAAAGAGAACTACAACACATTTTTGACTTCAAGACTGATATGAGTCATCTTGGACAACTGGAAAATGATCTTGGAGGGAAATGAGAGATGACAAGGCTGTAATCTATCTTTGAGTAGCGAATTGATTTGATGCACTATGTAAATGTGACCTTCAACATTTGCGTAGTGCACTTTGCAGAATGCAACTAGTTTTCGATTCAAAACTCACCCAAATGGTGGCTGCAACATATGTCGATGATGGTCATGATTTCTGGTCCAAACACCAATCATTTTCCAACATTTATCATCTTTAAATATGCTTGCAGAATTTCCATAGCACCAGGTCGCTACGCAAACTCTGTACAATGCATTTTTCCAAAAAAAAACAAAAATGGTGCAGGCATGAACCTAAATCTTAGCCACCTCTGCAAGTAAATCTAACTTCCCTATATCTTCATCCTCAACTTTCATTCTCATATTGAGGGACCTATTCTCTTTTCTACATGCCAATTAGATTTTATTTGAAAATAACCCAATGACCTTGACAACATTTTATGAGACACAACTCTTTAAAGGTACACACACACTCAATGACTCAACTTGGAATGCATTGGTCTTCTCAAGACTAGGGAATGACTTTGAAAACTACTGACAAACCTCTAACCTTAGCTATGAAAATCATGGTGCTAACACGCAACATCCTGAGTTTGCGTACAATGGAGTAAGTGCATGGTTTTGGGGCTAGAGTGCCTTTGTGTATATGTATTTTGAGGCCAGAGTACCTATGTGGTTATTAGGCTGGAGAGCCAGATGTTAAATGGCCAATGAGCCATCATTTTAATATGTAAGCACATGAAAATATTAATGAAAACACATCACTGCTGCAAACAAACCATGTAAAAGAGTACAGGGGGATAAAATCCACTAGAATAGGGAAAGAGAGCTAAAAGTTAAGGATAAGGGGCTTAAGCCCAAAGGAATATTATTAATATTCCTTAAAGTATAAAGTATGAATAATTATTTTATCCTATGTTTTAAGGATGGGGAAATGTGGGCCCATGGTAGTTGTCAACATGAAAAGTGTCAAGTTGGGAACATGCATACATATAATTTGGATTTAGTTCATTTTCATATCATTCTATCATCATTCCTTCACTCACTTAGTTTTCACCCATACCCTACTGTTAGTATATCTGTTCCTATACCTGTATCCTAGTTATCTTTGGATATGGACTGAAGAAGTAGGTTGTTAGGCCTGTAGGATATTGAAGAGGTGGGTTGTCAGACCCGTGAGCATGCATGTGTATTTTTGTTATTATTTTGTATGAAAACATGCATTTCCAGAGTATTTTTATAATTTAAATTAGTATTAGAGTTCAAAATTTTTAAGTGGCATAGCCCAATTGGTGACTGGGGATGCTACATGATGTTTTTCCTTTCAACAATACCAGACTTTATTCAATTTCTACAAAATGGTGCAAATTTTGTTCCGCTTGATTCTCTTTATTATTCTCATCAAGAGCATTGTGCATGATAACTGATCTACAATTCAAGTGAAAAGTGACTTTGAATCCTCTATTTAGTCATCATAATTACCTAATCAAATATTCAAAATAGAACCCCACACTTCCATTGTGTCCTCAGTCCTTCAAAGGATCAAATTCAAGATTTTATTTTCTCTCTGGTGCATTTATTGTGCTATCAGGGTGTATGGGTGTTAATATCATGGCCCCTTTTCCCATAGGACCAGGTGTTGTGACCAATGGATAAATGAGAAGGTGAAAGACCTATTATATACCTTAGCCCGAAGGAAATTTTTCTATTTATGAAGTGACCAAACCATATAACCAGGTACTATCCATCATTTTAACCCATCACTACCTCATAAGGCCTTGACCAATGACTGAGAGCGAGCGCAAACAAGGATTATCTATGCTTCAATCAAATCGATGGTTCAGACTTAATCAACAATTGAGTGGATAGTCTAGGTTCATTTTAAACAAATCAATGGTTAGGATTTAATTATCCGTTGAGTGGACGGTCCACATGAGTTTTGAATTTGAGAGATGGGCTCAACTTAATCCCAATCCAAAATGTGATAAACCTTAACGTCAACATGTGGTTTATTAAATTTTGCATAATTCACTTTTTCGGTCTGCCCTTGCCACTTATCCTTCATGCTATTCCAAATGAGAATTAGATTAGGGTCATCTAATCGTGCTCTCATATGAGTTTTTTGTAATTTGTTTTATGTTCTTGTGTTGACGATCTTGTATTTTCAATGAAGACATAGACTTTAATGGAGTAGACACTATACATAGTTTGAGATATGTCTTGGAGGGAAAAGGTTAATCCTATCACAGATCGAAGTATTAAACCCTGTGGTTGTTGTTACAATAGCACTACCACAATCATCCGAGGAAGCAATTTGTGCCAAAGTTGTATTCACTGTTTTAGTAGATGGTAAAGACATATGCATAAAAATAGACATAATTCCATTTTAGAGGTTTTCATGATATCTTCAAGGATGAACAACATACTTTTGTTGGGACATAAACCATGTCTTATTAATTCCTCCATCTGCGACTTATATGGCTCCATATTGGATTAGCCACTTTGACATCAATTCCAACTCCATAAAACCATGTCCAACATTGACCATATTTTCCCTTTTTGACATCATTTCAAATCACCATAACACCAGGTCCAACATTCTCCCCCTTTGGAATTGATGGCAATAAAGTAAAAACCCCTTTTCAATATTAACTAGATTTTACTGTTTATTCTCCCCCTTTGACAATAATGACAGAGGGAATATTTCTTTTCTCCCCCTGAGGTAATACTCCCCCTGTCCATGTACTCCTTTTATGATGAAGCTTGTTGTTGGGATCAAATTTTGTCATATTTTCCGCCATACAAATACACTCATCATTACACCTTATCCCCACATTTCATCAATAACATATCCCTAATTACACCATAAACCTCCATGATCTCTTGTTATTCATCCTATGTGGTTAATACATAATTTTCCATAGTTTTAGTGATTAAAAGGATGATTATACAATAATTTTGTTGATGATGGTTTAATACTATGTTTCTATGTCTAAAAAATATGTTCTCGCACTATTACCGCACTGGAAGTCACCCATTACCCACACTGGAGGTCATCCGATACTCACACTCCAAGTCATTCGGTACCAGAAGGTTCTACAGTCATCCGGTACTTGCACAATCATCTGGTACTCACGCTCCATTTCATCCACTACTCACACTCTATGTCACCCAATATTTGCAATTCATCTCATCCAGTACCATAATGTTCTAGAAACCATTCGATACCAGAATGTTCCATGTCATTCGGTACCAGCATCAACAACCGTCTGATACTGGATTATAGTCGAAAATTTGGAATGATTCTAGAGGAAAATCGAGGACATGGGTTTTGTGCAGAATGACGTCTACATGCATAAACATGTTTCATAATTCAACTAGATCGTACGTGTGGACCTCCGACTCAAGGGGAATGATTCTGCAAAAACTAGTAAAAATCTCAAACTGCCAACTTGCACCTCAATTTACGTGCATATGGTATCAGATCTAGAAATTCTAAGATATGGGTTTTTTCTAAAATACAACAAATTGAGTAAATCGAGGGATGTTTTTCAAAATTTGAATTGGTTTGGAAGATATGGGTGGATGCCTAACTTGAATCTGCCCAAATTACAATAAAACCCCGATTTTTGTGATTTTGCTCTAAAATTTGTAAAAATGGTTTTAACCAAAATCTTGGTTTGGGGGATTCGGTTCTATAATTTCCCTTTGGACTTCATGTATAAATAATATCCTCATAGGTATGAGGAGGATCCATCATTATTTTTTAAACTTTGTATTTGGGAGAAATTCATCATATTAGAGACATGAAATTGATGAGCATAATGTTGTAATCAAAGATTTTGATTTCTAATAAACAAGAACAGTTCATGTCTGAGATTTGATGCATTATTCTAGTTCCGATCTGAATTATTCTTCTAGGAGAATGCCTAGGTCGGGTAGGGCCCCTCGATCCGGGTATGTCCCCGTTGCTATTTCTTTTGCTAATTAGTTTATGAGTTTGATTTTATTTGATTTCCATGCACTGTGTGTTTCAATTCAACAATTTGATTCTACAATTGGTTTCATGAACAACTCAAATTGATTACCTTCCACTCAAAGCATCACCATTCTTCATTTAACCTCAATCATAATCCATTCATAAGATTCTAATATATGTGTTTTCATGCTACTCTATTTCTATGCTTAATGATTATTTGACCAATGATTCATTGTTTTGTGCCTTGCTTTAATTATTCACATTCATGCTATATATATATGAGAAGAGAACCTAACTTGTGTGAATAGATAACTTGGTGACAACAGGGTCCTAGTAGCATAGTGGCGCTTCGAGTATATAATTGGTTTGCTTACATTTTCTTTCAATTCGCTTCCTTTTCATTTCTTTTGGATTTAAAAATAAATAAAAATTGGGTGCTATAAGAACCCCTAATCCATGTGTGATACATGACCTATCAACCAACAAGATGGATTCAAAGATGATAATGAGTTTGGAAGAACTCTCTCAAATCCTAGCAATAGCTGGGATTTCTTCTTCCCAGGAAGAACACATCTTGATAGCAGTCAGGAACCTATCTACTTCTCCAAAAGACATAGAAGAACCAAAGTCCTATGATTCATGCCTACAAGAAGATCGAGAAAAATTCATTCATCAATTTGACCAATATACCAAGGATATCGAAGACTCATGGACCATATCTAATCAGGAGAGTCCATTAGAACCTGAGATTGAGGAGGCTAAAGAAAAGAATACGCATAGTGGTTTAAATTAAGAGGTGAACCAAGGACACTATGATTATATTGAACTTTGGTCCCAGATGACTGTCATATTGCACCACCACTCTCCTCTTCAACAACTCTTCACATCATATTATTCAAAACTGTTGGTTCATCATGTTCGGGTACTTATTAAAGTATATTATATAAACCTGAATGTGAGTATATTTATGATCCTGTTATGCACATGGCTTCATTGGAAGTATTCATATACTTGAAAAGGGGTCTTTTCTTAGGTAAGGTAGGACAATACATAAATAAATGTTGCATGTAGTTGTTAGTTTGGTGCAACATCACTTTTTATGTCTTTTTCAATAATTGTAGTTGTCATACCAAGAAACTAATCTAAAGGGAGTTTGTTGCCCCAACATTTTCAATATGTTTTTCAAGCTGATAGTTAGATTTTTTTTCCAAGTTTTCTAAATAAATCAGGCTATGATGACTTGTTGGATTTTTGTAGGTATCCTATTTTCGGCTGGATTGGGAGAACATCTTCATGACTTATTCAGGGAAGTAATTGCATTTATTTTGGTTTTGTTGTTTCATTAAAACTATCATTTATTCTAATCCTTTATTACCTAAAATAGTTTTGGAACAATTGAATCTCTTTTTCTACTACTTCCATAAAATTTGTTTTTCTTTTAAGACCATTCTCTGACCTTTATTAGTTTTGCTCTACTATTTTTTCTAAACATTTTTCCTTGAAGAAATTTATAGTTTAGGTATTTATTAATAATGCAAAAATAAAAAGAAAAGAGTGCAATTATCAAACCCAATACCTCTTGACATAACCAATCATTTTCAGTTCTTTTAGATATTTATTTTCCCTTCTTTATACAAAATTTCAGATCATTTATTATAGCAGTAACTCATAGCCCTGTCTTTAATTATACCATGGGATTTCATAAAGTTAAAAGTCCATATTATGGGACCCATAGGTAACTAGTACAACCTGATCTAATCTCAAATTTGGCCAGTAGAGCATCCTTATTAAAGAGTAGCAAGAGAGTGCATGAAGTTTCTACCCATGGGAACACTATTATAATCTTATATGGAGAAGATGAACTTGAGGAATGGAGGCACCTTTAGGTCATTCTCTCATGGCCTCATCCACCACACATTAAGTAGGTTTGACCATGATATGTCTTTGGACTAAATATCAATACATAAGACTATTTTTCATGCAAACAATCTTTTATGGGAAATCTATAAAATATCTTCCAACCCAATACCATCCCATCCCGTAAAAAGGTTTTCAAAGATGCTTCCCCATTCACCTATGCGAACGCAATATATAAATTTGAGCTTAAGGGTAAAGTTTGGGACATGAGCCTTTAATGGAAAATGGGTGTAAGAGGCTAACCTGTCGAGATACTGAATAGGTATGATGGCAATGGGTATTGGCATGTGGTATGACTAGGAAAACCCATCAGGGTACTAAACAAGCTCGTGGGAAATGGGACATTCTTCCTGGGGAGGATATTTCTTAGATATCAAAATTACCCCATCAGACTACTGAACATGCTTGTTGGAAATGGGTTCGGATTTTGATATGCCTAATCTATATTTGTCTGTATGAACGATATACTTGTGTAAATCATTAAGAAGAAGCAAGCATGGCTGAACTAGAGGTTAAATAAAATCCATCTATTTTTCATTTGAGAATAACCCTAAGTTGACCTTAAGACCCTATCATCCAATTTATACTATATCTAAGATGTATTATCTTAAGAGTGGGACCATGGTCTTAGAAGCCTAATATACTCAACTGTGAAATTTATCTTCATTACTTGAATGACTGTAAATATTTTGAGAGTGAAAAGGGTTGACCAGTTTCCTATGGGGTTTTTATTTGTTGATATTGTTGATACTCTTTTATTTTCCTTTCTAAAGGAGAAGAAAAAAATACCTAATCCAATTAATACAAGACTCTCTGAGTATAAGTGCTGGTAATTTTTTGGTGAAGTTTGTATAATCAAGGAAATAGAAATATGTGCTATAGAACATAAAAAAAATGGTTATACATAGAGGAGGAATATTCACAAGTGATTTTTGAAACTGTTCAATTTTTGTGCATTCATGATAATTGCCATCAAATATTTATTGAAATTTTTTAAATGAATGTGGCACTAGATGTAATTCATGATATGATCAGTTTGTATTTTCATGATCTTATGATATTCTTTCTCTGTGTTCAGGATTATTACTCATAAATTGTGTGTCCACAATTTATTAGCAACGCTCAGATTTATGTTCTTAACAACTCTTTGATTAGTATAAATAAAAGTTGGAAGCAGTTGTTTTCTTGTAGCTGCATGCCACTCAGTATTAAGCAGTTTGCATGAGGACATGCAACCTATTCAGTTTGGGGGAGATCTCCAGATCCCTTCCAGATCTTCAAAGTCTCTCTTCAACATCTCCAACATCTTTAGTTCATCTCAACCAATTTTTTCATGATCCAGTAGATCAGTTTTTTTTCTCTTTAGTTCGCATCATCTTTTGTGCAAATCTCATCAACTTCATTCTCTTCAGTAGATCTCATCCTTTCTCCGCCTCATATTTATCTTTCAATGGTCCAAATTATGGTTCCACAGATCTTTCATCATGTTCTTCATAGTTTCCACTTCAATGTACATTAGGTAAATTGAGGTAAAACATGTATACATCTCTTTTATTTACTAAGAATTCGGAAAACATGATGCGTAACCACTATTGCCTACTCCATTATACGTTATTACCACTTAAAAAGTACCATCACAACCACTCATTAAACCTTCCACTTTCACTCCACCAGTCATAATGAACAATATACTATGATGATAAGACTAAGTAATGAAAAGGAAATATGTGGTATACAAATACAAAGCAACATCTACAGTGTGTTCTCTTCGTACATCATAAAGCATTCTTAAGTCATCTCAAAGAGGATGAAGTCATTATTGCTTATCCAAACAAAGAACCACAAAGTAAATATTGGTCTTAAAATTGATGTCCTAGTTCTTATGGACACCATCACCAACATTTTATAAACCATTCTCCATATGCACACCATTCACCATCACTTTGATACCTCATCCACTGCTTGTCCTCCATTTTTATGATAATTTTGTTTCTCTGTTTGAAACAAATATGTGGAAGTTTCCAAAGTGTCCCTCCACAAGAACCAACACCTACACAAAAGAAATAATGTCACATAAATCTATAAGCAGAGTATCATAAGTTATCACCTTGTTTGCATGAGGACATGCAAATCCTTGGGTTTGGGGGTGTGTTGGGCTCTAGTTTTTTCATATTTTCCTCCATACAAATACACTCATCATTACACCTTCTCCCCGCATTTTCATCAACAATATATCCATAATTACACCATAAACCTCCATTATCTCTTGTTATTCATCCTATGTGGTTAATACATAATTTTCCATATTTTTAGTGATTAAAAGGATGATTATACAATAGTTTTGTTGATGATGGTTTAATCCTATGTTTCTATGTCTAAACAATATGTTACCGCACTATTCCCTCACTGAAATTCATCCAGTACCTGCATTGGAGGTCATTTGGTACTCACACTCCAAGTCATCCAGTACCAAAAGGTTCTACACTCATCTGGTACCTGCAAAGTAATATGATACTCACACTACATGTAATCCACTACTCACACTCCATGTCACTCGGTACTAGAAATTCAACTCATCCAATACTCACACTCCATGTCACTCGATACTGGAAATTCAACTCATCTGATACTCACACTCCAAGTCATCTGGTACCAGAAGGTTCTATAGGCATCTGGTACCTGCACAGTCATCCAGTACTCACACTCCATGTCATCCACTACTCACATTCCATGTCACTTGGTACTCACAATTCAACTCATCTAGTACTAGAATGTTCCAGAAACAATTCGGTACCAGAATGTTCTAGAAACCATCTGGTACTAGAATGTTCTAGGTCATTCAGTACCAGCATCAACAACTGTCTGGTACTAGATTATAGTCGAAAATTTGGAATGCTTCTAAAGAAAAATTGGGGACATGGGTTTTGTCCAGAATGACATCTACATGCAGAAATGTATGTCAAAATCAACCTAGATCACATGTGTGGACCTCCAACTCAGGGGGAATGATTCTGCAAAAATTAGTAAAAATCTCAAACTGCCAACTTGCACCTCGATTTTCGTGCAGATGGTATCAGGTATAGAAATTCTAAGATATGGGTTTTGTCTAAAATATGAAAAATTGGGTAAATAGTGGGTAGGTTTTCAAAATTCGAATTGGTTTGGAAGATACGGGTGGATCCCTAACTCAAATCTGCTGAAATTACAATAAAACCCAGATTTTTGTGATTTTGCTCTAAAATTTGTAAAATTGGTTTTAACCAAAATCTGAGTTTGTGAGGTTCAGTTCTATCTTTTCCCTTTGGAATTCATGTATAAATAAGAGCCTCATAGGGATGGGGAGGAGACATCATTAATTTTTAAAATTTGTATTTGGGAGAAATTTATCATATTAGAGACATGAAATTGATCAACAAAATGTTGTAATCAAAGATTTTTATTTCTAATAAACAAGAACAGTTCATGGTTGAGATTTGATGCATTATTCCAGTTCTAATTTGAATTAGTCTTCTAGAAGCATGCCTAGGTCGGGTAGGGCCCCTCAATCCAGGTATGTCCCTGTTGCTATTTCTTTTGCTAATCAGTTTATGAATTTGATTTGATTTCCATGCACTGTGTGTTTCAATTCAACAATTTGATTCTGCAATTGGTTTCATGAACAACTTGAATTGATTCCCTTCCACTCAAAGCATCATCATTCTGCATTTAACCTCAATCATACTCCATTCACAAGCTTCTAATATATGTGTTTTCATGCTACTCTATCTATGTGTTTAATTATTATTTGACCAATGATTCATTGCTTTGTGCCTTGCTTTAATTATGCCCATTCATTCTTGATTATGTTGCCATATATTTTTTTCTCACATTATTAAATAGTGTTTTTCCTTCCTAGCTGTGTCAACTGCATAAAAAAGAGTTTTGATATTTAGTTGGATATTTGAATTCATTTATGAATAGAAGACACAGAAACATAGGTTTAGAACTGCACTTATTATTTATAATTTAGAGTGTGTTCCATCGTTCATGATGTGCTTACAGATTGATTACCCATGCATGGGAATTTACATTTGTTTATGAGCAGGTCGCCCCTATCTTTTCTTCATTCTTTGCAACAAGAACTTGCACATTAACACAAACCGCCCATTATGCATCTATTGAATTTCATTCAACTTCTTTCCTTGTTTGGTTGATTGCAAATCCTCTAAGTTAGACAATTGGCACCAAGAATCCATTTCATTTTCTTCAACTATGTTTCCATATTTTTATTTGACTGTGTACATTCAACCTTTTGAGTCAACTATAGAAGAATTCCTCCCTTCTTTATGTTTATTCTTTGTTGAGTTCTACAATGTACATTGAAAATTCTATGTTCATCTCTTCTTAACCCATCTAACATTCATCCTTATTTATAGAGTTGGTATTTCCTTTCTATCGCATAAGAATTTCAATTCTTTACTTCACATATCTATAGTATAATATTTACTTATTCCTTCTCCTTCTTCTCCATGATTGGTGAATCTGACTGTGGAAGATTTCGAGCTTATATTTAATTTGTAGCCTTGTTTGATTGTCTTTTGCTTAAGATTGATTTTAGATTTCTTTCATTAAATTTCCAATAGTTTGCTTTCATATTGCTTTATTTCCCCTGTACCTTTGGATTCCTTGCACTTTAATTTCACATAGCTTCAATCACCAACAGACATATTAAAGGTTTAACTCGTGAGATATGGCCTTCCCACATTGGAATTATTCCTAAGGTGTTACTTTCTATCGTGAATTTCATTTATGTTTGCTTGTTTCTTTTATTGCATTTAAGTGTTGATCCGCTATAGGAAATAATCGTTGAAGGACAAGAAAATTAAGTAAGCTACTCATGATTAATCACATGAACATATCCATGAGTGCATGAAATAATGTCATCTAATCCTTTATAGCACTAAGTTATTTCTATGTCCCAATGATGAATCCTTAGTGTTTATCTCGTAGTTTACATTTAAATTCTACAGTGTGGATTTGAAGATTGTTTTTTTGGCTTTATATTAGGCTAGACTAGGCTTTGATCCTGCATTTCCTATTCCTGCACCTCGAAGCTTACGCACCCCAGTTGATAATTTAATGTGGGAATTAATGGTGCATATATTAAGCCCCACACTTGTTCAATTTAATTAGATATGGATATTACCCCCAATTTTTTTCTAAGGTTTTTGAAAGTACTTCTGGGAAGAGGTTTGGTGAATATATCTACAATTTGTTCTTTAGTATCCACATATTCCACTTTAACAGTTTTTAGAGAAACCCATTCCCTTAAAAAATGAAATTTAATTGGGATATGCTTGGTTTTTGAGTGCATGACATGATTTTTAGAAAGTTTTATAGCACTGGTATTTTCACAGTTAAGAAGAATTGGATTATCATACTTTATTTGTAATTCTTCTAGAATTTGTTTCATCCAAATTACTTGAGTGAAATAGGAGGAAACAACAATATATTCAACTTCTGTTGTAGATAGTGATATGGAGGGTTATTTTTTACTTTTCCATGACACAAGAAATTTTCCTAGGAAGAATGATCCTCCACTTGTGCCCTTTCTTTCATTAATACTTCCTTCCTTATATGCATCAGTATATGCAGTTAATGTGAAGTCTTCTTCTTTTGAACACCATAATCCAAAATCCAAGGTTCATTTGAGATATCTGAAAATCCTTTTAACTTCCTTCATATGAGTTTTTTTAGGTGCAAATTGAAATATGGCCACTAAACCTATAGCTTGCATCATATATGGTCTTGTTGATGTTGCATATAATAGACTACCAATCATTGATATATACATGGTTTGGTCTACTTCTACTGATTCATCATCTTTACTTAGTTTGAATCCTGTAATCATGGGAGTTCTCATAGGTTTGCAATCTTCCATTTGAAATTGATTCAATATTTATTTAATGTATTTGGTATGAGATATGAATATGCCTTTTTCTAATTGTGATACTTGTGTTGGTAGCCAACAATTCTGTCAAATTTTATCATAATTAAAATTCACCACCAAGGGATAAAAAAAAATTGTAGTTGCCTCCTCCTTATACTTACAAACGTTTCTGTCCTTTTGTTTTGAGGAGATTCATTGGCCTAGCTGAGTATAGGAGTTTTTCATTTTTTTAATCTATCGCTTGTTTTGTTTAATTTCATGACTGGAAGCATGAAATTAAAACAAAAATTTGGCTTGGGTAATCATTTTATAGTTTGTAATTTCTTTGTTTCTTTTGCTAAAGGGATTACACCTAAAGGGAATCTATATGTTTATAAAGCTTAAAGTTTGTAAGCTAATTGATTGATCCATTGCCATTGATTTTTTTCACTTTGGGAGATGTAATTGAGTATCAATCTATGGTTGATTATATGATTGTTACATTTGATATGTTTATTTGTGCAGAACCTTGGGTTAAAATTTGAAATATGCATTTTTCTCTTACCAGTCGTATCACAATCCTATCACCTTGGTATAGGACCGATGTACTTACAATTCCACATCATCCTATTGTCCTTCATAATTCAGACTCGCATTCATTATTCAAGTAGGTAAGTGGTAATGATTTGGGTTTAGTGTTCATTGTGCAGAGTGGTTTACAAGCCTGCATGTCCTTTGGTTCTTACCCACCCAAAACACGAATTGCCAAGTATGATAACCTCCCAAGTCCGCAGGTATCGGGCCTCTTTCAATTTTACAGACCTCTTCCTACTGTTTGTGTATTGGAAAGAGAAATCTGCCTCTCATTCCCTTTACTGTGTCTGTGTGATAACACCCATGGCTCTCGTGGTAAGAATTGAACCTAATGGCTTGCAATCCCTCCTCGTTCATGATGATACCATAAGCGATATACATGCACATGGCTGGGACATTTTCATCTGAAAGTTTGAGGGTTATAACCTAGAAGTTGCACATGAATTTGCTCAATCGTTTGATGGCTCTAAAGTTAAAATTGGGGATCTGCAACTCGAATTAACTGAGGATTCTATAGCATGAGCTATAGGACTATCACAGGAGCGAGAAAGATGGTTCAAAAATGCCAAATTAGAAGGTGTGCCTTGGAGTCTTCTCATGGTCTCTAAGAAATCAAAATTCTTCCCTAAAGGTACACCAATTACTCTCAATAGAAAACCTTGATGGCACAGCCTGCTTCTAATTCTTAAATAGTTCATAACTTGTGAGGGTAGGTATGACTTAGTTTTCTTGTATCACATTCACCTATTGATGATTTTTCTAGGGTTCAAGTTAAATATCCCTTTCTTTCTATTTATGAGCTTGCATAAAATGTCTATGCATTATCAGAGACAAAGTTTAAACCCTCTGTCTAGTCTTTTTCACCATGGTCTTATTCGGATTCTTCTGTTGTCACATCAAGCTAAAATTTGGGATACTTTGGAAGATTTCCTGTGTAGAAACAACTTCACCCTACCCAAGAATACAGTAGAATCACCTCTTCATTTCAATAAAAACCCCAGTCCCTATAACCCTACTATTGAAAATCAAGGTATTGATCCACATGAAGACCATGTGACCAGAGAACGAAACTCTGTTGCTATTCAGATCCCTTTGGGAAAAAAGGCACGATATGATTTTGTGCCCAGAAAATCGTTAGAGGAGGTTATGGATGTGTTAAAGGATAGGATTTCTCCTACTCCTACTATTGATCTGACTCAAGGTTTCTTTAACAAATCAGTTGTCAAGAAAAATCACAAACATAAGGAACAGGGTAATTCAGATATAAATTTCACAAATAAGAGACCAAGTAGACTTATATCTAGAAGTTTGAGAAATCGCCAACAAGATCATCTGAGCTCGATCTCAGTGATCAAGGTCGATGATCACTTGTCTGATGATGATATCAATGAATTTATTTCCCGAGAAGATGTAGATAACCAGTGCCTCATAAATGAAATCGGAATTGAAGCTATACAATATGATTTTGTTTCTAAAGTACCTTCGTTCCTAAAAAAATCAAGAAGGCTTCGCTGGTATACGCCACGATCTGGAGCAAGTTGCAAAACAGAGAAAAATGCCCTTTGCAAAACACACACAACCTCTACTTTCCATAGCTCATGTGCACTGTGAAAATTGTCTTGACTGGGTTGAACGATACTACAGGGATATACCCTATCTCCAAGTACAGTTAAAACATATGGCATCTTGAAACTCCTTACTTGAAAGGGAAAATCAAGAGTTAAAAGCATGTGTTTGATCCAACGCTGACAAGGCAAGCAAAAGGTTTAAACAAGATGGTAATGTGGTTATCAAGAACACAACAAATTCCAATGCTATCATTAACTCAAACTTATCAGATGCTTCATTGTCTAATCTCTAAAATGGTAAAAATTATTTTGATTCTCTTTGATTTAATTCTGTTGGAAGAATAAAGTAGATAGATTTTATTTTGATTTTGTTGTTAATTTAAGACTAGCTACAGAATCTCACGATTTTGTAGCCAATCTATTTGTAAATATTAGTTTGTATTGTTATCTAAAATTCAATTTCGTTTTATTATTTTCAGGAAAACAACAATTATGATGTTATTCACAAGGAGAAGAAATCATGGATTATGCGTTGCATAGCTTAGTAATTTGTCTTTTTGTTTGATAAAACAATGTCATTATGTAATTAATTTTGATGAACGAACTCCTACATGAGTGTTCCTTTCTTATCCTATTTTTGTATTGCAATCCAATTTTCTAAGATTAACCTTTATCTTGTATGATAAAAGGTTATTGATCCAAGACAGGTTTAAATAGTGGCTATTGTTTAGTAGTAGGGAAAAATTTTCTGGGACTACAGTATGGACATGTAATTTTTTAGGAATTGATATGGGAAAGAAATTCATTGTTGGCTTTAGACCTAGGTGAATTGTGCGATGCTTATTCCATTGCATTCTCATGTTATTTCTATTGTATGAATTATCATCCTGTCGATTTAGATTTAGCCTTGTCTTCACATGATATTTCATATCGATGATTATTTGAACGTTATCCATGATATGTTGGTTCATTTTATATGTGTGGTCAATCGATCATTTGATTATTATTGAGTTTATTTATGATGTTAAATTATGGATAATATCAATGCTCAGAATTGAATTTTCTTTCATTCTCAAATATTGATTATCTTAAGATCACAAGATTATTAATTAGTTGTCTTTCTCTTGTTATTAATTTACTCCAAATATTAAACACTTCTTTGAATTTATTATGGAAGTACCAATATTTTTATGTCATAAGTTTTCCTTAAATGCAGGACAAGTAGGAGCTCAAACAACACAAAGAGATAAACTTAGTTTTGCTGATCAGCCAGAGGTTAGTCTGTGTGTTATTTAATTAAATTATTTATTAATGAAACGATGATTGCATTAATTAGATTTGATTGTTTCTGTGTCATTGTTTAAATCGTATTTTCTTAGTATTTATTATTTTGATAGCTTTAAACATTAGAAAGATTTTTGTTCTTACTTTATCTTATTTAGAAACACTATTATGAACATCCATTTTCGCAAGATTTCAAGTAAACCTTGTAAATAGTATATATATTGTTTATAATCATTTGTATATTCACATTTTAGGATAAACATTTGTAATTATTATATAAATTGTTAGGATCATAGCTTTAGATTAGTTTATTTCTTTTACTGTTTTTTGAGGACCCCAATTGGCTAACAGAGCCATTAAACTCATCTAGTCAGATCATACCAAACGGCTTGGGTTAATTAGACAACCCCAGTCCAGATCTAACCTTCCAGTTGACAGTGTGTCACTTATGCCTGTCCACAAATGGTGCTAGAAGGAGTGCTTGAAATTAATTGATGGCACATGGAGGTCACAAGACCCCTCCAAACAATCGTTCTCCTATTGTAATGCGTAGTCGCTCAAACACCAACGTTACACTTGAAACAGATACTACCTCAAATGATACCCATGACATTCTCGTCGAACCAATGAAACCACTTCCTCAAGGGATTGATATACAAGAAATTGTCTGCTAGTCACTCATAAGAACTCAAAGTGCCTTATCCCATATTAGGCAACCTGGTAGACAACTTAATAAACATCTTGATTTTACAAATTTTCAAGAACAACCTCAAGACATTGGTCTGCCCAAAAACCCTTTAGGTGGTAATATTACCAATCTTGTTGAAACACTTATCCTTGGTGCTAGAGGATCTGGTATCCCACCATCCCCACCTGGTTCTTCCCCACCTTCTTCGGGAGGTGAATCCTTGGATGAAGGAAGTTCTTCATCTGAACCATCTCAACCTTCAACTCCACCAACTCCCATGGAAAACCAAAATAATCCCACCAGACCTTGGCTCGATCAAGATGTCATGGTTGTGCCTGGACCCCAACACCCATTGCCTAAACATCCAGAGAAATGGCTGCCCAAATTTGATCCAGATTCAAAGCAATCAGTTGAGAATCATATCAAGAAATTTATGCTAGCCATTAGACTCTAGAGCATCTGTAGATTATTTCCCTACACTTTTGAGGGGAATGCCTCAACCTGATACTTTTCCCAATAGCCTCAGACCATCGCCTCTTGGGACAAGTTAGAAACTTGTTTTCTAGAAAAAATAGGAGATGATAAATCTCCATAAGTCTTGTAATGGAACTCTCTAGTTTAAAGATGAACCCTAAAGAAGAAGTTAAATATTTAACTAGATATTCCTAACGCTAAAAAACAAAATTCCTATAGATTTGATGCCTACAGAAAACTTGATTGTTGCATATTACACTAAGGCCCTGCAGAACATGTTATTAGAAGAATTTGAGGAGGCAAGCCAGATTGAGAAAGACATATTGAGCTTAAAATATAATCTAAGTAGTGAGGTTGAAACAACTTCATCTTCTAAGAAGAAAATATAAATTCTCACTAGGCCTCCTCAAGTTAAAAATCAACAAGAAACATTAGACTTAGAGAGCTTGCAGAAAGATTTCCAAAAACTATCCAGTCAGGTCATTGACTTGAAAAGATCCGTCGAGGAGGAATCTACAAGTAAAGGAATTTTCAAACCTCCTTTCAGAAAACCTTTTCCTCCAAACCAACCAAACCCGATCACAGAAGGGATAAATTTGGAAAGTTTACAGTATGCTTTGCAAACAATATTGGAAGCACATGACAATTTTGTTTCTACTCCTCCTAAAAATCTTGATGATACAGCTGAGGAAGAGATACCAAAAGAGGAAGACTCATCTCCTCCCATTTTCGGGCACTTGTCAGACAACATTTTCAAGCAAATTTTGAAACTGTCCATCCCTACAACACTAGAAGTAAAACACAAAATTAGTCTCCACCCGAAACAAGTAAAAATGTGATTTCAAAACAGCCAATGCAAACTGAAACTAGACAAAACCTAGCTGCATCGATTTTAGAGTATGATTTAATTGAAGATTTGGAAAAATTAAGGGCAAATATTTATGTTTTTGAATTGCTGAAATTTCCACTTATTTTGCAAAAAATGCTCCAAAGCATTGTTGAAAATAGTAAAAAGAATGATGTAAGCAGCAAAAAATCTGCAGAAATTGACTTAAACACAGCTAAAAATGTCCCAAGTAAAAATACATTTGAAAACCAAAATAAAAGGGACTTATCAAAAAAAAACTGTAGGAAACTTAGATAAAACTGTTTCAGGAACAACCATAAAAAATCAGTAGAATTATGTTGTTACTACACGGAAAAATGTGCCTCCCTTTTTATTAACTTTTGAAATCTTTAATAGGAATGTATATAACTGTATGGTTGATTCCGGCACCTCGTCAAATGTATTGCCTTTGTTTGTATGCCATCAAATTAATGCAGAAGTAAAACCTTCTAATTTTAAAATCATCCAGTTAGATCGAACTAATGTCAAAGTCATTGGTGAACTAAAAAATGTGTTGATTAGATTATCGTCCAATCCCAAGGCTAATCAAGTAATCGATATTATTGTTGTTGACATTCCTGAAGTTTATGGTAATTTTTTTTTAGTAGAGATTGGTCAGAATAGCTACATGGTTATTTTTCTACAGACTGGTCTCATTTGTGGCTGCCAAAAAATGGACAGCCCAACAAGATCAGAATAAACAAAGAGCGTTACCTTAAGTATATTGTGACTGATCTGAACGACCCTAATGAGCCTTTTGTTACTACTACAAATTCGATTGAAACACAAGGAATGAATACCTTTTTCAGTAATTTCATGACTGAAATTTATTCTATCACTAATCCAGAACAACAATCTAAAGTAACAACCTATACTCAGGCACCAACTTTTCCAAGTACCCCAAATATTGATAATGATGCACAAATTTTGTCCTTGTATTTTGATGGATCCAAATCTCGAGAAGGGGTAGGTGTTGGTTTTGTACTCATCGACCCTACAGGTAATAAAACATTTATTGCTTGTCAATTAGAGTTTGAATGTACTAACAACACAACAAAGTACGAAGCACTTCTGCAGGGACTAAGAAAGGCACTGGACATGGACGTGCAAAAATTGGTAGTATTTGGTGATTCAGAAATAGTGGTCAAACAGGTAAGAAATGCAATACATTGTTTGTCACCACATCTGAAGAATTACCAAACTGAGGTATGGGGTTTGATGATGTTGGCCCTTGGTTATGGAAGGAAGTGAAGATTAAGGAAGAAGAGAAAAGTGTGAACTGTGTGGAAGGCACATTAACTGAGAATGGGTCGAAGTAGTCAAAGAAGCGGAAAAGAAGGAGAAAATTAAGAGAAAGTGAGTCGTTGAAAGAGAAGATAAAGGAAGACAAATCAACAAAGAATATGGCTCGTGGACAACTCAGTAAGTGGAAAAATCCACCAACAGATGCTTTGGTGAAGCCCTTAAAGCATGGGTCAATTTGACCTAGGGTTTTGGATCTAGGGTTTTGACACCTAGACATTTGCCATGTAATGTATAAATAAAGGTCTAGAAGACCTAGGAAGGTTCGTTCATGTTGTAATGGTTAATGTCTTTTGATTGTTGTCATTGTCGAGAGAGAAGCATTCTTTTGCAAGAGCATTATTTAGTCTATAAGATCTTCAGCTGGGTGTGAAGATCAAGCCATGCAGCTGGGTGCGCAAGGAGGGGAGAGAAGAAGGAAAGAGAGAGAGATCTGCAGCTAACTGCGCAGATAGAATTGTATGTTTTCATATAATATATCAAGAAATGAAGTTTTGTGGACGTAGCCCTAGGGAGAGGGTGAACCACGTATATCTTCTTTTTTTGTGTGATGGATGTTGTGTTATTTGTTTTTTGTTACATTGTTATTGCATTGTTGTGTTAGATCTGAGATATAACTTGTGAAGTAAGCTTAAGAGTGGTAAAGAATATCTAGATTGTTGTGTGTTGTTGCCTTAGATCCACTTTGCATTTCCTTTGGTTGTAGACACATGTAACCCCCTATTGTCATTCGGGGTGAGACTGCATATGCTCCACAAGTGTTGCCAAAAGGGTCGGTAGTTAGGGCTTGTTGGTGCGTTGTTAAATTTGAACCCTAGGTCTTCCCCTGTGCCAACAAATGGTTCCATTGCCAGGACCAGGATCTTCTTGAGGGAATGTCAAGGTGGTTTCCATTGAAGAAAGAGATTCATAAGTGGATAAAAGAACAAGAGAAGGAATTCATCGAAGCTCAGAACAAGAACCCTATCATTAATACAGAGGATTGGTTGGGAAGGTATATATTTACTGATATACACAATATTTTATTTGGAGGAGTTCATAAGGACTTATACGAGTGGTTAGCCAGATTAGCAAATACCCAGTTTGAAATCAGACCTAGACCACCTATGGTTTGGATGTCGGCGCTAATGAAGAAGGTCAAGAGAGTTGATAACATCGTGTCAAGAGCAGTAGATCACTAGTTTGATAACACTATTGGAGGTTACATTACTGAGTTTGTTATTAATAGAGTAGAGTCATATAGCCAAGCTGAGAGGTATTTCTTTAAGGGGACTAGAGGAATATTTTTATACTTTTTGAAGTTGAAGATCAAGATGTTACTGCATGAGAAGAACATATTGAAGATACATTAATCGGCCAGATTGAAAATCTAATGTTCAAAAAATCAGACAGTGACAACGACAGAGAGGTTGGACATACGCACAGTGGGAGAACCTTCAGAGAGGTTCCTTTGGTGAACCTATTTGAGCAGAGTCACAAGCCATAGGTGCAGGATGAAGGGTTCTACAATGGAGAAGAAGAAGAGTTATTGAATGAGGAACAGTCAGAGTCTGCTAGGGCAGAAGAAGATAGAGGGTAATCTCTTATGATGTTCAATTTAACATCAAATATTGGGTTGAGGCAAGAGAATTCATCACCCTACTACCCACAAGTGAATGGTCAGGTGGAAGATGTGAATAAGTCCCTCAAGACTATTCTGTAGTGAACGATCAATTCGGCCAAGTCAAATTGGCATTTGATGTTGTACTCAACATTGTGGGCCTAGCGAACGTCTTTAAATACTGCAACCGGTTTCCCACCTTTTCAACTCATTTACAAGTTGGAATCAGCCTTGCCAATAGAGTATCAGATCCCATCTCTAAAGTTGGCAGTACAATTATTTCCAGACACTTCACCGCTTGAGAAACTCTTATTATATCTCGAGCAGCTCGATGAGAAACATCGTGACATGGCCTTGGCTAATGAGGCTCACAAGAAAAAATTCAAGTGTCAATATGATCAGTTCGTTCATCCTCGGATTTTCTCTTAAGGCGACCTTGTCCTAGTCTATGACCAAGATAAGGATCCCCTGAGGGCAGGCAAGTTCAAACCCATGTGGTTCGGACCTTTCACCGTGAAGGAAGTATTAAAGAAGGGCACTTATCATCTGGTTGACTTCGAAGGGAAATCTTTGGCAGAGCCTAGAAATGGGCTCTACCTTAAGAAGTATTACTTGTAGGTGGGTCGCCTTAGGTGACTTCTTGTACATATGTATAGTTCTTATACAGTTTAGTTTTTGTATTTTTGTTTTATGGGCATGTAGTTTTTTATGTCATCTTTTTCACTATGGAAGATGTCAAGTGAATCAGAGGTGTTCATTGGGTTCGCAAATGGCACTAGCCGACACACTCGGAGGCTTTCTTCCGCAGCTTGGGTGATCTTCACACCTCAGGGCCAATTGTTGTCTTCTGGATGTATCTATTTAGGTGACACCACAAACAATGTTGCCAAATACAGTGCAGTGATAGAGTTTCTTCGTGACACTTTGTCACATGGTATATCTCATCTCCAAGTCTTTTTAGATGCACAGCTAGTTATGTCCCAGTTAAATGGGGTTTATCGTGGTTATGATCCTACTTTACACTGATGATTCCTTAGGGTACGTCTCTTAGAACAAAGCTTTGATTACATTACGTATATCCATGTTCCTAGGAGATTGAATCAAATCAGAGATACTCTAGCTAATCATGTAATAGATTGGAATATTGCACACACGTAAGAAAAAGCACACACATACACATGTAAATACATTTGTAAATAAACATAACCCATAAAACATAGAATATGTAAATATNATATATATATATATATATATATATATATATATATATATATATATATATATATATATATATATATATATATATATATATATATCAAAAGTATTAGAGTACATAGGTGGGTGCAAGAACCTAAAAAATATGTCTAGTACATTGTTAAGTACCTGAATCAGATCTGAAGATATAATCAACACAATTATTGAATACACAATAGATCCACAAAGCAATATAGAAGAAACCACACAATATTATTATCAAACCCTTGAGGTAGGGAAACACCATACAATGGATCCTATTATGGAAGGGATCCTCTCCTGTTCACTTGCCTCTTC
>ML792160.1:307300-325324 GCA_009831015.1 Picea engelmannii | reverse complement strand
CATCTGAGCATCCTATGAACTCACCCAATAAATTACGGCTGAAAATCGCGGCTTTTTCTAGAAAAAACCCTAAAAAATTGCTAAACTTAAAATGCTCATAACTTCACTTTCCGGACTTCGTTTCGGCTGATTTTTTTTTTGAAATTGGATGAAATTGTGAGAAGAACTCAGATCTATAATTTATTTGGGTAAATTCGGCCTCCAAATGCTACATAAATAAAAGCAAATCGCGTCATCGTCCGCAGAAAAAACCCTGAAAATTGCAGATTTTAAAACCTCAATATCTTGACCTTCCGGACTCCGTTTCGGACGATTTTTTTTTTTTAATGGGGTATTTTTCTGAGAGGAAATCAGATATACAACCCCTTTCTGCAAATTTTGCATATAAATATACTGAAAATGTCTATAATGTCACGGCCCTCTTTTTTCTTCTCCGAAAAAAAAAATCTGCAAAAATAAAAAATAGTCGCCCACAACTCCGGCTCTGGAAAGTGCTCTGATACCAATTGTTAAGTACCTGAATCAGATCTGAAGATATAATCATCACAATTACTGAATACACAATAGATCCACAAAGCAATATAGAAGAAACCACACTTTATTAGTACCAAACCCTTGAGGTAGGGCAACACCATACAATGGATCCTATTATGGAAGGGATCCTCTCCTGTTCACTTGCCTCTTCGATGGGGCATCCTCCTAATGAGATTCATCTCTAAATACTATAATTCTCTTCCTATCTTATTACATTGCTTGAACCCCTTTATATAGTGCTATCATCTCCTAAGAACATTCTAGAGGAGGAATCTTCTAGAAGTAGAACCTTCTAAGAAGCCCTCTTACATTAGTTATATCTAATTACCCATTTATTATATCTAACTACCATAGTGGATCTTATTTAATAATATAGTGGACCTAGTCCACCTTACATTGAATGACCTCCATTATTACCACTATGGGCCCTCTAGGCCCCCCCACTACCTCTCTAGCTACCTTACATACATAGCGGGGTTTATGCCCTCAAAAATATACAAAACGTTCTCTGGGCACATAAGTGGTCCATCCTAAGCTAAGGGCAGGGCCTGTTGGCCCTACCATAATGAACCTCGGTGTTTTCCAAACATTGGAAGAGTTGAACCCAGGTCCGGGGCACCCCAACTATGTGAGGTTACATCGATGGTGGGATATCCTCGATCTCTGCCATAAGTACTGCACGAGTGAGCACGGTGAGGTTCCACTCCACCCATCTCAAAACTCTCTCAGTCTCTCCAGCTGGAGGTCCCCCTACTACTATTGTTGTTGTTGCGGTCGATACTACCTCTGGTCGAGGATGTCGCCTGATCCTCGAGAATTCTACTAGACACATTGGTCCCACCTCTATACATTGTAATAGCCAAATAGATTTAAACAACAATTTATTTCATAAACTAAGGCAGTAACTTCATAAAAGAATAATAATCTTCATAATAATAACTTTAGTATCTTAAATTTAACAACGAATAATAAATTTTTATAACAGATTAAAAACAATGCATAATTTTAAATACCTGGGTCTGATGCTAACCCTCCATTTGTTTGCTTGCCTTGTTGACCGCTATTGCACTATGTAAACACTGCCCAAAACCTAGTTCCACCTTGCCAACTAGGTAACTTCCTAGCTCCAGGATATCATATGGATATCCTGGCCCCCGTGCCCAAAACCTCCAGCAACCCGGTGCCTGTATTGATCCAATCTGACTCCAAAGCTCAACTCCTCTCTGCAAATCCAAGAGAGCCCCAAAAAGAATCAATCTCCCATCTCCCGTTGAATGATCCTCCCGTCCACCTCCTTCCCCTCCATATTCCTCCTTCACCGACTTCCTGCATTTACTTCCTTACCTACTCCTCGTTAATGCCCCTTATCCTCTCCTTTATTATTTTATCCTCTCGTGATTAATATGTTATCCCTTTCTATGTACGTAACCTTTTAATTTAAATAATTTAACTTATTAATCTATTAAATTTAATACTCATGTTATTAAATGTAATAGGTAGTTAATTAATTAATTAATTAATCAAAATTATAACCTTTAATTAATTAATAACTACGTAATTAATATCTTTAGATCAATCTTTGTTTAATTAATACCTTGTTAAGACAATTAATCCCCTAAATAATTTTTTACTTAATAAACCTTAAACATTTATTCAACTAGGGTTGTTACATACATAAACAGATACATAGTTGTCAGATACTCTGATTCCCATAAAAATGATATATATAAAGAGAAAAAAAAATTAAATAACATTAAAAACAAACATGCCTATCTCTCCTCACTCTGCTTCGGGAGGTATGGGCATGTCTAGGTCCCTGGAAAATTTGATCCTGGCATAGGGGTAGTCCTCTATCGCCGGAATCTGTCATGCCCACCAGTCAAAAAAGGTATCATCGAAGGCCTCTATGGTCCTTTCTCCCCACTATCGTGGCAACAATGCTACCCATCTACACACTACTGGGAGTGAGGCCTCATGCCCTCACACTGTCTCTCGTGGATAGAGACTAGGTACTCTCGAAGAAGAAGAATGAGAACATAATATTCCCAATTCCAAAGTTCTTTTTGTTCTACCCACGACACTCAGTGAGTTGTCTCTCCATGCAGTCTAACATGGTCGTGCTCTAGTCAAATATCCATGCATTCAACCACTGCACTGCACAATGCATATGCGCCCGGGAGGCCTAATGTACGGTCGCGGATCCAGTGATCCGCCCAATAAGTAGAACTATCACTTATAGTGATAGGTTGGTGATATTGTTTATTGGAACCTAAGAACCTACTTTCTCAGTGTCGGCCTCACAATGTAATCTGATCAACTCGAAAATGTTATGAGGCCCAGGGGGAAAAGCTCACAGGTTGACTGGTTCACCTCTCCTCGAGAGGGTAGTCAGGAAGTAGATGTCTTCAGTCGTTAGAGTCAACGACTGCCCCTCAAGCATAAACGCCTCAACGTTGGGGTGCCAATAATCCACCAAGGCATTCAGTAGCCTAGGTTGTGCCCTCATGAATGGACACCAGTAGAACTTCCACAAATTGCATTGCCTCAATGCAACTACAGTTGCAGGGTCCTCATCGACCATCATATCAATGTCTTCATTATCTCTCTCTCTCTCCAATGGACATACATCCTGCAAAATGACAATTCCAAAGGGGAGTTAACTCCTATATTTTCAATTTTTTCCAAGTTCTTGAGGGTGTACGTCAGCTGTATTGGGAACAGTCACATATGCACACCAGCAAATTGTTCTCTTCCCACAGGCATATGCGGGTTGTACTTGGACATCCCACGTACATGCAAGGACGCCTCTTTTTTGGAGTGTGAGCCCCCCAAAAAACAAAAATAAAAGAAAAATGAAATATTGGAATGCAAGGGGGGTTGATTTGTACTTACTTGGTCCAAGCAGAAGTTCGTTTCGTCCTCTGAAACTCCCAGAATCAACTCTTTTAGAAAAAAAGTGTTTTTGGCTTTTCGGTCAATTCTCAAATTACAATGGTGATAATGAGCTGGCAGCTTCTATTTATAAACTTTTTTGTCCCTTTTAGTCATTTTTTGGACCCTTTTGTCGTTTTTTCTAGCTTGAAAATCATCTAACATGGTTCTTGAGTTTCTCATTAGATGTTATGATACACTTCACTTTTGGTTTGGAAAACTTTTGGGAGATGGGTCACTTTTTAAAGATTCTTTGGTAAAAGTCATTTTTCCAACTTTTTTCATTTAAGTTAGGATTCCACCTCCACTTTTTGCATCTCATTGTATTTTCCGCTTTTCCATAGGATCAATCCCACCGAATTGCAACACAGAACCATCATTGTTGCTTTATAAGTGTCGTAATTTAGTGGTAGAGTCTACCTCTACATGGATGCACTAGGTAGATCCTGGTTGCATTTTGGTATCCATGTCGTCGTTAATGAATTCAGGCTCGGGAGTCCTTTTAGTCTTGTCTTTATTACGAGTTTCAGCCTCATATGTCTGATATGTCATCACTCTTGACCTCAACCTCGGGACTCCCAAAAAAAGAGTCTTCTTTTAAGCCCTTTTCAGACTCTATAAACATGAAAATATTTTCGAGCAATCTTGTTGTCCTTCACGTTCGCCAAAATAAATTTTGAAGGCACACCTGTCTGGCGGTATTTTACCCTCTTTTTGGTCCAGATGGTCAATTTTACAAACAAAGGTACACTCTAGGAACTTTGGTTCGCTAGAAGAGTATTCTCGGGTATAAGTTTAACCCTTTTTCGGGCCTGAGGGACTAAATTTATGAAAAAAGAACCTCCACGGAGTCCATAGTTAAGCTCTTTTCAGACTCCCTAAAATCGAAAAGATAGACGAGTGACCTTCTTCCTTCACACTCGTTAAACTGGTCCAGAAGAATGTCCCCTATGGAGTCCATAGTTAAGCTCTTTTTAGACTCCTTAAAATTGAAAAGATCATCGAGTTCACACTCGTTAATAGGTTCAAAAAATATCTACTAGCATGAGTTTACCCCTTTTTCCGGCCTGTAGATTAAGGAGGAAAAAGGTACACCTCGGGAGATTCGTCTCGCCGAGAGAGTTCTCCTCGAAAAATTTTACTTTTCGAGCTAAGGAGACTAAATCTAGAAAAAGCCAGCGAGTCCATAGTTAAGCTCTTTTCAGACTCCTTAAAATTGAAAATATTGTCGAGTGATCTTGTATTTTTCACACTCGTTAAAATGGTTTTTGAATAGACATATTTCTGGTGTTAGTTTACCCCTTTTTCGAACCGACTAGACTACCTTCGAAAAAGGTAACCTAGTGGAGTCTTCTTTTTCTCTTTTTTAGACTCTCTAAAAATGAAAAACCACCGATCTTACCTTCTCTGGGCTCATTTAAAATTACATTGAAGGACGTTATCATCGTGTCTTATTAATCTCATTTGCATCTCTGCATCTTTGGCCTAATGTCGGCTCCATGTTGCTCTCAACTGAACCTTTGAAGCATGCCTTATATGCAAGCCTTGTAGCATTTTTCCTTTGCATATTGACACCTTGACCCATGAAGGGATTTCCCCGAGTGTCCCTTCCCTACACATGTATCCTTGCTCTGAGAATTAGTGTGTTCCTTGCGCTTGGAACTAGTATGCTTATGACACTTGTTCATCCTTTGTAACATAGAATTCTTTTATTCTTTTTCAAGCTTTCCAAAATTATTGAAAAAGACAAAAAAAATCAAATATACCCCAAAAAGAGGACGGGAAAAGTATTTTCTTTATATGGCAGCACAATGAGTCGCCCTTGGAAAAAGCACATCCTTTCATTTTTTGTCAAGCATTAGGATTTAATATGACCTTAGGAAGTTATTCTCACTACATAGAGGTGTGTCCTCCTCCGTTTGGTTATTCTTCCAAACACATGGAGAGTTTGTGTTGCCTCCTACATTGTGAACTTATGTCAATGACATGTTGCCTGAGTCTAATCATTCGTCGTGCTATTGTCCAAGGGATTTTTTACCCAACTTGAGTTGGCCTCTCTACAGTTTGTCTCTTTCCCTCATGCCTGACCATCTTGAAATTCCAATCAAGTCTTTGTTCGGAATCACTGAAGTTCTCTGCCTAATCACCAAGATCCTCTAGTTTGTTCCCTAATGAGTCGTCAAAGACCTATGGGTAGTGAATTCTTACACTCACATTACACTCCTACCCGAGTTTTGAAGATCTTGAATTTGTTGCTCGAGCTCTGAAGGCCTCATCTCCAGCCATCAAGCGTCATTGGCTTCTTGAAGATGGATATTATACATGTATATCTTTGATTTTGAGATGTAGATCCACTGTGTATTTCTCGTGAATACACTTTATATAGTTATATGACATGGATCTGTAGTGTATTTGATTGGAAACCTTGATTTATTTCATCCTGAGCATGGGTATGCTCGCCTCGGTGAGATAATTGATATTTTTGTAGATGGCACCTCCCAAACTCTGGTCCTGGGATCACTCGCTTCGTACGTTGGTGAAGATTTGTAATTTATTTCAGCCATCAAATGCTCTTATGACCTCACACATTAGGGGGCATCTTTTATAACCCTCAATTGCACCATACATGCACACTTGGCATCAGTCCATCTTACTTGCTATTTTTTCCAAGCCATCATTGAGCATCTCTTCTTAAAAACCAAATTTTTGAAGATGTACGTGCCATGCACCATTAATTCCCACGTACACACGCTTGTTGAACCACTATAGCTCGCATACGTACACTAGTTGTACCATTACAGCCCACGTATACTCACAAAATTTGTAAAAATTAAAAAGTTGCAAGGAATTCATTGAGATTACGGGCTATTGGGTAGTTTTCCAAATGTCCCATCATCTATAGTCCATCACCCAATCGAATAACCATCCTTTTTGTATATAAAAGGAGGTGTTTGGGTCTCGTTCCAAAGAAGAAGAACAAGAATAGTGAAACTCTTCCCATTTCACTTTCCCCCCTTGCCCCAAGAATTTGCAGGCACATTGTGAGTTTTGAGCCAAAATTCCTTATTCTTGCACTTTTTCCTCATTCATAAGCCTATGCCATTTCCCTAGAGAGAATTGTGAGAGGAGGAGGATACATGGAAGGATTTGGAGCTTGGTGAAGAGGATCCCAGACCAGGTTCAAGGAGTAGTCGTCGATCTCATTTGTAAGTGACTTTGTGAGTGCAAGATACCAGATATAATAAATATGCAAAACAGAAATAAAATGCTAGAAATGGTAGAATAACAGTAATATAACCAACATACTCTCCACAATAACACAGAAATAATATGAGAACAACAACTGAAATAGCACTTTGATTTAGAAAGCAATGTTCACATGCCTCTTCGAGGGGGCAACCTCCAGTCGAGCAGTGCTCTATTACAATAATCTCCAAGCTAGGGTTTTCATACCCTCGACCCTTATTTATACTAAATATGTCTATTAAGAGAAGCATCTAGAGGAAGATCCTTCTAGAAGTGGAAGATTCTATTAGGTCTTCTTACATCCACCTTATTCTATTTTATTGAAAGGCCTTATTAATATTGACCTTTATTACATCTGAATACATTGATCTACCTATGTGCGGGTTAGGACCTTAACAATGAGATTAATATAAAGAAGTACTTTTTATGTCCCGCCATATGATGTGTTCAATATTTATGCTTGATTTACATTTTAATATGACATATAACCCACTAATTCATATATAAGATGCATGTTTGTAGTTTCTTGTTTGTCTTTTGGTGAATGCAGGTCAGCCTTGGGAAGAGATTTGCAATTGAGGAACAACCGAACACAAAAGGATCGACACTGGACACGGAGTTTAAGGTAGAGTTACCAAATCCTTATACTTTGTATTTTATGCATGAATGTGGGGTATTATCGAGGTAGTTGTTAAAAGTAGGAGACTTTAGATGGTTATCTTTGCTTGCACGTTGAACCCTGGTGTAGTCCATAGGGGGGTTTTCTTGCTATAGCACTGATAGTAATGATGGTGCTCATGATTTGATCATGAGATAGCCTGTGTGGCTATGATGATGATATCGTTTGAATGGTCTGTTTGTGATCAAGACCATTCCATTAATACCTCACTATCTAGGAGGGAGTGTTGATATTATGGTAGCTGCTGGAGGTATTAACCTCCACATGCAACCTTTCACAAGACTAGAATATTCCGAGAAGCAAGAGAAACCCTAAAACATTGGATAATGACCATAGAAGACAAGTCAACTCAAGAAAATAATTAATATTAAGATATTAGCCTCTAGAAAGAGAATTTAGCCCAATCAAGTGAGATAGAGTAGTATAAATAGAGGGCTATAGAGTTCATTTGTCACTCACACTCACAACTGCATACAACTAGTGGTGCGCATGTTTGGAGAGAAAGTGTAGTTGTAGCTATTGCAACTAGCATTTTGGTTTTTGGTTGGACTTTCTCTTGGTTATGGTTTGGACTTTATGCTTGGTCTTTGGTTATTCTTGCTTGGTGCACTAGCCTTGGAGAAAGGTGCATTTCCTTAGTTCGCTATTGGATTGCTTCCGGAATTATTATGTTGGTCAGGGTTAAGGTGCTTGGGGGTGGCCTTTGTGCCTATGGTTGGGTGACAATATTGCTATATTGTCTATGGAAAAATGAGCACACCTATTTTTTCTAACAATTTTACACACACACACACACACATTATATGGAAAATATCTCGTAAATAACCCTAACCCAGAGGGACTCTACTAGAATTGAACCCATGACCACTCAACAAACTCTGCCTTGAAACTAGTAAGTTAAAATCACTCTTGTGGAAACAATAACCTAGAGGGAATCTATCAAACTTGAAATCATGACCTCTTAGTTACCTCCACCTTGAAACTTGTTGGTTCAAACCAATTGAGCTAACTCACTAGGATACACACACACACACACACACACATCGTCAAGAGTTAGCTCAATCAGTTGAACCATCTATCCAAGGCATGTTGCCAATGGGGAGGTCATAGACCACAAGTTCAAATCCATTTGATTCCCTTGGGGTTACCAACTACTATTTTTCCTGGTGGTTGAAACTTAAGATGCCCTTCATCCAAATACTCCAGGGAAGAGGGAGGGATCCAAGTGGGTTTTCTTTGAAAACTTTTAAAAACCCATTAACAAAATTTCATGTCTTTGTATTTATTAATATTGTTAGATAGAATTATTTTCAATAACTCCAAAGTATAAAATTATATTAAGAAAAAAAGAGTAGACTAACATAGAAATTGCTAATATGTGTGTGTGTGTAATCACCATCGTAATAATCATCATTACCATATATGCACAAACCAAATTGTCATTCCTAGTGGGATAATTCAATTAATTCAAACATATTGTTTCAACCTAGAGTTCTCCATGAGGTTTGACTAAGTCACATTGGGTTATCAATTGGTATTGTGACTAGTTGTTGAGTTTTCCTCCATCGAGATATTTTGGGGAATTTGAGGATGATATTTCATGAGGTTTTTCTTGAAAAATAGAAACAAAATATAGGCCAAAGTTGGTCTAAATAGATATTTATCACCATTATATATAAAGTTGTGATTATTATCCATTGAGACCAATTTTGGTTTATTAGACCTTAAGAAAATTAGTAATTAATTAATTGATTTGTATTAATATTTTTTTATTATGATAAAAAAAATGAAAAGAATATTTTATAACTGTGTTTGACTTTAATGAGTTAATGATTTAATAAATTGTGTAAAAAATATCAAACTGTAAAATATACTTGATTCAAATTTATAAAATAGACTTTAAAACATATTAGTTATTTAGGTATATACTTGAATTAATTTAGTGGCTAGTTGTTGTTATCATCATTAATAGGTTTGGATAAAATGAAAAACACATTACTCAAATGATAAGGAAAAACATTTATTTTTCAACCATATAATTGGAATACTTTGGCATGTCCATTTTCAATTTAATGATGACGATGAGGATGAAAAACATCTATATATAAACCATATACTTCAAATAATTTGGCACATCCTTTTTTCAATTATATGATGATGATTAAAATGATAAGGATGTTTCCTTTTAATGTTCTTTAATAGTGTGATAACTAGGACTTAGACAAAGAGAAAGTAAACAAATAAAATTAGAAAAATAAAATTTTGAAGTTACTTATTTAGACATTTGTTTAGATGTGGATTTAGATTCGAAATAAAGTCTTTGAGATTAATTTGATTGTATTGCTTTAGGATTTTATGAACCAGATTCCAATTGTAAATATCATTATAATCACATATAATATTGTTGTATAAAGGGCATCTTAGAAGGAAATGAACTTCATCTTCAACTTCTTGTAAAATGCATAGATTGCAAATTATTTTCCCCCCAAGGAGTTTTTGGAAGATTCCATTTGTCAATTTCGCTATGCAGTGCATGCGAGTTAGATCTTAACTTAGAAATTGTCTTATATTACATGATGCTTGCAACTTTATTAGGGTAAGAAAAACAATCAAGCCTAGGATTGATAGTGTTTTTACAATAAACAGTTTAATTTTTCCTTTGATATTTTCATCACTCCATATGAATTTAAACATTTTAGTTTTGATTTTAGTTTTTCATCATAACACAGGCTTATATCATCTTGGATATTCCAAAGTTTTAAGCATTTATTAAAGTCTTTTTTCCAACCTCTTTTTAGCTAAATATGCTTTACGCACAATATAACTAAGTTATCAAAGCCTTTTCTCCCCATTCCCAATCTCAATTGTTGAAATAATATCCACACTATAAATTTTCTTGGAATTTTATCATAATGTTTTTGAACTTAGAATAAAGCATGAAAGTATATTTTCATGTATTTGTTTTTTCTTTTATAGCATAAATAAATCTTATTTGAGTTGTTGGCTAACTTACAATAGATCCTCAATTGAGGGTTTAAAAGTTATAAATCCTTCCCCCTTTCTACAAGACATTTTGCAACTAAAAATTCAAGGGGGTAAAATACCTTCATATATTTCATGTTAGGAAACAAAATTGGTGCCAATGGATCATCATCAAACCGTCTATCCAATGGCATATAATTTCTCATTTATTTTTTCATATTTTATTTTTAATTTATTTTGTTTTCGAACTTATACAATATTGTTTTACCCAATTATGTCTGTGTTGCTGGAAAATTTACAACATATCCTTGATTGAGGATTTAAAAGTTATGAATCATTCCCCTTTCTACAATGTTTTTGCAACTAAAACTTCAAGGGAGTGAAATCCCTTCATCTACTCCATGTTAGAATGTAGGTTTGATGCCAATGGATTCATAATTGAATTTTCTATCTAAGGGAATATCATTTTCCATTTTCATATTCATATTCAATTTTTACTTTATTTTTTTCTAAAACTTATAAAAAAAATTGTTTTACCCAATTGTGAAGGTTCTGAGAGAGAAAATAATGTCTTAAAAATTCCATAATAAAAAAATTAGAAAAAAGTATTTGGGACACCAGTGGATATTTTCTTAACAAAAGGGTATTTTTGTTTTTCCACTTTACATACACTAAAAAATATTGCGAACACAAATGTGTATAAAATGACATTCAAATATTAATTAATCACCTTCCAAAAATAATAGAAAATACAAATTTAAAAAAAATCAAAATCAAATAATGTGGGAAAAGCCACAATTTGTATGTATCATGCTTGTTGAATGTTTTTTTAAAATATATAATTAGTAATGAAAGAGTTGTTGTGAACAAAAGTCACTAAATTTCTTCAAAATTTTGCAAGGACAAACATATAAGCAAAAGGTAATTTGACACATTAATAAACATTTAGTAATAAAATAATTGTTTTAAACAAAAGTTGTTTGACAACATAGTTATTCCAACAGAGGACGAACACCTTAAAAAATCACTCAAACAAATAGACCAAAGATCAACACACCAATGTTTTGACATGGTAAAACCCCTACGTTGAAACATCCATGTCCCCAGCCAACGTGGCCACTTGGAACAATTTATTGATGCAAAAGAAAACATTTGCAAAGAGATTTACAAAAGAGTTTCTCACAATTGATCGTCGCAAATGACCCTCCATGCTCTTTAAATAGAGATCATGGACCAGTCAGGTGCTAAACCATTAATTAATGTAGCCATTAAGATATAGGAGAATATGAACCATCCTATCACTCTGTGTCAGGAACATATCATGATCGTCATATTTCCTAATTACAAATGCATATTAATGCATACTAAAGAAACACACTAAGAAACACACTTTTACCAAATGACACATTAGAACAAGTTGATCTTAACTAACTCTTAAGTGTCTAAATATCCTAACATCCCCCCTTAAGAACAACTTGGTATAGGATTGAATGTTTTGAAAAGGTGATACAATAAGAGAAGGAAGGGGGCATTAGAGCCTATCCCCCCTTAATGAAAACCTCCTGAACTCCTAACATAGATTGAAGTTTGGAAAAATTCTCTTCTATAAGAGACTTTATGAAAATGTCTGCAAATTGATATTTGTATGGAAGAAGAGAACTTCAATAACTCGATCATGAATGAGATTTATGATGAAGTGTATGTGTAGCTCGATGTGTTTGTTGCATTGATGTTGAATCGGATATTTGGCGAGCTTGATGGCACTCTGATTGTCCCAATAGAGGTTGGTCGAATGTTGTTTCTTAAATCCAAAATCTGAAATAATATGTCAAAGCCACAAGGCTTCTTAACTTGCATTAATTGTTGCTCGGTATGATGCTTCTATTGAAGAAAGAAAAATAGCATGTTGTTTCTTACAGGCCCAAATGACAAGTCCTGAACCAAGGCTAAAAACATAACCTATAGTAGACTTTCGATCATCTTGGTCATCAGCCCAATTTGAATCAGTGAAGCAAACCAATAAAGGAGTCCCCCCTGAATTGTAATGTATCCTAAACTGAACAGTACCCCATACATACCGACGTATTCTTTTATATACTTTCCAATGGATTTCATGGGGTGTTAGCATATATCAGGAAACAAGACCAACAGTAAAGGAAATATCAAGACGAGCATGATTCAAGTACAAGAGGATACCAATTAACTAACGGTACAAAGTGGCATCAACTTTGAGAGAAGTACATGTGGCAACAAGTTTGACTCCAAAATGGAAGGGAGAAGGGGCTAGTTTTGTGTCTTCCATGTGAAATTCACAAAGAAGGTCGCAAGCATACTTAGACTGGGAAAGAAAAAATCCTTCCTTGGTTTGCAAAACTTGGAGGCCAAGGAAATAGTGCAAATATCCTAAGTCGGTCATTTCAAATTTCTTCTTAAGGCTAGTTTTCACATGGTTTAAAAGTTTTGGGTCACTACTAGTGAGGATAAGGTCATCAACATAATAAAAATGATTATGAGATGGCTTCCTACTTTCTTGGTATAGACATTAGGATCAGAATGGCATCTAGAAAATCCTATGTCAAAAAGAAAGTTGTTCATTCTGGCATACCAAGCTAGGGGAGCTTGCTTAATACCATAAAGAGTTTTCTTAAGGTGACAAACAAGGCTAGAGTCATTATGGACATAGTCAATAGGTTGTTCTGTGTAGATTTATTCTTGAAAATCCACATGCAAGTAGGAGGATTTAACATCCATCTAATGGAACTCCCATTAATGTGAGGATGAAAGGGATAGAACAAGGCATATGGAATTCATTTTGGCTATAGGGTAAAAGGTTTCATTATAGTCTGTGCCTTCAACTTGAGAGAACCCTTTGGAAACTAATCAAGCCTTGTGTCTTTCAAAACTTCCATCTAATGCATACTTAGTTATGTACACTCATTTACATATAACAAGTTTTCTTCCTATCGTAAGAGGTACAAGATCCCAAGTATCGTTTGGCATTAAAGAGAAATACTCTTCATTCATTGTTATATCCCAATCTGGATGACCTGAAGCTTCTATAAATGTCTTTGGATCACAAGTATTTGAAACTTGAGCCAAAAGAGAAGAGGCTTGCTGGAACTATGAATGTGTCTGACACTGATCTGAAGGATCACCGAAAAGTCCACCAGTTGCTTTTGTGTTGAATGGACCAATCTAGGAAGCAGTGGTGTTGGTGTAGGTTCAGGTTCAATGGACTCACTTGGAGGAAGGTGATTAAGTGGAGGTGGATTTTCATCCTCATTGTCATCATCTGAAGAAGAAGAAGCCAAAATAGGAACAAAAGAAGGCATAAACATTGAATTAGGCTCATAGGCCAAGATATTTTCATCAAATTTAACATCTCTTCTAATAATAATTTTTTTTTGTTAGCTAAATATCTTTGACTTATGGGATTGGCCTGTGGCTGAGATGCCATGACCCAAGGGCATCTAAGCCATCAAAATCACCTGGGGATCGCACCCAGCCTGGATTGTGCCAAACCTTAACATGGTTGGATTTGAGGTGTCCCCAGAGGTTTCGAACCAGTGACTTCACTTATGGAGTGCCTTAACAAAGCACTCCCTCACTGACTTCTCTACATCATGGGGACCTCTTCTAATAATAATTTCATTACAATATGGTTGAAGAATTATGTAACCTTTGACATCTTCAAAATAACCAACAAATATACACTTCTCACTTTTGGGATACAAATATTTCCTTTTCTCATAAGGAATATGATCCCAATCTACACTTTCAAATACATGGAAATGACTTACATCTCGCTTAAGTGTATTCCATGCTTCTTCCAGCATTATATTTTTAAGATCCTTTGTAGGAGTGTGATTTACTATGTAATTTTCATAGTTAATGGCTTACGCCTAATACTTTAGACTTAATCCCTTAGATTGGATCATATAGTTAGCCATTTATTTTAATGTGACGTTATTTCTCTTAGTAACACCATTTTGTTGTGGTGTATATGGAACAATGTGTTGCATTTGGATTCCCTGTGTAGTGCAGTAACTTGTGAAATTGTTGTTCAAATATTTTCCTCTATTATCTATTCTTAACCTTTGAAGTCGATGTTTGGATTGCTTTTCTACAAGGGTATTGTAGTCCAAAAACTTGTCAAAACTTCACTCTTAATTTTTAGGAATTAAATGCAAGTGCATCTAGAAAAGTCATCAATGAAATTTAAGAAATACTTGCACCTAGAAAAAGGAGAATAAAGTGGACCACATAAGTCATTGTGAACAAGCTGCAAAGGGACCAAAGTGTTCCAAGAGGATCATTTTTTAAAAATGTCCTGATGATATTTATCGAGAACACAACTAACATAAATACCATCTTTGCACAAAACAAGAGGAATACCAGTAACCATATGTTGATTACATAGTTGTTGCAATGAGTGATAGTTTAGATGGCCAAAATTTTCTTGCCAATTTTTTTTCTAGTCATCACTATGAGCAACAAAAACTAATGGAAAAGGTGATGACCCAAATTTGTCAAACTTATACAACATGGTAATATCATCAGCAATTCCAATTGCAAGAACATGCTCAGGATCTTTTAGATCCTCTATTACAACTTGGTGAGGTGAAAACTCTACAGTTTTACCTTCACCTTAATGATTGATTTGATATACTGATATAAGGTTGTAGGAAAGGCTTGGAACACATAATACATCATTAAAGTGACCTGTATCTACTTGAACTATTCCACAACCTACAACTCTAAGAGATCTATCATCACAAACAAATATTTTATTGGTGTTGCATTCATTAAGAGCAGAAAATATGGCTTTATCCCTAGCCATATGATAAGATTCTCCATAATCAATAAGCCACTCATCAGAAGAATAAGTAGAATTTGATTTGATGGAGAAACCAAAAGAAGAAAGTGCATGTCCATGAGAAGAAGAGGAAGAAGTAGAATCAATATTGATGTTGTGCTTATTCATTGTTGCTTCTAAACATGCCATCTTCTTAAAAAATTTGGACTCATCACAACCATCTTTCCCACAAAATTTGCAATGTTTGTTAGTCTTCTTACTTTCAGATTTTGCTCATTTGTCACCATTGCGAGTGGAAGCTAGTTGAGAGGGTTTGGGACCCTTTTTTTTCTTGTTTCTATGGCAAGGATGTTGCTTCTTAGGATTCTTGTATTTATCCTTTTGCTAGACTACTACGGCTTTGTTGGAGGTACCTATAGTACTAATCAATCCAAGTTGTAGAAGTTTATCTTTCTCTCGATTTAGAGCATCAAAAAATGACTCAAGAGAGGGTTTTTTATTAGCACTCTCTAGAGCTTCTCTGGTGGCATAAAAAGTACATACAACAACAGAATATGCACTACCAAGCTTAGAAAGAATAAAATATATGCATCTATCTTCTGATAGATCTATTTGTCATTCAATACACAAAAGTCTAAATGTTTTGAAATTAGATAAGAAATATTCAATGCAAGGAAAATCATTTGGAATTAAGTTCATTAACTGATTCTCGAACTGGTGAGATCGAATAATATTGTGTTTACCAAACACAACTTCAATCTTTTCCCAATATTTATTAAGGGCATAAAGTCCTTGAAGGTGAAACCTTAAATCAGGAGAGATGGACATTCTAATTAGTCCATGGGATTTGTCATTCCTATTAATCCATTTGGCATACTTGTCATCATCAATGGGTTCTGTTATCGCACAGTTTGTAGGAAGGGTTTAGGTTAGCTTCAGTCAAGGCTTCAAACTGGCGTAACAGGAGCTTCCCCACCCACTGTCACCTCGATGGGGAGCTCTTTCTATTTAGGATGGCTAGTCCAAGGGAGATGTCCCTAGTAATCTGGGTTTCTGAGAGGGCTAAAGGGTTAATGGATTAAGACAAGGATTCCCTTTCACAGATTACTGCCAAGAAGGAGATAGTCAAAGAAGATATCCTACTAATAAGGGCACCTGTTTGCAAGACAAGACAAATGAAACTAAAATGTGTTGCAGTGGTTAGTGCTTCAAATATTAATGACTATCTTCAGCATATATGTGAGCAATGATAATTGTAATTATTGACGAAGTCAATGATTATAGACAAAGGCTTAAAACACTCCTTCAATAAAAACACATGAGATATGAGCATTCAATGTATAAGATCAAAACCTTGTATTATACCACAATGCAATTCATTATCATAAATCTGCTCACAATAAATATATTTGTTGCGTCCCTATTGCAGAAATAAGGTGATGTCATCCCTAGATTTAGGTCAAAAATATAGACAATGAGAAGGACGTTTTGTCAACTAAGCTTGCAAATGTAATTAATGACTCAAAGTCTATCAAATGAGGTGACAAGTGTCAAAATTTTTTGAGCCCAAACAAGTTCTTTAATAGGTATGACGTCACCTATATTGTTGTTGTTTGCAGGTTAGGGTTAGCTAGCCAAGAGGTAGACGTTTTGACTAAAACAACCAATGAAATTACTTGAAACCTCTATGGCTATAAAGATGTGAGTCAGCCGCAACTCTTTATCCAAACACAAGTCTAAAATAAGAAAGACGTCACCATCATTAGGGTTAGTTCTAGATGCTAGGGTTAGACGCTAGGTTAGTTAGGGTTTCAAAAAAAAGGAAGTTTGAAAGAGTATTTAAGCACAAACAAGCTCAAAGTTACTTCTAGACTAGTGCCTTGGGTTAATGGATTCAATTGGAGTGAAACTAATGGTTTGGAGAAATTTAAACCTAAGGACAAGAGAACTTAGTCTAATGGTGCTGCTATGGCAGGGCCACTAGATCCAAAACCCTAAGAAGAGAAGACTTAATTAGGTGTAGCTAAGGCTAGGCCTAAGGATCCTTGTTCTTTCCTTAAGACTCTTTTGGCAAAACGGCTAGCTTGTAAACACAAATCTATGGATGAAAAGTGTTGTTCAAAGACAAGGCTTTTCAAAACCCTCGAAGTAAACCCTAGGTGTAAAGTAAATTAGGCCTAGGACGCCTTCTTTCTTCAATTTATGTTCAAAACTAACTCAAGAAAAGAGCATGGCTAGTGTAACTATGGCTAGGCTAAACCTTCTCTAATCAAATGGCTATAAGCTTTTACCATGGGGACATGAAGCCACAACCTACTTGTGTGTTGGCTCCCTAGGGTTTCAAAGATTAAGCAAATAATAACAAAGTAACTATGCATGCGAGATATTTAATCAACAACCATTCATTCAAGAAGTTTTGATGAGAAAACACTTACAAATTCATGAAGAAGCATAATCATACCCTAGTTGTAAACCTTCCAATGATAAATAGCACCATATGCCAAAAGATAATCCTCCAAGAAGTTGCACCTCACTCCAAAAAAGACAAGAAAAACCAAGACAAGAGATAAAGAAGTCACTCTCACAAGAGAGCAAGTTGTGTTATGTTCCAAATGAGGGTAAAACATCCTCAATTTATATGATTCTCGTGACCTTTAATTAAAATTTGGTCATTAAAAACAACCGACAAGGCTGACATTACATTATTCAATTATTTGTCACATTACATGCTAAAAATGCCAAAAGTGAGCAGAAAATGGAGACGTCAAGCCCCTATAGGGGAGACGTTGGCCCTTTCAGGGCATAATCATCATCCAGCAAGCCAGACGTTGGCCCC
>ML792160.1:261505-277240 GCA_009831015.1 Picea engelmannii | reverse complement strand
TCTTCAGTTAAGAGATTCTTAAGTGCTTGTTAATTGGAGTTATTTTCCCAATCTTTCTTCCATCCATCACTTAAATTATTAAAGATCCAGTAAGCTTGTTATCTTGCCTTGTGAAAGATTTCTTCAGCGTTTCTGGTTGCATCTCAGATTTTATTAAGTGCAGACCCCATAGCCCAATGGATGTGTAATTTGTTTCAACCAAACTTTAAAAACCTTTTACAACAAAACAAAACTCGTGCCTCTAACTAGCCTAAAATATTAATTCAAACAAAGCTAAATTATAGAGAGATCCCTCTCTGAAGCTGGCAGGGCTAGATCCCAGCTTTAAAAGTGGTTGGTTAAGGTTACCTTTGTGTATTTCCTCTTTTCAACCTCTAGGAAATTTACAGAGTGATAACAATCCCTATCGAAGAGGTCACCATGTCAATTACCGGATATAATTCATTGTCATCAATAGTTGGAGGCATGGGAGACAACGCCACATAATTTACCTATGGTAGGGGTGATACCGTCGGCATATAAGAACCATTTAGGGAGGTAATCCAGTCAGGACTGATGAATGAAAGTTGATCGATAGTCACCATTCTTCTATCGTGAGGGAAATATATCACACGCAAAAGAGTGGACAAAATAGATTTCATGGCATAGACATAATCTCGCCCAAGGAGTAAAGCAAAATCCAAGAGGTCTTGGACTTCCATGACATCAATAAAGACAGTTTTCCCTCCCAAAGTTACAGGAAACTAAGGAAGGGTCCCTAAAGGTTGATTGGTTCTTCTATTAAAAGCTAACAGATTCTGCGTAACCGAGGCAAGTTGAGGACAACCCAAATCTTGCCAAGCAAAAGAGGACAAAATACTAACAGACACACCTTCATCTATTAGTCTCTGAGGAATGTCCCGACCACAAACCTGTACTGTAATCTGGAAAGGAATGTGAGAGGGAAGACGAGGTCCAGTTAGCACACCCCAATTGAAAAGGATGGTCTCATTACTTGGAGGGGGTTCCACGAGAGAAGGAGGAATACCCCCCAGCATGGTAGATTTTGTATCAATGAGAAAAACATGGTTAGCATTGGGTTTACTCTTGAGCAGGAGAGTAGGATCGACCGATGATGAGATCCGATCGACCACTTGGGTTGCATTCTCCAAGGGGAGAATGGGCTCAATGCTTGGAAAAGGATCGATCGCTTGGGTTTTACTCTATAACAGGAGAGTGGGATCGATCGAGGATGAGATTGGATCGACCACTTGGTCAACTGGTTCAACTAAGGACGTGACCAGATTGACCACTTGATCAACCGAACTGATCGACGGGGGAACTGGGTTGACCATTCCATCAACTACAGGTGGGTTGAGAGAAAGTTTGCAATAAGCAGCTAGAAGTTGAGGTTGTGAAACAGTCATGTCTTCCAGGAATTTTGAGGATTCATCCATATGAGGGAAAAGGTGAGTTTGATGACTCCCTCCACATAACCTACAAGGAAACTTGACTCGACTTTTCTTCTTCCCAAGGGTATTTTGACTAGTTGACGGGAGGTCATCAGCATGTTGTTCAGAGGCTGACGACATGGGTTGGCGAGGGTGTGTAGACCATGCTTCTATAACCTTGGATAGACCAGGGCAATCCTTAAGAAGATGGCTACCCTTGCAAAGCTTGCAGGGGTACATGGGCTTATGGGTTGTTTGGGTGATCTTGACATCATCAACACTCCCAGCATGATTAACAGTAACTGGTTGTTTTCCAACATGTCTGGCAATGGTTGGAAGTTTGGATCCTTGCTTATTTTTCTTCTTCTTAGTCTTTGATTTCTTCTTCTTCTTAGCCACCGAGTTGCTAGCTTTAGAGCTTTCACTTGGTGAAGAAGATGAAATGGAAGAAGATATTGCAAGGGAAGAAGGTGAAGAAGGTGAAGGATCAACATGAGGTTGATGTCCTTGGGGGGAAGTGCTTACGACCGAAGCACCAACGACATTCAGGATTACCTGAGTGGAAAACAACCATATCAGTAATCCAATTGTGAGACCCGAAAGGCTCAAAGTAGCGATGTGAGGAGGACCAATGTTTCCATAAGAAGGAAAAACAAAAGGTTCCCCTGGAGCAGGGGTTCCTTCATTGGTCATTTCGGGAACTGATGCCATATAAAACAAATCCAACCTAGAGTCCGCTAGGGAAAACAAACAGCACACGCTAAAAATCTAGGAAGCAAGCAAACAAACAAAACCTTCTCACAATGAGCACACTAGTTGGTGATGAAATCCGACGTTGTGGGAACAAAGTAAGAAGGGGCTGAGATAGAGCGGGTGAAAAAGTTACGTTGACGAACTTCTTAACGGACTTACACCCTGGTGCAAGCTCCCACACATAAACGTGGGTATACCCTCTAAGGAGCCAGAGTGAGTTTGGACAATGTTGATTCCAGGTACCATGAAGACTTGCCCCTCCACAGTCACCTTGTGTACATACCCTAAAGAGATAGGCCACTAAGGTTACCAACTACTACAGTGATGCCTAGGGAAATAGTCGACAGTTCGATCCACGCGCAAAGGCAGGGTATCTAGCCCGAAATCAACTCAAAAGGATTCCACTCATCATTGTGGGTATACCTTTCAAGAAACCCCCATAATACGTGCAATCTCTACACTAAGACCAACAAAGTAGGGTGAGTAACTCTGCCAGTCTCAATGCGACCTCATGATTGACCCTTGTGTTAGAAGGGCTTCGCAGGAAAAAATGTAAAAAGTGGATTTAACCGCTCCCTAACTTAGGATTCTATGTTTGTTTGCAACTTTGGAAAGTTATCTTTCACACCTATTCCAAAGCCCTACAACTAATCTAATGTAGGTTTGCTACCAGACAGTATAAAAAATGTCTAATCATTTTTTTTAAGTGCTTTATTTTATGGTTGTTGTTACTCAAGAGGAAAATGGCGTGGACAATATGGTGTTTTGACTGACTCGAAATTTATGCAAAGAGATGAAGATGCAATCTTTTCATTTCAATGAAAGCTATGCTACGAGAAGGAGAAAACATTTATCATTCCCATATGCACAATGTCCCAAAATTTTAAAACTCATCAATATCAATATCTTCAAGAAATGAGACAAAGGTACTATACACCAATACACGATTCAAAATTTAAGACCAAAAAATGCCAAGAATCATGCAATTTCGCTGCTTCAAATGCATGGATGCCCCCAATCTAATATAAAGCAAGAAATTAAATCTTTGTTGTTTCAAAGATAGCTAAAAGAAATAGCAAATAGATATGAAACAAAGAAACCCAAACAATTTTCTCTTTTAACACGAACTATTCAATAAAAGAAAATGAAATTCTTTCACCAAACAATTCTAAAGAAAAAACAATGCTTTGTAGTAGAAGGATGCTTAAATGAAGAGATCAAATCTTTCAAAAAAAAAAAAAAAAAAAGATGGCTAAAAGCAGCTCAAAAACTATCAAGTAAACTGTAAACAAATCATAATCAAACCCAAAAATTCACCCCAAAACCAAATCCAAGGTCTGGGTAAGGAAAACCATCAAAAATCAAGAATTTCACAATTTCTGCAGGCTGGAAGACTAGCACAATGCGGAAATCACTGATTTTCGCGGGCCAGATATGGGTAGGGCGTGGTGTTTCCACACTGGTCAAAATAGGTAGGGCACGGAAATCCTAAGTCATTGCACTATCCCTCAAAGCAGGGTGCAAAAATCAAACAAAAATGGAAAAAAATAAAAATTGAGAAGGTTTTCCAATGAAGTTTAACAGTGAAAGAGTCACGTTGGATCTTCCAGTGACTTAGAAAACAGAAACCAAGCAATCAAAGCAAGAAAATAAGGAAAACTAGGAAAACATTTGTTTCCCTAGTGGAGTCGCCAATTTTGTTAATGGGTAAATCGGTGAATGCAGACATAGACTAATCCCCCTAGATCCACCTAGATCTAGAACAAAACATGACAAGACATGGCATTTTCCCTAGGCTCTAATCATCAAATTTACTACCGAACAAAAGACGATAGTCATACCTGTAAAATGTCGCTTCCTTATGTCTTTGTTGTTCCTGTTTCGCTCCGGTGCTCTTGTGATACTGATCCTGTAGTGAGACACAAACCAACCAAAGTGAAAGAAGAGAGAGTATATTCAATGAAAACATATGCATATGATCAAGGAATTATGCAATAAAATAAAGATAATTCTATGGGAAAGAAGCATGACACTGTATTATATTAAATAATAGGAAGAGAGATTACAATCGGATGCCTTGATGTCGTAAGGTTCCTTCCAACAGTTCCTTGCTTCCCACACACTTCTTGCTCCAAGGATTCTAAGACCATGGATCTAATAGCTACTCACAACCTATCTTGACAAAGAAAATCTCAAAGCCAGTCTAACCAAGCTAACAATCCCAAGCCAAAAACAACTACAAAAGCCAAGCTCTAAAACCAACTAACTTTCTCCATGAGAGATCCTCTCATTTTATAAGTTGAAGAGAATAAGGTGAGGAGGTTAGGATGATCCCACTAAATCATGAAAGCGAGTAAGATCCAAACCATTCGGAGGCCAACTCACCATAGAAGCTTCTCCTTCTAGAAGCATCGAGAAAATGCTCATTTTTCCCTCGTACGAAGGCTATCGTGACCTAGCTATAGTGCAGCCTACGGAAATTCCATGCCCTAGCTATAATGAAGCATACGGAAATCAGGTATTTCCGCACCCCAGCTATGGTGCAGCCCGCGGAAATCCTCCAAAATAGGGTTTTTACAGAGGAAAACACAACTTCTTCTCTCAAGGAAAGTTCTTCTCCCTTCTTTCTTCAGGAATTCAAGCCACTAACCTCTCTGAAGGCAACAGATAGGTTTACATCATTAACGATCATGAGGGTGACGAAAATAATGTGTAACAAATACAATTCTTTTCAATAATTCCAAAGTATAAAATTAGATTAAGAAAAAAAGAGTAGATTAATGTTGAACTTCCATATGTATATTTATAATCACCATCATAATCATCATCATCATTATATGTGTACAAACCAAAGTTTCAAGCCTGGCGGGTTAATTAAGTCAATTCAAGAACATTGCTTTAAGGAAGAGTTCTACATGAGGTTTAGCTAAGTCTTATTGGGTTATCAGTTGTTATTGTGACTAGTGGTTGAGATGCCCTCCATTTAGATATTTTGGAGAATTTGAAGATATTTTACGAGGCTTTCCTTGAAAAATAGAAAAAAGAAATATAGGGACAAATTGACCTCAATGATGGTAATCATCATATATAAATTAATGATTGTGATCCATCAACATCAACTTTGTTTTATTAAACCTTAAGAAAATTGATAAGGAATTAACTAATTTTTTTGAACATTTTGTTATTATGATTAAAAAATGAAAAAAGGATTTCCTAGTTTTATTTGGTTTTAATGATTTAACAAGTTAATAAATTCTATCTCAAAAATATTAAAATGTAAATATAGTTTATCAAAACATATTAATTAGTTAGATATATTCTTCACTTAAAGTAGTGGCTAGTTGTCTTTATCATCATTAATAGGTTACAATAAAATAAAATAAATCATTACTTGAATGAGAAGGGAAAATATTTATTTTTCAACCATAAGCTTAGAATAATTTAGCATGTCTATTTTCAATTATATGATGACAATGACGATGAGGGTGATGTCTTTTAATGCCATTTATAATAGTTTGGTCTATATGACTTACACAAAGAGAAAGTAAATAAAGAAAAATAGAAAATTAAAATCTAAATGCTATTTATTTTAGAGATTTGTTTACATGTGAGTTTAGATGAACACTAGATGAACACAATAAAGTTTTTGAGTTTAGTTTGGTTGTTTTAATTTAGGATTCATAAACCTAATTGTGATTGAAGATATCATTATAAACACATATAATATTGTTGTATAAAGTGCATCTCAAAATGAAATGAGCCTCATCTTCAATTTTTTGTAAAATGCACAGATTACAAATTCTTTTTTCTCTAAAGAGTTTTATGAAGATTTCATTCAACTCATGGAAATTAGTTCTTAAATGAGAAATCATTTTATTTTACTTAATGCTTGCAATTTTATTAGAGTAGAAGATTGATGGTGTATTTATAATAACATTTTTATTTTGCTGTTGATATTTTCATCATTCCATATGAATTTAAAAATTTTATTTTCAATTTTCAATTTTAGGTTTTCATTATAAGACATGTTTATACTGTCTTGGATATTCCAAAGTTTTAATCATTTATCAAAGTCTTTTTTCAGCCTTTTTTTAGCTAAAGATATTTAAGGCATAATATAACCCATACAATATATACTAATATATTTTGGTATAATTAGATAATTCATAATTGCATTTGATGACATTTTTATGAATAAAATATTCATAAATAATTGTGTATGTAATTAGTAGAAGTTTATCTTAATTAGAGATTCATTAGACTTTTTCTTTCTTTCTTTTTTGGATTAGGCAAAGTTCCTCTTCATCCACTCCTTTTTTTGAAATTCTTACAATTTGGGTTGTCTTAAAATGGACCCAACAAAATTCCCATCATATTTAGGGAAATTTTTTTTGTAGGAAAGGGGATCCAACTATTAACTTACATCCATTTCTTTATTTATCTATTGAGTCCATTTTTATGAGGAGTTGGCTCTAAGGATTCCCAAGTTAGATGCCAAAGGAAACATCCTATGGCACCATTCCTAAGTGAATAAAACATAGGTCAATGTAATGGAAAACTTCCATTAATTCACGGTTGGACCACAATGCACATGACAATGGATTGTTGCTAATATTTCTAGATATTTGACTTCTTTTATTTCAATAAGTGCCTAGTTCAAATTTATACCACAATGCACTTACAATTGATAATTAAAATTGATAATTGATTGTTGCTAATATTTCTAGATATTTGGATTGTTTTATTTCAATAAGTACCCAGTTCAAATTCATGAGTAAAGCACACTAATATAATTTTTACACATATGATTACTAAAAATGCCACTCACAAATATATCCCAAATTTACCCTCAAAATTTTTCTGTAAAGATAAAAAAAAATCCTAATTATTTAAAAAAAAAATTAATATAATTACATTTTTTAAATTTATTTACATAATAATAATTAATTAATCTTTTCAATTTATTTTATTTTTATTAAATATTAAAATTTATTTTTTTAGTATTTTAATTTATTAATACTACTAACAATCCCATTAAAATAAAATAAATACACGCTTCCATTCATCGTTATAAATCTATACAACTCATTTATTCTACTCTAATTCCCCACAACCAACTTAGATAACACATCTATTCTACTTTAAATTTTAAATGCTCTTCACTTTTCCCAATACATTTAAATATGTAACATCAATAATTTGCTTTAATAATGACATAGTCAAAATGATATACTCATACACGTTCCTATCAAACCCAACTAACATTCAAACAATAAATATGCAAAACTATTCATATATACACTTCAATGAACCTTATATAACAAATTATTTATAAGAAAGAATTTAAAAGAACAAAAGCTTTCCTCAATACTCTTGTGCATGTACTTTTTAAACTTTCTTTTATCCAATTAGGAAAGAGCACTCATAATGTCTTTGCATGTACTTGTTAATTGTTTACCTTTATTGTTATTCTCTTTCTTCTTTGAGAGTAAAATATGTATATGCAAGAATTTTTTACACATGCATGAGTTCCATAGGATCATTTTATATGTAGATGATTTTTAAGTTTTATATTGTGCAATCTATGGAAAATATGGGCCACTATATGTAGACAAAACCCCTTTGTAACGAATCATCATCACACATACATGAACTGCAAGTCAATCACCTCTCACTTCAAATGTGTGGCAGAGGACCCTTCATGGTAAATCATGATCACACACCATGGACTTCATATTAATCAATTTTTTATTCCAAAATATGGTGTCTAAATGTGTGGCACAGAACCCTTCATAATAAATCATGATCACACACCATGGACTTCATATTAATCAATTTTTAAATCCAAAATATGGTGTCTAAAATAAGTGAAACAATGTAGAACCTAGAGGTTTTGACTAGATTGCAAGGTCAATATCATCTCCAAAGTGTTTTAAGCAATTTTGGTTATGCAGCTTGAGTTCATATGATTTTGTTTAAATAATTAAATTTATTTTAAAAATATTATAAGGATAAGAATAATTGTTTATGAATTGGATAATAAAAATATGAAATTAAATAAAATTTTAAAATTTTAACATCCATAAACACAAAAACCAAGGTAACCACGATGGACTTGTGGTGATGAAGTCAGAATGCTTGGGGATTCGAAGTGAAGTAACATAAATAGTATTACATGATAATAAATATGAGAGTTAAATAACCAAGTAATCTATTAATATTGATGTCCTCGAATGAGGAATCGGAAGTTGGTTTTTGTTTTGTTCGGTGTTTTTGTCGATTGCGATTTATATCGAGGAGGCCGTCCTATGAATCTTAACTTCTACTGTTCAAAATTTACAGGAATTTAAGGGAAGGTATTCCAGGCTTACCTCAAATACATGGCTACTGCAGTCATCTTTTTTTGAAGAAGCATGGCCCCTATCTTTAATGATACGCGACATATAATAACACACCACCAGCCTTAATGTTTGCTGTCATTATTGACTTGCGGTTAAAAACATTTAATACGACAAGATTGAGAAAGAGATCTCGATCAGACTCTATTTATATATCTGCTCTTCAACAACTACCAGTCCAGTGGATTTCCGGGATTTGATATTGTAGTAGATAAAAGGAGACGTAAGAGAAAACTGCCGTTCAAATCCAGAGGTCAAAGGATCATACAGAGATCCTCTCTACCTGTCATTCTCCCCTCTGCAACTAATGATCTCCGTGGTTGTTTCCGCTTTTGCTTTTGAATCGGCCCCCACAGGAAAAAAGGATTGGGATGTGGTTTTATCCCTGTCATTTCAACAGCTTGTGCATTCAATCAATACACGCTTATTCATCACAAGATTTTAAGATACCCTCTCATAATTATTACTGTGCAATTGATGCGCCTTCATTATCCTTAAATGCAATCCACGACTGGTTGTCATATAATATTTGTCAGATTATTACATAACCAGCGCTTCATGTCTACTGGTGAACCAAATTAATTGGCATTTCAAGTCTACTGGTTTGATTTGAGATATACCCATTTGTGTTCTGAAGAAGAAAGGATCTTTAATTTTGTCTGGAAGCACACATATCGATTAGAACATGAAAATCCATGATGTTTATGAGACAAAGGCAATCAAGTGACAGGGTTTGAGCGAAGGATACTGATTAAAATGACTCGGTAAATCTCTGAAAACATGCCTTGTGCTCCAACAATGGCACATGCTCGAGTCACTGCCTCTGCTATCAAGTCCAGAAACCCTTTCTTCTCATCAACAGGGCTCTCTCTCATGTTGGTGAGTCCTAGTCTGGGCCTTATTCTATATGTTCCAAGTATTTGCAGATTTATTTTACAAAAAGAAGCAAGGTGCGTTACAGATTATATAACCTAGATTACAATCCATATGTTAATCGTTGTCTGGTGTTTCCTTTAACATAGTTATAAAGTAAGTATACGTACTTGCTTATTAGATGTTCTCCTCCACTGTAAGAACTGTTATGTAGATCTTTGTGTAAAACAACAATGAAAAAACAAATATCATATTCAAACAGCTTTTACTATTATAGAATCAGCTCTCCTCTCCTCTCTCTCTCTCAGTATTATGATCATCTTCTCTTAAATGTTAAAAGGTTAGCATTAGAATTTTGAAACTTTTATCCAGGTCTTCTTTTTAAAAGATCTATGCGAGTGTTAAGTTAATGGATGTTAGCATTGAAAGGCTGAATTGTGAAGTCGTTTGGGTGCAGCCTGGTGTTGGTGGTGAAGGGCAGAACAGAAGTGGGCATGATGAAGATCAGGATTACGAGAGTAGCGAGAACATGGAAGGTGGATCTGGAGATGATATAGCAGACCTTGACCATCCTCGAAAGAAGCGTTACCACAGACATACTCCTCAGCAAATTCAGGAAATGGAAGCGTAAGAAATTAATTAATGCTGCTCATCAATTATGGACTTGCTGTTACTCATGTTTATCCATCCACGAAGGGAGGGAGGTGTTCATGGAATTTGGGTTTCTGCAGACTTTTCAAGGAATTCCCTCATCCAGATGAGAAGCAAAGGCAACAACTCAGCAAAAAATTGGGTCTTGCGCCTCGGCAAGTTAAATTCTGGTTCCAGAATCGTCGAACACAGTTGAAAGTAAGTAATTAATACTCGTCTGCCTCGTATACAACTAATCTGTGTCCACTTCATCTCATGCTACTTCCAAAGTAAACTAGAAACATTTCAATCTCATGTTTTGGCTACAATGTTTGATTGAGAATAAGTCTGTGTTATTCTCCGACAGTATGCTGTTTTGAAATTGCTTTTATAGTTATAACAAGCTTTTGTGATGTGTATTTTACAATAGTTGTGAGCATGTAGTTTCTTCTGTGCTATATTTTATAATAGTTATGAGGCAATTGTGAGGTTGGGCTGTAATAGCATACAATACAAGTACATATTAGGATTAGCATACCAATGAATATATATATATATATATATATATATATATATATATATATATATATATATATATATATATATATATAAACAACCTATTATGTAAATCTAAAATATTTCTCTTATTTCTTTTATCCAGAGTGAAGTTAACCTCCACAACATTAATATGAAGAGTTTCATGAACTGTCCCTTTGTCATATATATTCAGTTCAATGCTTCAGAGAAGTATGTGAAGTTTACACTTAGTACAACAGTTATATGAAGAGTTTCATGAACTGTCCCTTTTTCATATATATTCAGTTCAATGCTTGAGAGAAGTAAGTGTCCCTTTTTCATATATATTCAGTTCAATGCTTCAGAGAAGTAAGTGTCCCTTTTTCATATATATTCAGTTCAATGCTTCAGAGAAGTATGTGAAGTTTACACTTAGTACAACAGGTATATGAAGAGTTTCATGAACTGTCCATTTTTCATATATATTCAGTTCAATGCTTGAGAGAAGTATGTGAAGTTTACACTTAGTACAAAAGTTATATGAAGAGTTTCATGAACTGTCCCTTCTTCATATATGTTCAGTTCAATGCTTGAGAAAAGTATGTGAAGTTTACACTTAGTACAAAAGTTATATGAAGAGTTTCATGAACTGTCCATTTTCATATATATTCAGTTCAATGCTTGAGAGAAGTATGTGAAGTTTACACTTAGTACAGTTACCACCCTGTTAATATTTCCCTCTACCTTTATATATTCCGATCCTGGATAGTTCGTACAACTACCATTCTTTCCTCTTTACGACATCATAGATATAGTAAAGCAAAGGTAGTACTTCCTGTTCAATGTAGAATTGTGCTGAGGCATGGAACTTATTGGTAAAGCTGCTTACATCTTTTAAACTGTTCATCACAAACTAAAATGAATCAGATTTTGTAATTGAGCTTTTCTATATGAAAATAAGATCTTCAAAATCAAATTCATCAAATTTTTAGTTTTCAATTTGTGTTTCAGTGTTGATATTATTCAATTTGTGTTTCAGTGTTGATTTTATGAATAGGTCTTTCTTACTTGAGAGATTTAAGATTTTTAAATTATTTACACTATAACTATTTACTTGTTATAAAATGTAATACTCCATCTTTCATTTTTATTTTTTTTGTCTTTTCTATTTTTGTTTTTAGTGCTGCACATTACATGCATTTCATGGTTAATTTTTACTTTTTCTTCATTTGTATTTTTCATCTCTTTGTTTTTAATGTCATGTGATCAGAAGTCAACTTGGATTCATAGATTAGATTTTTTTGTTTTTCGTGCTGCAATATCACATGCACTTCCTTCTTCATTTTTAAGTTTCTTTGTTTTGAATGGCAGATGATAGGTAAAGTTGAATTCACATATTAAGTTTCTTTGTTTTGAATGGCAGATGATCAGAGGTAAAGTTGAATTTATATATTGATTGTTTGTTTTTATTATATTTTTTCCCTCCTTTGCTCCTTTGCATACTGTTATTTTTTTGTGTTCGTGATCAGTGAAAGTAATTTCACATTTCCTCAATTGAAATTAATATCAAGTTTCATAAATTCTGGTTTAAATTGATTTATTAATTATCTTTATTACATTTTTCTCATAATATTATTAATTATTTTGTGTTAAGTAACAATGAATTAATTTTTGTTTTATATAAATTTTTAAAATTAATTATATAAAACCTCAATTTTATTTTTTCCCTTTCTTAGTTTTTTAATTCATTCATTTTACCCACTCTTATATTTATCTCAAATACATGGAATCTGGTCGTGCATATATATATATATATATATATATATATATATATATATTAAGTTTAAGAAACACTCTCACCTGTTCCCTTTTTTTAAACAATTTTTTCAAACTATTTGCTGAACATTGATTTACTTGTTCCATTTTTATTGTTTTTAAAAATATTATTTATAAAAAAAATTTCTAATAAAATAAATATAGCTTTTTGAAAATTATTTGATATTTATACATGTTTTATTGTAGTTATTTTTAATTCTTAACTCAAATCTTAATATCAATATAAGTCAAATTGCCTTATTACTTAGTAATAAACCAAACATTAACCAACATTATTTTAAAATCTAATCCGATTATATTTTTTTCATTCATCATTCGTGTCACAGTTTCTTTATCACTCTAATCCCTGGTTAAGAAACAAAAAAAACAAAGCATCGTAAGAAGCGTTCTGAAAAAAGCAATCATTTATTTCTTTCTGCCACCGCCATAGCTGGTCATTATGTAATATGCTCGAGTGCACTGCCCCATGCTTATATCTAGGAAATGCAAACACCAACTTCCAACATGCAATCTGCATTAAGAAGAAAGGTTTCCGTTTCCGCCATCTGCAAATACTAAGTATTCAAATTCTCAATCCAATACGGACAGGGCTCTTGCTAACCAACAGCTACAAATACTCTAATATATTAAAAAAAAACAGTAGTTTAAACTTTTTGCTAAATGATAAATGATTTTTTCAGGATACATTTGATTGAAATTGATCAGAAATAGTTAGATACTTAGATTTGAATGATTATTTTTATAGATTTAAGTGAATATTCTGTATAATCAGAATATTCAAAGGTTTTTTTAGCATATTGAATCTATTTCTATATTCAAAAATGAATTTTAAACAAAAAAAAATGATTTCATATAAATTTATATCATCTAGCAAGAAACCCATTACATATAACATTTAAACAAAGCCTTAAAAAATAACATACTAGTTAATTATACTCCATTTTAACTTTATATGCATTTTAACTTTACATATGAGAGCATAGATCCTTCTTAAGGTAGGTAGTTAAGGTAGGTAGTGAATAGATTGGGAGCCCATTAAAATTTATATTTGTATCACACCTTTGTTTGTTAGAAAGGTTACTAAATCCTCTATTACAGATAACAAGCACATTTAATGACCCAAAAAAGAGGTCAAAACTGTTTGCTACATGATAAGCCTCCATTTTTTTTGGTTAGAAAGGTTACTAAATCCTCTATTACAGATAACAACCACATTTAATGACCAAAAAAAAAGGTCAAAACTGTTTGCTGCATGATAAGCCTCCATTTTTTATATTTAGGTTACACCAGCACCGTGGTTGAAAAGGTTACTAAATCCTCTATTACAGATAACAACCACATTTAATTTAATGACAAAAAAAAAAGAAGTCAAAACTGTTTAAAACTCATTTTTTTTTATTTATTTTTATTTGTTAAGTGAATTTGAATGTTTAAAAAACTATCCATGCACAATTATTTACATTAATCACAAAATATTGCCACTCAGTGACCCCTTTCTCTCGTACGTTTATATCCCAAGTTTTATCTTACACTTGCCTTTTCATCTGGTGCATTTTTTACTTACCATCGACTGTTGTTTCTACATCACAGCCAGCGATTTTGATATCACTAACTTGAGAATAAATTGTTTAAAATCCCCAGGCTACTCAAGAGCGGCATGAAAACTCGCTGTTGAGGCAAGAAATCGAACAGCTTCGATCAGAGAACGCGTCCCTTAGAGAATCACTAAGAAATCCAATCTGTTCGATCTGTGGAGGACGAGGACTTAATGGGGATCTCATGTCATTCGATGAACAGCAGCTACGACATGAGAATGCTCGCCTGAAAGATGAGGTTCATATCCTTCTTGAATTTCCAAACCTATTTGTTTGAAATACATTTTAATTTGATTGATGAAGTGCCTGTGTCAGTATATCTATTGACTTGAAGTTCAGCATAATAATTGAATCGACTGTTGAGAAATATTACTGACTAATTGTTTCTGTTAGTGCAGCTGGACAGGGTTTGTGGTTTGGTGGAGAAGTTGTCCGGTCGACCAAATTCATCCATAACACCCGCCTCCAATTCTTCTCTTGACCTCACTGTGGGCTTAAGCGGATTGCATTCGGTTGCTTTGAATAGTATTAACCAGCGTTCTATGGTGCTGATGGGTATAGAAAGATCTAAAGTTACAGAGCTAGCATTAGCTGCCATGGATGAGCTGATGAAAATAAGTCAAACGGAGGAACCTCTGTGGGTGAGAAACCCCGAAGGAGGCATGGAAACTTTGGACCATGAAGAATACTCGAGAGAATTTCCAAGGCTCATCGGACCAAAACCGATTGGTCACAAGACTGAAGCCACCAGGCATACAGACGTTGTTGTCATGAAGAGCTCCACAATAGTTGACACACTTATCAATGCTGTATGTATCTTCCTCTATGATCTGTCTTTTTCTCTCGTTATTGGGTACACTGACAAGCTACGCCTTATCTGTGAGGAAAGGTCATTCATGAATATTGTGTCATTGATGAGTGCAGGTGGTGTCAATATTTAATTACCGTAAATAATATCTTTCTGTGCTTTTTTTTTTTTTTCTCGTTATTGGGTACACTGACCAGCTAGGCCTTATCTCTGAGGAAAGGTAGTTCATAAATAATCGATGGTGTTGAGATTGAGATGGCTCAATTTTAACAAATTGAATATAATAGGGTTATTAGGGTATTGAATTCATATATGTATTAAGTTTTTATTGTGTTTTAATTTATTTATATATTCAAAACTGTAATTTAAATAATAAAAAATTGATTTGAGTAATAATTGAATTGTTGGATTTGGATGATGACTGCTTTAAAAAATAAAAAAAGTTTGTCAGTTAAATTAATGGTTATTGATAGACAACATCTATTATATTCAGCTATTCTTTAAGCTTATTATCAACTCTTTTACATGTTAGGCGATCAATAAGCAGCCTGTTGCAGAGGCTTTAATGCTGCAGCAACTGGTATATATATCATATGATTGTCTTGGTATATATATATCTCGAACTGTGTATATACCATCTGAAGCAACATTAAAGCCTCTACAGCAGGCTGCTTATTGATAGCCTACATGTTAGGCTTGAGTGGTTATTGACAAATATCACCTACTATATTAGGCTATCCTCTAGGCATGCTATTAACTCCTTTACATATCAGGCTTGAGTGTATCCTTTACATATCAGGGCTTGAGTGTGGTATACAATAAATATTATTCACTTTTCTCTTCATAATATAGTGGAATATATACAGTTAAATTTAAAATATTTTTTAAAATGCAAC
>ML792160.1:221354-244399 GCA_009831015.1 Picea engelmannii | reverse complement strand
CATATATATAGCGTGTTTAGTAATTAGTTAGTTATTTCTCTCTTTTATTCGTTTCTTTTAGGATTCTTAGATTGGCTAACGGAGCCATTAAACCCGTCAGAACGAGTTACCCCAAACGGCTTGGGTTATTTAGACAACCCAGGACCGGACTCACTCTTCTAGTTGACGGATGGTCAATTTCGCCCGTCAACAATTTTCTCTAACGACCTCTAGATGTTTCCTCGCCTGAGAACAGTCGGTTCCTTTCCATTTCTTCTATTTTCAATTCTCATCAATTTCATTGATGGATATCTCCTCTTATTTTTCATTTATTATGGAAAAACATTGATATAATGATGATAAATTTAACATATGTCCTATCATGTAATTTGTTAACTTACAATCTTATTATTAAAATATTTTAGAGAAGATACCACCCAATTAGCACCTATCATGATAAACAAATGCATAGTTTGAATTCTTCATATTTGCACTATTTTCTCATTTGGGTGGCAACTTGAGTGATAAAGTGGTAGTTTTTATTTACAACAAAAATATATTGCTAAAAATGTCCATAACACCACCATTAAAACATATGCTATGTCTCTTTTTTACCAAAAAAATCCATAATTGTGAGCATAGAAACAAGTCTCTTGAACATCCACTATTGAGAATATATATAAACTTGTCAAATGTTACATTCACACTTGAGACCACTTTTATTCCTTTTTTAATGTCCTTAGAAACGTCAAAATTAGTGTGTGAAAAAAACATCTAGTGTAATGTCTATACTTATGATACTATTGTGGTCTCAATTGCATAAAAAGGAATAATAGAAAATTAATCTATCTACCAGTGGTAGCGCTATTGTGATCTCTTTCCATCTTTTTATGCCTCATTTTCCTCCATGTCATTAGCTTCTCCCATGTAACGAAACTTGCGTAAGTTACCCCTCGACTCATGGTAGTGATAAACCAATGAAGTTACATGGTTGAAACCGTTGACTTGGCATTTCTTAGTGAATTTATTGGTTATAAGTGTTGCATGCACCGATAACTTGCAAAATTCCCCAAACAAAAGTGATACTAGGAATGACTTGTCCATTTTTGTTTGATCCTGCCCATTATATTTCTTGACCCCCTCCACAACAAGAAATTTTTCACTCATCCATATCCTCAAAATTATCTTCACCACTAACTTTAATCCTCTTATGTAATTGTGATGGATTCATGACATTAAACTTTTCATCTTTATATGTCACTTTTGTTTCTCTTCTTATTCTTGGTAAAACTATTATGTTTCAAACTCTTCACCTTGAAATCCATTGTGATTGAGTTTTTCTTATTCCTGTTATTTTTGCTAAGAGGTTGGGATTATGAAATTTGTACAAAGTCAAAGTTTTTTTGATGATGTGTTAGAACTCTGTATAATACTAGGTTCTAACCTTGTAGTTCTAAATATTCTATTACATATCTAGTTCCTAACCTTATACAAATGTCATAAGCCTGACTTCTCAGTGAAAGAAAAAGATCAAAATGAGTAAAACATACTCACAGTAGGTGTTGAAACATTTATTTATTTTTCTAACCTTTAGACTCAAATAGGTTTAATTCTCATTAAATAAAGACAAACGTGCACTTGGATATCACCATTGATGAAGTCTTCTATTTGATACAATGATCCCAAGTTCTTGAAAGTTATGGAGCCGCCCGCTAGTTAAAGGGTCAAATCGCTAAAAGCAGTCTTCAAAATATCGGGTTTCGGGGTTTCAAAGACCTAACAGTCCAACATATAAAGAGTCTCAATGTCTCAACATGCGAAATCGTGAAACTGCGATACTTTTTAAGCCATGTTAAATAAATCATTAAAACGATTAATACAAATTAATCACATCGCGACTTCGTGATTTGGGGATCCATGCCTCGAGTGATCACCAAAGTCCCGATATACGAAATTGCAAAACCAGGTTAATTAAACAATTAACAATGATTAACGATAATTAAATCATATCGTAGTTTCGTGTTTCGGGAATCCTGTCTTGAACGACAACTTGAAATCCCGATACCCGAAGTCGCGAAACAGTTAATTAATCACAATTAATTAAAAGGTTAAACCCGATTAATATTTATTGATCAAATCGTGATCTCGCGATTCGGGGATCATAACTTGAACTGAAATAAGATCGTCTGGGAGTCCAAACCCCAAAATGGATTAAGGTTAAACACGATTAATTAACAGGATAGAATTTGATTTACTAACATCTTAAACAGTATTACCTTCTATAAAGTTTATGTTGGTCTGAAATGCGGGTAAATTCAAATGATCTCTATGCTTTCCCAGATCATGAAATATCAACCATTAATGACATTAATAGTTGAGTTAGGGAAAGGATTCAAATAAGATTCTGCTTTATCGCTCAAATCTTTTGAATAAAGGGCTGGAACAAGGTAGAGCTAGTGATAAACAAGAAATTCAAATGCTCTAGTCCAGTCTTGACGAGATGCATAAGAAGATGCAAGTGAGCGAAAGACAGACTGTCCAACAAGATGAGTTGATAAAAAAATTGCAAGACAAGGTCAGTTCCACTGAGAAAATGGTGGTGGATATAGCGTTGTTTCAAGATCAAGTGTTGGAGGTGCTAAAGAAACTGGAAACAAATCAACAAAGCCTTCTCTCTAAAGTAAAAATCATCCAAAATCATTCTAAGGTGATGGATGAAGCATTTAGTAATATTGTCTTAAGAGAGAGAGGGAGAGGATATCATTTCCTGAACTACCTTCCAAGAAGCGTTTATATCATCAACAAAAGAAGGAAGAGCTATGGCATATGGGTTGTTTATTTCAGAGAAAACCAGAGGCGATATTATACTAAATACTTGGGAGTCAAACATAGACGAAGGTAGGAAAATGGCTAAGGAATTGAAAGAATCCTATGAAGAAGTTTTTTTTTCACTTAACAAAAAAATATTAGGCTTCGATAAAGAAGAAGGTTCTGGAACACTGAGTCAGATTAATATAGCCAAACATCAGCTTGACATTAAAACAAATATGGAAGAAGCACAAGCTGAAATATCATAGATAAAACAGGTTGATATTGCTCAATTAGATAGATGGATAGTGAAGCCTAATCTACAAATGTAGTCTATTATTTCAGACGATATATGGATAGAAGAAAGATTGCCTCAACTGGAAAATAAATTATACATTTTTGAGGCTAATAACTTAATAGGGTCTTCCAGGTTGGTAGCCGAATTTGTGAGTAGGTGCATCAAATGTATTGAGCAGGAAAAAGGTAGTACCTTTGGAAACAAATGAATACAATATGTACACATTATCTATTCTGGAGCTAGAAGTCAGGAAATGAAAACATTCATGCCAACATAACGAGAAGATCAAGAAGATTGTAAATGAAGCGTTTCAGTTTCCATATTTTGTAATTTAAATTATTCTGAAAATAGAGGAATTCCAACCGTTTAAGGTTGAGAACTTTTGTATAAATACATATTCGAAAGAATGAGCAAGGGCTTCTTCTTGCCGGTTGTAATTGAGAAATCTTTCCTCATTGAGAATTAATACAAGTGCAGACCAAAGATTCCACATTTTGTCTATTTGAGTTATGTGTTCTTCTGTCTTTCCATATTCCAGCATCTTTTTCATACAGTTCCTTGATGAATGCCTAATTGCAATTTAGTACAACATCTACAGTGGTTATATTTCGTTCAGTTATTTGGTGACAAACATATTTTCCTCTGTATTGGCTATTAGCAAATACAAGACATGTGAGTAATTAGATTACTATATTTTATGCTTCATTAAAGGTTGCATTATCCATTTTCTTCTTCTGTAGCAGAGTAAGATTCTTCTGTGTTTGATGCCTTGCTTTGTTTAAACAACTTTATGTTTTTCTCTCATTACATTCATTATTTTCAAATTTAACTTAGACACGAAAAACGACCTCTGAGTTGTTATACTATTAATTCATTTTAAGGAATGTTTCTCACTTAACTGAGATAGACAAAGAAAACTTTCAAACTTTCCTTTTTTCCTGATGCACGACATTGTGCTTTAAGCCTTAAGTACAAAATTAGGAACAACATCTTTTTGGCGCCGTTGTCGGGGATGGAGAAACAAAGTGATTTTTCCCAGGGAGAACGACATTGGTAAGTTTCTCTCTTTGATAGTGAACAAAGATTGAATACATTATAAGGCTTAATTTATTATTTTTCACTTGGCGAATCCACATTTAATAAACTGGCATTCGGTCGAAGGAATACCAGACAAAACCCTGATGATAGGCAGACCACGCCTGTTTCTGACCCTGAATTTTTTTTAAAACCAAGGGGATACCTTAAGAAAACCACTGTGTCCACAAGTAAAGTTTACCAACCTAAACTCACACAGTCTAATGCTAAGGTTTAGCTTGAACCATTAACTCTGCAAGAAGTTTCCACCTAAATCTTTTTCGAAGAAACGTCGACTGATAGAATTGAAGCCAAAATCATAAACCCCAAATTGGTTTTATCCGAGATAAAGGCTGAAACCGATTTAACTATCCCTTTTGATAATAAAGGTAAAGGGATCATCTCGATACCCTCTTCGATTGTTATTCCCTCAGTTCTCTAAGTAAAGAGTCCAACTCCCCAAAGTATTGAAGAATATATCTTACACTCTGATTCGACTCCCACTGTTTCTCCCATTTACATATCCTGCAAAACTAAAGAACCTAGTACTTGTCTCTCGTTTCCTTACTTTCCAATTTTTCTGTCTCCTGACGGTCAGTTCCCGGAACCTCTTTCGTGTCATCCCAAAGTAATCGAAAGGTCATTACACATCTTTGAAAAACCCCTCTACAATCCCCAAGTCTCATCCCCTAGATTACCAATGGTTGTTGCCGGTGGAGGTGTTGTAGGAGGTGGCGGAGGTGGAGGAGGACATGGTGCAGGAGGAGGAGGTGGTCAAGGGCCACCCCCACCTCCTATAATCTTCGTTAAAGTAGCTACTAGATACGATCCTTTGGTCCTCCTAGTTCCCCTCCACGACTTACCCGAAAACTATATGAAAAAACTACCAAAGTTCATAGGAGAGGGAGACCTAACTGAGATTGAACATATAAATTTCTTTGATCAATTCTCCAATATCCTCAGCCTAGAGCATGAAGATGTCTATTCAAGGCTCCTAGTTCAAATGTTCGAAGGAAAGGTGAGAACCTGGTTCCGAGGACTGTCGGCTGGTTCAATAAGATCATATGACAAGTTAGAAGGTGCTTTTCTTAGACAATGGGGAGAAAGAAAATATCACCTTTATTATTTAACTGAGTTTGGAGCTTTAAGAAAGAAAAATTTAGAAACAGTTCTTGAATTCACACAGAAATTTAATAAATTATACACAAGATCCCAACTGAGGTTAAACCTTCCCAACCTGCAGCAAAAGTAACTTCCGCCGGAGCTTTTGAGCCCGATTTTTCTTTACTGTTGAGAGAGAGGAGAGCCTCCGACCTTATTAGAATGTAAGATGATGTTGTAGATATTGAGTCAAATATGATGGCATCAGAAAAGTTAAAAACTAAAATCGAAACGGGAAATAAAGAGACTAGATGATTTAGAGAACAGGCAAGGCCCTCTGGATCTGGGAGGTCCTCAGAAGACAAGATGGATGATATGGAGAAAATAATTAAAGAATTATCAAACAAAATTTCGAAGATGGAACTGGATCAATCTAAAACATATCAATTTGCTAGAAAAGATTTCAAGAGGAACCCTAACTCCCAAATACAACAAAGACCAATTAAAAATGAAGATCAAAAGATTCAGACTCCCTTTAAAAATGAAAATTTTATTGGAGGAGATGACATACAAGAGTTTGAGGAGTTAGAGGGAGATATGAATAATCTTGGCAATGACTACCAACAACCTCATCTGATGAGACAATATTATGAAAGATCTTTAAACGAAGAATACCATTCTAATAATGATGATAGCGTAAATATCACAAAAGATTCTTCTTATCAAGGAATCATTGATAGTATAATGGCCGAGCTCCAACAGAAGTATAATTTGAGGCCTAGAAATAGAAATATGACAACTTCCCAACCGAAGAGAATCTTGTCAAGAGGGGAAGTGGACAAGGTAGCTCCCAAAGCTGTTGAAAGACAAACCCTTAAAATAAAGCCCGCTGACACACAGCCTACTAAAACAAAAACAACAAAAACACTAGCTGCTAATACAAGAACAACGGAAATTCCTATGACTAAAACGTATACTATCAAAACAAAAACAATTGAAACACAGACTACCAAAGAAAAAACAACTGAAACTAAAACAACACATACCAATAAATCGGAAAGAAGGGAGATAGAGATCCAAACTAGAGAAGCCGATAAAACTGCAGGAAATTTCAGTCTAGAAAACGAGATTAATAAGATCAAGATTCCTGTACCTCTGGTCGAACTGGAAAAGAACCCTACATACAATTTTTTTTTTGTCAAAATGATAAATTTTTCAGATATTGAAAGTCAGGCCGACGTTATAAATTTAGAAGATGATAAACCAAATATAGTGTTTGGTCCGTGTTTTGAAGGTGCCAGAGATTATGTCACTCCTTTCGACATTACATTAACTGTGCATTATCATCTTCTCCATAATTTCATGTTGGATTTTGGAGCCTCCCACAATGTGATGCCCAAAGCTATTATGGATAGACTTGGTCTTGAAATTACCAGACCATATAGAGATATTTATTCTTTTGATTTGAGAAAAGTTAAATGTTTGGGTATGATTAAAGATTTAGTGGTCAATCTTGCACAAATTCCTGTAAAAAGTGTTCTGATGGATGTGGTTGTTGCTGATATCCCTCCGAAGTATGGTATGTTGTTATCTAGGTCTTGGGGCGCTAATCTTGGATGATCCCTTCAACTCGACATGACATACGCTACAATCCCGATCTTCGACGGACAGTTCACCCATTTGTACAGAGAAACAAGGCTAGCATATACAGTAAGTGATCCGTTGAATCCGAATAATTACCCTGTTTATGTCGCAGATCAGGATTTAGGAAATTGTATACTATCGATTGATGATGATTTATAAGAATGTATAGAAGAAAATTATACAGAAAAATAAAAAATTGATAAAACAAATGAAAATGTAAATAAGATTGGAGTTTGGAAAATGTATTTCGATGGTGCTTCGTCATGTGAAGGAGCATGAGCTAGAGTGTTGTTTGTTTCACCTAGGGATGAGTTTATTATTCCCTTCTCTTACAAATTATAGTGGGATATTGATTACACCAATAATGTATGTGAATATGAAGCCCTGGTCTTGGGATTAGAGGCTGCCAGGAAGCTGAAAATTGAAAACCCAATTTCTTATGGCGACGTAGAATTGATCGCGAAACAGATAAAGCAACAGTACCAGGCCAAACAACCAAGGTTAAGATCCTATAGAAATTGTGCCTGGGATCTGATTGAGAATTATTTCTCATCGTTTAATATCCACCACATTCCCAGAGTTGAAAATCAACAGGCAGATTCCATGGCCAAAGCTACTGCAACGTTTGTACCTCCTACTATCCTCAAACTAAAATATCATATAGAAATGAGGCACAGACCATCAATACCAAACAATATACAACATTGGCAGGTATTTGAAGATGATGAGCAAATCAAACAATTCTTAGAAATGGCGGACGAATTTGTTGAAAACCATATCGATCAGGAAAATCAGAATGATCATGTTTGGATTATGCAAGAAGGTGAATATCATCAAGATTTTTGAGATAAGATCACAAATGATCGGATGCTTATACTAAAAAATAACCAGATCCCTAAGGGTCTTATTCCTCTAGAGAGATTATTCGATTGTGACGACATTCCCTTAAAGTCTACTTTACAGCCTCAGCTTGAAGAGGTTGAAGATTGTGATATAGGCACCAAGGAAACTCCTAAGATGGTAAAAATATCTAAATACCTTCCCCCTGAAGTAAAAAGAAAATATGTCGAATTGATCAAACAGTGAAAGGACGTTTTTGCTTGGTCCTATGATGAATTAAGAACTTATGATACCATCGTAATTGATCACAAGATTCCTCTGAAGCAGGGTGTTAAATCGTTCAGGAAGAAGATTAGACATATAAATCCCATACTATTTCCTACAATAGAAAAGGAGGTAAAGAAACTCTTGGATGCTAAAATCATTGTTCCACTCAGATACTCTGAATGGGTAGCCAATCTAGTACCAGTAAGAAAGAAGAACGGTGAAATCAGACTGTGCGTAGATTTCAGAAATTTAAACAAATCATCCCTCAAAGATAATTATCCATTACCTAAAATGGATCATGTATTGGAAAAAGTGGTCGGGGAAAATAGAATGTCCATGATTGATGGATTTTCGGGCTATAATCAAATTGCAGTCCACGAGGATGATAATGAAAAAACCGCGTTCACCACCCCATGGGGTACCTTCATGTATGACAAAATGTCATTTGGTTTGATGAACACAAGTGCCAATTTCCAAAGAGGTATTCACATCGCCTTTGTCGGTGAAATAGATAAGTTTGTTGTCATTTATCTTGATGATTTAACTATATTTTCTAAATTTGATGCAGAACACCTGGTACACCTCAAACAAACATTTGAGAAATGTCGCAAATTCGGCTTGTCTTTAAACCCCAAGAAATCTCATTTTGCAATGTAGGAAGGTAAACTCTTGGGCCATATAGTATCTCAGAATGGAATTAAAATTGACCCAAAAAGGGTTAAAGCTATAGATACTATCAATATTCCTAGAAATAGAAAAGAGATTCAATCATTTTTAGGAAAAAATATTTTTTTAAGAAGATTTATCCCAAACTTCGTTGAAATCGTGAAATTGATTACACATATGCTTAAGAAAGACAACGATGTTAAATGGAAAACCAAAGCCAAAGCATCATTTGAATGCATCAAGAAGGTCATAGGTGAAGCACCGGTGCTGGCAAGTCTAGATTATCTGAAAGAATTCTTAATTTTTTCATTCGCATCTGAACACACAATTGTTGCAATACTCCTTTAGAAGAACGAAGAAGGGTTCGAACAACCAATAGATTTTTTCAGTAAAATAATTAGAGACGCAGAGCTGAGATATGATATAATGGAAAAGAAGGACTATGCAATGGTGAAGGCCCTAAAGGATTTCAGGACCTATGTACTACATTCTAAAATAATTGCATATGTACCCACCAGTTCTGTTAAAGATATACTGGTTCAACCCGATAGTGATGGAAGGAGGGGTCGATGGCTTGCTAGAATTCAAGAATTTGATCTGGAGGTGAAACCAACAAATCTCGTCAAAGGATAGGGTTTAGCTAAGTTACTATCCGAATCTAATTTTAGAGCACTTGGAATAAACAACCTGCAAGAGTGCGAAGGATTTCTGGACATAGATGAATTCGATGATCAAATACCCACAACTCAAATCAAGGAGAAGTTGTCTTCTTCAGCTTGGTATAAAGATATAGTCTATTACCTTCTAACTTTGCAGTGCCCAGGTGATGTGACTCCTGATAAAGCTAGAACGTTAAAGTTGCACGTAGTAAAATATTGCATCATGCATAGCCATTTATATTGGAAGGATCCTCTAGGTTTTTTACTGAGCTATTTGGTAGAATCTGAAACAGAGAGAGTTATAAATGAATTTCACGAAGGAGTGTATGGAGGTCATCACGCATGGAGAGAAATCACCTATAAAATCCTGAGAGTAGGATATTATTGGCCTAAATTATTCACTAATGTGAATGCCAAAGTTAGAGCCTGTAATCCCTGCCAGCTATTTTCAGGCAAGCAGAAGCTTCCAGCATTACCTTTGGTCCCAGTTAAAACAGAAGCCTCGTTTCAACAATGGGAGCTGGATTTTATTGGTGAAATCAATCCACACTCTAGCGCACAACACAAGTGGATCCTAACTGCCACGGATTATTTCACCAAATGGGTAGAAGCCATTCCGACCAGAAATGATACAGACTCCATGGTGATAAACTTCTTGGAGGAAAACATTTTATCCAGATTTGGCTGCCCTCAGAAGATAGTTAGAGATAATTCCCAGGCATTTAAATCTATGGCGATGGTCAATTTTTAACAAAAGTACAATATTGTACTGGGCCATTCCACAACGTATTATCCCCAAGGAAATGGATTTGCTAAATCATCAAATAAAATCTTGATCACCATAATTAAGAAAGTGTTGAATGAAAATAAGAAGGCATGGCATGTACATTTTTAATATTCTTTGTGTGTGAATCGAATAGGCACCAAGATATCGATCGGGACATCTCCTTTTCAAATGGTGTACGAGACTGACGTGGTGCTACCCATAAACCTAGCTCTACCTGTAATGAAATTCTAGCAAGATGAAAAGGAAGAGCCAAATCATGTCACCAGAAGAATAAATCAACTGATTGAAGTCCAACAAAATAGGGCTGAAGTAGATGAAAAACTTCATAAGTATCAAGACAACATGGAAGCCCTGTTTAATCAAAAATCTAAATATAGAGAATTCCTCCCTAGTGACCTAGTTTTACGGTGGGATGCTAGAAAGGAAGACTCAGGAAAGCATGACAAATTCGACCATATCTGGTGTGGACCTTTCAAAGTCACAACTTCTGAAGAGAAGAATTCATTTTTGTTAGAAAATTTGGAGGGTAAAATCCTCAACGCTCCTATCAACGGGCGTTACCTAAAGCACTTTATGCAATAATCGGTTTCCAAACCTTCACTGTACATACCGGTTTGTTTTCTTTGTTTTGATTCACAGTTTTTCATTTTTTCGATAAGATTTACTTTCACTGTAAATAAAACCAGGTTAGTTGATTTCATAAAAATAAAAAATATAAAAATAAGTAACATACAGAGTTTGGTTTGTGTACGTTCTTGACATATTTCATATTACTGTCATGCAGGATACTTTCCGATAGTCGAGATATCAGAGACATTAGAAACCGACCTTCATGTATCAGAACATTGGTTCTCACTCGAAACAGGTGACAAATAAATAATTTTCTTGGGTGTAAATATAAGAGTGAATCTAAGGTATGAGCTTATGCCATGTTTAAATTCTCAAAGAAATATCATTTAGTATGACACATGTCTCACATGTAGAAATATTATCACCTAATCTATAACCAAGGGAATGGAAATTATACTTTAAGTTATCAAGAGTTTCTTCTGGATAAAATAAAAAGTCAAATAAAACTTGAAACAAAAAGTAAGCAATAAGAATACCTTAATAAAAAGTCTCAAGAATCGAGTATAAAATTTGCACGGGGGTAACCATACTTATAACATAACATCTGAAACCTTCATTCTTTTCCCCCACTCATTTTCAAGGTTGTATTTTCATGTGATTCTTGATATCATCCCATGGTCTTCACAGAGGAGAAAGGGTCTCACCGTAACTTTGAAAACTCATAAACGAATTTTCAAAACGAGAATAGCTAAAAAATTCTTATAATTCCTCTAACTTCAACTGAACAAAAAAGTATGTCTAGGCTAATCCTAACTATCTTAGCCCTTCTAAGAGGTTTAAATTGATTTGTTTCACTCAAGAAAAGTCCCTGGAAAATAAAAATGCCCCACGATAATTTCTCTGCAAGAGAAGGTGTTTTGAAGGTCAAAGGAGGATTAGTCCAGAGTAATCAAAGTGAGTTAACATGCCTAGATTGTTAAATTGTAAACAAATATCATCCCTGGTATATTGTATACAAATTGATTGCCCCCACTTCATGTTTTAAAAATATAAGACAGATGGTGAAAGGAAATTCATAAAATGATTTCCCCCATCTGGTCCAATAGAGATGATGAAAGGAAATTCATTAAATGATTGCCCTCATCTCAGCATTTAAATGAAAAATTGCTAACTGAAGTGGTGAAAGGAAATCCAATGTGGGAAATTAGATAACTTCACTGTGGTATTGAACAAGCTCGCTGGCAGTGAAGCAATGTCTATGATATCTGCAAGGTTTTTATACATGAATTATAGAGTGCTCTGATAACTAGTTCTTTTTCGACTAGATCTACATCCTAAGCTAACACGGGACTCCTTGATTAACAACATTGAAATTACTTTACCTTGATGTAGACAAAATCAAACAAAGCCTGCTAGAATGATTAAGGTTGTTTTGATTATATTAAGAAAATCTGAAGTCAGTTTTAAGAAAAGGAAGCTACTGATAAGCCTAAACTCGAGATCGATGAATGATTAAGTTTTGAAGGTTTTCAGAGATAAGGATGAAATCCTAAATCTTTATGTGTGACCTCTTTCAGAATGTGTTTCACTAAAATGCAATAATGACTCGATTTACCCAATAAAGACACTTCGTCTATTGTTCTTCTCATCCCATAGGGAGACGAGATCCCTAGATGGAGCCTATGTTGAAACATTTATTTATTTTTCTAACCTTTAGACTCAAATAGGTTTAATTCTCGTTAAATAAAGACAAGCACGCACTTGGATATCACCATTGATGAAGTCTTCCGTTTGATACAACGATCCTAAGTTTTTGAAATTTATGGAGCTGCCTGCTAGTTAAAGGGTCAAATCAATAAAAGCAGTTTTCAAAATATCGGGTTTCGGGGTTTCGCAAACCTAACCGTCCAACATATAAAGTGTCTCAATGTCCCGACATGCAAAATTGCAAAACTGCGATAAGTTTTAAGCCATGTTAATTAAATCATTAAAAATGATTAATACAAATTAATCACATCGTGACTTCACGATTCGTGGATCCATGTCTCGAGCGATCACAAAAGTCCCGATATACGAAATTGCAAGACCAACTTATATTAAACTAGGTTAATTAAACGATTAATAATGATTAACGATAATTAAATCATATCGCAGTTTCACGTTTCGGGAATCCTGTCTTAAACGACAACTTGAAATTTCGATCCCCGAAGTCGTGAAACCCTTAATTAATCACGATTAATTAAAAGGTTAAACTCGATTAATATTTATTGATCAAATCGTGATCTTGCGATTTGGGGATCATAACTTGAACTGAAATAAGATCGCCCGGGACTCCAAACCCCGAAATGGATTAAGGTTAAACACGATTAATTAACAGGATAGAATTTGATTTATTAACATCTTAAATAGTTTTACCTTCTGTAAAGTTTACTGGAGGTGCTAAAGAAACTGGAAATAGCTCAACAAAGCCTGATCTCTAAAGTAAAAATCGTCCAAAATCATTCTCAGGTGATGGATGAAGCATTAAGTAATATTGTCTTAAGAGAGAGAGAGGCTATTGTTGCCTAAACTACCTTCCAAGAAGCAGTTATATCATTAGCAAAAGAAGGAAGAGCTATGGCATCTGGGTTGTCTATTTCAGAGAAAACCAGTGGTGATATTATACTAGAGACTTGGGAGTCAAACATAGTCGAAGGTAGGAAAATGGCTAAGGAATTGAAAGAATCCTATGAAGAAGTCTTTTGTTCACTTAAATGTTTTTTATTAGGCTTTGATAAATAAGACAGTTTTGGAACACTGAGTCAGATTAATATAGCCAAACATCATCTTGACATTAAAAAAAATATGGAAGAAGCACAAGATGAAATATCACAGATAAAACAGGTTGATATTGCTCAAGTAGATAGATGGCTAGTGAAGCCTAATCTACAACTACAACCTATTATTTCAGAGGATAGACATATAGAAGAAAGATTGAGTTAACTGGAAAATAAATTATACATTTTTTAGGCTAATAACTTATCAGGGTCTTCCAGGTTGGTAGCAGAATTTGTGAGCAGGTGCATCAAATTTATTGAGCAGGAAAAAGGTAGTACCTCTGGAAACAAATGAATACAATCTATACACATTATCTATTATGGAGCTAGAAGACAAGAAAGGGAAACATTCATGTCAGCATAATGAGAAGATCAATAAGATTGCAAATGAAGCGTTTCAGTTTCCATATTTTGTAATTTTAATTATTATGAAAATAGAGGAATTCCAACCGTTTGAGGTTGAGAACTTTTGTATAAATGCATATTCAAAAGAATGAGCAAGGGCTGTTGCTTTCCGATTGTAATTGATAAATCTCTCCTCATTGAGAATTAATACAAAAGCATACCATAGATTCCACATTTCATCTATTTGAGTTATGTGTTCTTCTGTCTTTCCATATTCTAGCATCTTTTTCATACAGTTCCTTGATGAATTCCTAATCGCAATTTAGTACAACATCTATTGTGGTTATATTTCGTTTAGTTATCTGGTGACAAACAAATTTTCCTCTGTATTGGCTATTAGAAAATACAAGACCTGTGAGTAATTAGATTACTATATTTTATTCTTCATTAAAGGTTACATTATCCATTTTCTTCTTCTGTAGCAGAGTAAGATTCTTCTGTGTTTGATGCCTTACTTTGTTTAAACAACTTTACGTTTTTCTCTCATTACATTCATTATTTTCAAATTTAACTCAAACACGAAAAATAGCCTCTGAGATGTTATACTATTAATTCATTTTAAGGAATTTTTCTCACTTAACTAAGATAGAAAAATAAAACTTTCAAACTTTCCTTATTTCCTGATGCCTGACATTGTGCTTTAAGCCTTAAGTACAAACTCATGAACAATAGTAGGATTCAATGTCAACAGTTTGAAACACACAAGTTTTACGAATAATAAGAACAGAAACAAAAGTGAAATAGATAATGATAAAAACATTTGATGTCATGAATCCATCAAAGTCACACAAGAAAAGAAAAATTAGTGGTGAACATAAACTCGATGAGGAGGATGAATGTGGAATAAGCCTTGTTGTGGAGGGATATATATGACGAGTAAAATGAGAAGGGGGTATGTTTCCCATTGTATTGTGGGGGGTGTTCTACAAGTTATAGATGCACAACCACGTTTGTGAACAACAAAATCATTGAGAAATAATTTCATTAGTTTCAATTGTGTAACTATGACCATCCTCGATGAAAGAGATGCAAGGGAAATACATGCTTCCATGGGGATATCTTATGACACTATAAGGAAGATAAGGTTTAGCAGAGTTGGCAAGTGAAGGTTTTAGAAAAACAAAGTTCTTCAGTGCACCATGATCATCTAAGCACATTGTCGCATTGAAATGAAAGGTGTACTATTGTTAGGGTAAGAAAAAAAGTACTCCAATTATTCTTCCCATTTTTACCATCCTTTAGTTCTCTCCTCCCTTACAAGAATTGGTGCTTATCTTCGTAGTACCTCCACCACAAAGTTCATTGTTTATGAATTGTCCAATTTGGTATTGTTTCTCCATTCATGATAAGTTAAATTTATCCATTTGATTTGAAAAAACCCTCCAATATTTTTTTCACATTTCCACAACAATGTCTTGTTCATTGCAAATAGAAAACTAAGTATTTTTCTTTGTTATGCCTTATTTTATATTTCTATGTTTTTTTTTTTGCTTCTACTATAAAATTAGATATTTTTTCATTTAAAAAAAATGTAGGTGGTGCACCTAAAATAACGTTCATGTACCATTGTCGATGCATGCATGGAACACATCAACACAATGCATTTCTTTTTCAGCAACAAGGTGGTTCTCAACACATTATGCACCATCAAGAGTGACACACACGAAGAATTGGGCATAATGCATAGATTGTCAAATTGAATGCACCAATAAGAGCTATGAGGTGCATTTAATTTCATTGAATTCCCGCATGAATGTGCCAACATTGGTGTGCATGCTAAAGAAGCTATGTGTTATGTGGATTTTGCAATATTTTTTTTAATTTCTTGGACACTTCATTTTTGGTGTAGTTCATCGCACATCCAGACACATGCCAATGCATATGTGTGACAATGCATCTTTACATGCATTGTACACTGGGTGTTTATTTATCCTAAACACACTGGAGAGAACAACAAGTAGTGAAGTTGCATTACTTGATGCCTTTAGTTTGATTGGATGCATCGGCTATGATGTCGATAGGCAAAATCAGATCACTAGAATGCACCCACTTTTTGGTACATTATCACACCACAATATCTCCAAGAACACTTGTATTTCAACTATAGTTGGCTCATGTTGCTTGGAGGCAAACAAATATGCACCAAAAATAGAATAGTGTGTTCTACTTAATAAAGTGCATTGTATTTTACATTACATGTGATTTTGCACTATTTGTGAAGCACGAGCAATGGTGCACTTTATGTATGTTATAATTAGAAATTCATTATCTTAGTTTATATTATGTAAATCACTAAACTTGAAATTGCATGTTGAATGAAGCATATCACTATTATTTTATGAACACTTTTATCTTATATTTATATAATTTTGTAATGAATTTTTTTTTATGTGAATCATGCACAGGGATGGGTACTGTAGGTGAATTATTTGATGTTATGACCTTGGGTTAAGGCACACAAGAACAAGTGGGGAGATTCTTGTACCCTGTTTCACAGGTCACACATTCTATATTGGTGAGTGTTGGCCTCCTCAAGTATAATGATGAGGATACATATCTCAAGGGAAACAATTATTTTAAGATCTAGTTGATACAACATTGGAACCAAGGTTGACAGTCATTTAGGGTTGGGCCAAACATGTGGTAAAAACCCACTAAGGAGTATATTTATTTTCATTATTACATTATCAAGGAAGCAGAAATATGCTCCCCAGTTCCCCTATATTCCACATGGGATCTTACACATTCCTAGCTATATTATATAACTCATTATGTAAGTGTCAAGGAAGTGATGCCCTGTGAATTCCATGTTTGTGGGAGATAACTATGTTTTACCTATTCTGAATGCGAGGATTTAAAAGTTGTTTCCCTTATCCTCAACATGTTTTTCCCATAACACAACAATGGACGATACTCTTTTTTCATTATGTAGACACAATCATTAACCATAAGAAGCTATATAGGTGGTCTCATGTTTTTTTGAGGCACTTTTGTCATGTTCTAGATCTCATTAATCTAGGAATAGTGGGAGGCATCTCTTCCCATATGCAATGGAGTAGTTTTGTTTATTTTTAAATAAGTTTCCAAGGACGTGTCCTACATTCGTATATGTCCAATAGCCATTGACCACGACATGTATGCATATATGGGTGCGATGCTAGGATATTTAGACACTTAGGAGTTGGTTAAGTTCAACTTGTTTTAATGTATTTAGGCAATTTGTGTGGTTCTTTAGTGTGATTTTGTAACTATTTAATCCAACAGTCACAATTATGTTCTAAACATAAAATGATCTAACAATTCATCTTCTCCTTGATAATGACACATGATCTATGGCTTAACACTCGATTAGTCTATGATATCTATTTAAAGAACACTAAGAATTATTTTTTTATAATCAATTGTGAGAGATTCTTATGTAAACTATTTTCTTTTTTCATTAATATATTTCTTCAAGTGGCCGCATTGGTTGGAGCTATGGACTAACTATTTTTTGAAGGTCTTAACCACATATACAATTGTGTACTGATATTTGATCTATTTGTGTGAACAATTTCCTTAAGTTGTTCAACCTACGTGGATATAATTTTTTTATTGCACATGGTATCAAAGCATCTATGGAGACTCACTCTCATTGTTGATCCAGATCCTAAACCTATGTCACTTCATGCAATAAAGGACTTTTTGATTTCGATGTTTGAGCATTTTTTGGGCCAAGTGAACTACTCTAGTATGCTTGCAGTGATGTTTCAAATTGGAAACCCTTTTCATTTCATCAATAAGCTTTCAATTTTCCCTAGATACAATCATTTTTATCAAATCTAGAGGTATATAGCTTCTTTTTAAAGTTTTTTTAATGTTTTAATTTATTATTTTGGTTTATCTATTTCTATTTCTAATTTTCTTCCTATCCCATCTATGTGTTCTCTTTACCATGCACCTTCTTCCATTTTTGTTTTCCAATCTTTGTATGTTATTTTTCCTACGCCTTAAGAGATCTAAGCAAATTAGAAACAAAGAAAAAACACTACATTTTTCAGGTAGACTAACCAAAATCTAACCCCAAACATACAAAGTTTCGAAAACAAAATAAAAAAAATTATGTGCTTTTTCATACAATGGTGTTTAAAGTTTCCATAAGAAAAACAAAGGGTTTGTAGGGTAAGCATGCACTTGGAGGAGACCAAGCTTAAAAAAAAGACAAAGGTATATCTTTCATAATAGCTCACTTAGTTGAAATTTACTTTATTGAAATAGACACTTTGAGAATGAATATTTTCTTTTATAAGTTACTTTTGAAAAAATGCATGCAACTTAAATTATAAACTTTATTGTAAAAGTACATTTCACTTAAGTTATAAAAATGAATAAATTAAAGTTCTAGAGTCAATTTTTATTTTTTAAATATACTTTTTTCATACAACTTTAAATTATAAAGCGACTTTATTGTAAAAGTGATTCTCACTTATTTTACAAAAAATAGTCACTTAAATTATAAAAGTAACTTATTTGTAAAAGTGAGCTTATAGAAAAGATAGAGAGAGGGGAATTTTTTTTTACTATTTAGATCTATATTACCTCATCATGCACCTATCACCACATGGGCCAACCTCCAACTTCCACATGGCACCTTGGTTACCGTTTTGACGTTTTATGTCTTTCTTCAAACAATCATAACTTTATTCTCTGAAGTCCATTTTCAATATTGTTTTTTTAACTACCTATTTTTTTGAGCTCTCTTCATTTTAACAGTTAATTTCTACTTTTGAATCCATCTTACCTTCATATTGTAATATGGTGAGTCTAATTGAGATCCTACTTATCAATGAATACTTCTGATGGAAATTACGTATGGATGATTTATTATGAAGCAAGGGAATTTATCGAGTTACCTTGGGAATAAAAGTTGCCCCCCTTGATACATTAAAGAGAGACAAATACAACAATAAAAATGAATCAATGCATCAATTGATAGGGATGTCAATTTTTAGTTATTTATAGTTTCACTTTCAAGAAATTACAACCTCAAATACAACTTGGCAAGAGATGAAAACCATGTTTGGTGAACAAAGTGAGATTCAAACCCACGAACTTGAAAATCAATTAATTGCTTTGAATCTTAATGATTTATTTTGCATTGATGATTTTCTATCTAAGTTTAAAAAACTTAAACTTTTATGTACAAAAGATCAAATAAAGAAGGAAGATAACCAACTTATACATGTTATTCTTGTTAAGCTTGGCAATGATTGCTCGAATTTTGTATATACTTTTCACTCCACCATAGAAGCACTTATTAATCAAGGGGGTACTCACCACATGGGCCAACCTGCAACTTCCACATGGCACTTTGGTTACCATTTTGATGTTTTATGTCTTTCTTCAAACAATCATAACTTTATTCTCCGAAGTCCATTTTTAGTGTTGTTTTTTTAACTACCTATTTTTTTTTAGCTCTCTTCATTTTAACAGATAATTTCTACTTTTGAATCCATATTACCTTCATATTGTAATAGGGAGAGTCTAATTGAGATCCTACTTATCAGTGAATACTTCTGATGGAAATTACGTATGGATGATTTATTATGAAGCAAGGGAATTTATAGAGTTACCTTGGGAATAAAAGTTCCCCCCCTTGATACATTAAAGAGACCCAAATACAACAATAAAAATGAATCAATGCATCGATTGATAGGGACGTCAATTTTTAGTTATTTACAGTTTCACTTTCAAGGAATTATAACCTCAAATACAACTTGACAAAATATGAAAACCATGTTTGGTGAACAAAGTGAGTTTCAAATCCACGAACTCAAAAATTAATTAATTGCTTTGAATCTTAATGATTTCTTTTGCATTGATGATTTTCTATCTAAGTTTAAAACACTTAAACTTTTATGTACAAAATATCAAATAAAGAAGGAATATAACCAACTTATATATGTTATTCTTGTTAATCTTGGCAATGCATGCTCGAATTTTGTATCTACTTTTCACTCCACCATAGAAGCACTTATTAATCAAGGTGGTACTTACAAATTTCCCTCCTTTGAAGCATCTTGTGATTCTATGATTAGAGAGAAATATAACCTCTTGCACCTTTGATTAATCAAAACTACAAGTACATATAACAAAGCCTCAGTATCACAACAAAAGCAAGGTCCCAAGTATCCAAGAAGCAATATCCTTAGAAAAAACAAACAAAACAAGAGTCCCAAATACTCTCAACTAGCTCCTACTCCCAATGGTGATAAAGGAACCAAATTGAAAGGAAAGAAGACTAAAGGACAATGTAACTTTTACAGGTGGGATGATCATATGGATTCTATATGTTTCAAGAAGATGAATCCTTACAAGAAGCATTGAAGAAGATCAACTTCAATCTTGATCCTCATCCTTCTAACGTTTCTTATCATGGACATGCATTTTTTTCTTTTGGTTTTTCTTTCATTGCAATATCTACTACTTCCTCTAATGAGTAGCTTATTGATTCTAGAGCATCTTATCATATGACTAATGATAGAGTCATATTTTATACTCTTAATGAATGAAACATTAAAAGAATATTTGTTGTTGATAATAAATCTATTTGTGTTGTAGTGTTTGAAATAGTTCAACTAGATGATGACCATTTTAGTGGTGTATTGGTGAAAATGTTGCAACGAAAGGATTGTATGTATGAGGGATAACGATTGACAAATAATTGAGAGGTCATATGCATAGCAACAAAATATTACAAACATTAATACTCACAATGGTTTGGTTGATTGGAAGTATTGGTTGCAGGTAGAATGGTCCTGGATATAGCAATGAGTGCAAGTCCATACTGAAGACTAGGTGTTGCATACTATAGCAAGAGAAAAATTATGTGAGGAACCTCATACTTATGAAATATGATTTCCCTTATGAACCATATTTGAAATTAATAAGTGAAGATTGATATCTGTGGGAAAAAAGATTTAAAATGGATTTTAGTTGAAATTTATATAATGATATCTCATATTAACTGTATGTATTTGATATAGGTGAGATTGTGGATTTGTTCGGGGAAGACAGGTGATGGGTGATGAGATGTAAAGCATGGAGAAGAGGTTAATGTTAGGACATGGGAACTCTATGGTGTGTCATGATTTCCATTGTGAAGCACTAGGCTATGTTGGAGCAAGTCGAGGGACACCTTGGATGTAAGACTCCACAAGTCTCAGTACTCTTTCATCGTGAGGAAGACTTGGAAATAATGGATCTCTCGAGGGATTTTTTAATAAATAAGGGGATGCCTGAGCCTGGAGGGTGGCTAATTTCAAGGAAGATGAGGTTTGAGTAAATAACTTGCTATCAGGGATCATGAGCACATTGGGTATGTCCTAGAAAACTTTGAGCTAAGTTGCATCTATGGAAACCATATGGATGCGGGTTCCACGGGGGCTTCACCTTGTTGACCAATATCTTATCACATGCATTCATAAAGGGGTTTTTTTAACTTTGAAAAACAAAGTCAATATATTGTTGGTATTGGGTGGGGATGTGGGGTATCAGGGGATTTATAGGTATTGGGGGGTATAAAAAGGGTATCTAGTAAAAATAAGGGTTTTTTTTATTGGAAAGATGTATTGGGAGGAGGGTTCAACAAAAGGATTTTTGTAGATATTTATCAATATCTAGTGAAACCAATGGTATTATTTAATATCCCATGAACAAAGGTGCTATGACACATGTTCTTTGAGTGATGACCCTATGGAGGATCCATGATCATATAGATAAGTATTGTGCTGAAATGTATAATTTATCCTAATTTATGAATATGAATGGGATATTAATGCATATAAAGTGGTTCTAATATGCATGTTACTTGATAATTGTTGTGGTCATATGTTGGTATGCTAGAATACTGGAGGTGGAATGCATCATGAAACAGATGATGATGTTGGTGCAACTAAAGAGTGAAAGATATTGCAAATGTCACTACAAAAAATGAGAACATCAAGGATGGCGTAATGTTGCAATAAAGAGGAAATCAAGGAAGATGTTCCTTCAATGGGGAGGGGATTGTAACATACCCATTTTGACCCCCTGATTAAATGTGTAATTAATTACGTTAATTGTTGTTTTAATCTCGACATGGATAATTAATTACAACTTCGTGATGGTTTGGACATGTTAATATTGTAAACAATATACCCTTCAGAGAATAATAAATGTCATCAATTGACTGAGGCACGAGCGCTTATAAGGACCATAATACCATGAATGGGGAGTAGTGAGGGGGGGAATAAGGGGGTTCAATATTCCTAAGGATCCCTCGATACCTTTGCCAAAATTATTTTGTGATGCCAAATTATTTGTGATAAATTATCCTCCATATATCCTTGACAACTTGATATGCCAATCATTGAATGTAGTTGGTGGAAGGACCACCTTCCACAACTATGAGAGGAATGGGATAAGTACTCGAGGATGAGATTTGTGGGGTCAAATCACCCTCTAAAAGCTTCATCCTGGTCTTGGAAAACATGCCCTAGAAAATGGAGCCACCATTAAGGGGAAATATGCATGAAGGGAGTAGGAAGTCATTTGATAGGAAGGAGTAAACCCATGCTTGGGGGTTCAAGAGAAGAATAGTGCATGTGCATGAGCTTGAGTAGCAAAGGGAAGAACATATTCTTGAGAAGGGATGTGCATGAGATGAGAAATGGTATGTTGGCATTATACTGGTAAGGAAATAGAAATGGGACACAAGTTGAGCTAAGATGAGTGCTAAATCAATCAATAATGTCTTTCCCCAGACCCTAAATTGTGCAGAAACTTCTTGTGAAAACTAGAGAGTGGGATGGACGGCTTAGTCCATGTTGGGTGTACGAGAAGCACTGAATGGAGGAGAATCCTTGAGGGACCGTGAAGCAATGAAATGGAGTTTTCTCTTGTGTTGCACTAAACCAATATGAGAGGTGCCTTGATTTCATGTATTTCCTGACATCCAATGAAAAATTTTCTGTGAGGTTGTCCTCTTGAAGATTTTTTCATTTTCCCACAAGTTTTTAGAGTTGGCCAAATTATGTCTTGTGGTATCATGGTCTAGCTAAGGGGTGACCAATGATAGAAATATCATGTGTTGTTGTGTCTATGGTTGGGTG